>CM041522.1:16736286-17151286 GCA_023091065.1 Dianthus caryophyllus | reverse complement strand
GATTATTCATTTCATTTGATTGATTCGATTGATTCACTTAAAAAGTCCAAAGAAACGAGTTCTTAATTGTGGAATATAATATAAGCTAATTAGACATAAACTGTTATAATTAATTACCAAATTATAAATATATGGATATTTATATTTAATGATATATTATAGTGGATCATAATTATGACACTAGTAATATTATATTATAAAACTAAAGGAAACCAAGAGGAAAGAGTCAAGATACACCTTGATTCCTTGGTCAACAAGGTATTATATTTTGGAAAGTAAATTTTGGAAAGAAAAATTACTCCCCAAATATAATAGAGGGAGCCAAAATTTTGGAGTATATAAGGGGAGTTTTTGACTCAACTTAATTCTCTAATTCACTCATCATAATTCACATACACAAATTAAGAAAAGCATTTTTCTCTCTAAAAGGTTTTCTAGCAAAGATCAAGGCATATCTTGAACAATCTTGGGTGCAATTATTAGGAGATATTATACTTTTGATATTCAATCTTAGGCCATTAAAGCAAGGACTGAATGTTGTTTTTCTAATCTTTTGTTTAATTATGCAATTTCTTTTATGACTATTAATCATATAGTATGAATTTCATTATAATCCTGGATGATTAAAGGGGATGTATACAGATATTTTCACACAATAAGCACTACACATATAAGTAGGGGTGAGCAAAAAAAACCGATCCGATTTTTATATCCGAAACCGAACCGATACCGATCCGAAAAAACCCGAAAATCCGGGTTTTTTTCAAATCCGGGTTCCGAATCCGAATATCCAGTTTAAAACCGGAGCGGATATGGATATAAAAATTTGTAAAACGGATAACCGATTTTAAACCGGTTTTTATTAAAACTAATATTAAAATTTTAAAAATTACTTTAAAAAAATTATCAAAAAAATTAAATTAATTACGGTATACATTGTTTGTGGTGATGTACAATTATACATTGTACTTACTACTTAGACGGTAGACTAATCTACAACTCACTCTAAATTAAGTAATTTCCTACGTCTACTCACTCTTGGCCTTTACACTTGTAGAGGCATTTTTATTTTCCCAATTCCATTTATATTTAGACATTGTTTGTCAATTAGATTGTGAACAATTTTTGTTTTTTACTTTTGGTGTACTATGGACGATATATAAGAATATTTAAAAGCGCAATTTTTTTTGTAAATTTGACCAAAAAAATCATATTTGACAATAAAGTGGATATATGGTTACCGAATTTTGGATACCGATTTTTTTTGGATACCGAAAACCGGATAACCGAATTAACCGGGTTGGATATGGATTGACAATTTCACTCATTTTAAAACCGGGTAACCGAACTGAACTTGAAAACCGGAGAGGGTAACCGGTTTAGCTCACCCCTACATATAAGCATGAGCACTTTCCCCTGGACGAGAATTCCCAGCGGGCATACACTTGCACTCTTTACAAGACCAAGCATCTGCGCTCTTTCACGAGACCAAGCATAAGCACAAGCAAAAGCACGAAGCACAAGCACAAGCACCTGCGCTCCTTGGAGAGACACCAAAGAATAAAGAATAAAGACCAAAGAATAGTAATAGCACAAAGACGCAAAGGTATTCAGAGTGTGCATGCCCTTACAGTATGCGCGGACCGTCAAGTCCTTAAACATGTTTGTCCCGCCCCAGATAAGCCCGGTTAGGAGTCCTCGTCTCACCCACGGACACATACTCCGTTCCGCCGATGGTATCGAGACTGTAACGGTCTGGATACTATCATGTAGTTTGACTTTCGCTTTAGTCCAAGCTCGGTCAAACTAGGGGCTCTGTGGATACCCGTTTCCGTACCTCCCACCAAAAACCCAGTGATGTAACCATGGACTTTTACATGCATGCTTTTACGTTAACTTAAATGATACTAACTGTGCCGAATTCGAGTTGAGTCATTCTAAAATGCAAAATGAGGTCACTAGTGTCATCACGCTTAATAAATGTTTTTGGTTCACTTAGAGTCTAGCTTGTCTCGAGTCTAGACCCAAATCGGCATGCGTGCACCCTTTTTACAATACACAATGCAATTGGCCCTTTTACATTAATAAGGCCCAATTCAGCTCTCCTAAATTCCTAAATTTAGGCCTGGTTGCTTAAACCGCCTTTTAGCACTTGCAAACAAAAATACGGCTTCACGAACCTTTACATTTCAAAATATACTATAAAATGCACCCATTTTACAGTTTCGGGTCCCGGGCCCAAAACCGAGCCCAATGCATTCTTGGCCCGCTTCCCAAGGCCCAAGAACTCATACCCATAGCTTCTAGAAGATTATATATGGTTTTCTTGGAGTCCAAGCAAGAAGATATTGTCAAATATTTCCAAGATATGGCAAACCGGATTAAGGAAATACGAAGATAGGAAACTTTGCCCGCCTGCCAAATCGCATGAAGCCATGCGATTCCCTTTCCAAATCGCCTTAGGTCTTGCGATTTACCTTCCAAATCGCATGATCTCTTGCGATTCCCTCAGCTGACAAAATCTCCTGTTTTCCTAATTCTCCACGGCAATTCTACAATAAATACTCCCCTTTGCACGACCCTAATGGAGGTTTTGCGCACAAGAAAAACACAACTTCTCAAGCATGGTTTCACATCATTAAGCACCTACATATGGGTTTTACACACACACACACACACACACACACACACACACACACACACACACACACACACACACACACACACACACAAATACATCTATAAAAGCCTCACGCATACACACTTGAATTCTTCACACATCTCGTGTTGAATTTCTACCTTTAGAAGCGAAGCGCTGCCGGATTTCTAGCTTAAGACAGGTAGTTTTAATCCTAACTTGGATTAAGGTTCTTTATTTTCTTCTGTAGACTTATAAAGGGTCTGCATTCTAGTACCCACCCGACTTTGGTACGCGAGTCCGCTTTGCATAAGGTGGCCATGCACCTCGAATACACACCCTATTCGTAACACCCTTCCAAAGTCGCATAAGCAACTGACCCCCTTTAAAATAAACCAATAAATGGACTTTATTGTAAGTTTATGCATCTAGAAAATCCTCATCTTGCATTAAATCAACTTAATAATGAATTCCACACTAGCATAACCGTTTTCGTTAACAAGTTTAAGCTTGCTTAACTGAGGATTTTAAACAATCTTTTGCATATGCATTCACATATCTTTTGCATTGTTCTCAAGTCAGTAGAGGCTATATTTAAATAGGCTTTTCCAAAAGGTTTTTCCTAAAACATTAATTGACTCATTTTTTAGAAACGTACCCTCACCCGAATCCGAATCTGGTTTCACAATAACCTTTGACGGATAGGTGTCGACGTGCCTTGAAATTTAAGACGTGTCTAAGAGCTAAAGACACGAAGGCGGGTTCTAAATTTCCCTCATAATTTAGTGGCGACTCTAAAGCAGTTTTAAAAGGTTTTTCCAACTTAATCTTTTTCAACTTTTAACGCCCTTAAGCAAGACGTCGAGTAGTTCCCTAAAACCCGGTACCCACAAATGGAAGTCCCCAGCGGAGTCGCCAACTGTGGGTTCCGGGGATTAGCATACCACTCGACATCTTGTTTAAAATCGTCGAAACAAAAGTGGTGTTTTAGTTAAAAAGATTAAGTTAGAAAAACATTTAAAACTGTTTTGGAGTCGCCACCAAATTAGCGCAGAAACTTAGAACCTGCATACGCGTACTAAGTTGTAGAACACGCTTCTTAGATTCAGAGCACGTCGATGCCCCTACATCGAAGGCTTGTGAAAGTGATGGTTCTTTTCTCTAAGTTCATTCAAGTGTATTAGAAAAACTGTTTAGAAAAGCCTACTAAAAGTAGCACTACTAATTCAAGAACAATCCTTTAGTTTTGATATTTGAGCATTAAGAATCAGCCACGCACATGCGATATTATGCAAGAAAATTTGAATGCAGTATGTAAAAGTGCCCAAGCAGCATCCGGGGGTACGGTTTGATGTGGGAGCCGCCACTGCTCTAGCGGTTCATGGGCATAACCACCAGTGCAGACGCGATTTCATCATGTTTATGCAGTATGAGAAAAGTTTGTTTTAAAACTCTAAGTTTAGCATGCTTTAATATTTAAACAAAAAACGGTACAATTACTATCGAATTTATTGTTAATTGTATTAATGCATAGTGAGGATTTGCTTAGTGTATAAACTTAAAATAAAGTCCATTTATTTCATTTTAAGGGGTCGGTGCTTATGCGACTTTGGCGAGGTGTACATGGATTGAATGAATCCAATTTGCTACTACCATCTCAAATTGCAAAACGGTTTTGCGTGCCAAAATCGAGGAGGGACTAAAGTATAGCCCAATGAGTCAATGCATAGAAATAGAGAGAAGAGGAGCATCGATCCTAGTTTAGGATCGAAACCTACCTATTCGAGGGAGAATTGGGCAAAACATCGTTATTTAATGTAAAGGAAGAATTCACCAAAGAAAGATGATGAATCCAGAGCTTTTATTTGTATTGTGAATTGTAATTGATGCTTATGTATGTTGGAACCTCGGGCAAAGGCTCGTATTTATAAGAATTTGGTCAAAGCAAACAGGGAAAACCGACATAGCACTGGCGACTAGGTACCTTAGCCGCCTCTGCTCTTGCGGCTAAGGGTGCACTATATCTCCTAGATTACGAATTTTTCCAAATATCTTTTTGGGAAGATACTGTATGATTCCATTTGCTTGGATTCCGAGGCACTCGGTGTAGATTTTCTAGAAGACTTTGCTGGATATTTTGTGAAAGCTTAGGTGTAACACCCCGTGTTATTTTAACATAAATATGGCAATAGAATTTAATTCCTTAAATTAGATTCATCCATTTTCTTTATAATAAAAATGCGTCCAAAATTTTTTTCGTCAAATAATACTATCTTTCTTAAGTCCAGATTTAAAAATTTTGAAATATAAAATAAAAAATATTATCCTCAGAATTCAAAAAGAAACACATTTCAAATTTTTATGAAAATAAACCACAAGACAAATATCGCCTTTCAAATTTTAAAAGAGTTAAGTCAAGTTAACTATTCATAAAAATAAAGATAAAACCCTTTATTCATAAAATTCAATTTCGAACATTTTTTATTTTCGAATAAAAATGGACCATTATACTTTTCTCGTCTTTGAAATTTAACACAACGTTTTCAAACACGCAAATCAAGGTGAAGTGTGTTGAGGAAGACTCAGTACCTTATGTCATCGCTTAGGTCATTCCAACATAATTAATTTTCATCATTATGTTCTCTTATTTAAAATAAAGTTTAAATCTCATTAACTCAATTATCAAAATTACTTTTCCATTTCTATTTTTACTAACTCTTTTGTAAATTATCAAATTATATGTAAATCCATTAAGTTAATTAACTTTTTGACGATTAAATATCAATCTTTAAACCAAAAACATTCAACGAAAAAAATATGAATTTTGACTTAGGAAAATTATATTTGAAATTTCAATTTTAAAACTCGATTTTGTTTTTGGGGCCCTTTTGAATTTTTTTTTTTTTTTTTGATTTTATTTCAAAACGTTATTTTAACATTATACCTTTTATTTCGAAACTTTTTGCGATCGCGCAAATCAAAATTTTGTGATCAAAAAGCTAAAATCCTCGTTCTTTAAATTTTATCGTCTTTCCTTCAGTTTTCAAAACTTTTAAAGTTATAAATAAAATATTTTAGTTTTAGAATTGCAAAATAGATATTTTTCAGAAAATCGTCAAAAGCGCACACCTTAACTTTTACCCGTCTTTCTTACCTGATTTATTTCGTAACACGTTTTTCGAGAACGAGATATTTAAAAACATCGAGGGGACCATTTCTTAACCAAATAGTAATGTGGACTTTTTGGCCAAAAATGATGATTAGTTTTAATTTCTTTTCATTAAACTTTATTTAAATTAAAACCTAATTTTTTACCTAATTTTTTTCTAACTTACCTTATAAGTTTTAAAGACCAAAATGAACACCTTAGCTCCTCCAAAATGCCGAGCTACTTCCCCTCATTTCCTCTCTTTTATTTTCTTCTATTTTCTTCCAAAAACCTCTTAAATAAAACCCTAATATTATCTCTAATAATTCCTAAGTATTCTAGTCATATTAGTGGGTTTTGGAGCTACTATTCTTGGGTTTAATTTAGGTGAAAAACATGGGTTATGGGTGAAAACTTTCCATGTCAAAAATTATTTTAAATCCCCCGACGATTAACCATCTAATTTAAGGTGCTCCCGCACACTAGTTTATTTTCATGTATTATGATATAGTTTGTGTTTGAAATAAATAAATAAATTTTTATAATATATATTCTGATTTTCTGCTAAGTTATCATATGTGTGTTTATGTGTTTATATGATGTATACTAAAATGATAATAACTAATAATATTGTGAGTAGATTTGTTGTAGTTTAATTTAAAGCATGATTAGTATCATTATTATTATACACTTTAAATTGTTGTTTATATGTTTTGTTTATGTTTTATGAGTTTTAAATATATATAAGTTTATATGTAAAATTATGCTAAATATTAACTATGAGTTTAAAGTGAAGAAAAATCGAAAATATAAATTTTGTGAAAATATTAAAAGGCCACGGCATTTACTTTATTTTTTTGATCAATTTTTACTTTTAATTGTTGTAAATAATATATTATGTTAGTTTAGATTAGTAAGACTTATTAGTAATTTTTGTGAAATTTAAATAATAATATGAATTTTTGAGTTCTTGATGTTCATATGATATTCATGTGTGTTCTTGAGTGTTCTTCATTTTTAGCTTACTTTGATTCATAATGTTTTTATGTTTGTTGTTATTTATTGTTTTATTTCACTAGTAAGTATTTATAATACTAAATATATAACTTAAACAATCTAAATCTTTAAGATTTAAAAGTTAGAAATTTAAAGTGTTGAAAAACAATATTCATTAATATAATAAAACGTTTAGTCAAAGTATAGATTACTTTATATCTTTCTAGTATAAAAATATCATAATTTAAATAAACTTAAAGTCATAGAAATAAAAATCTAGGTTATAGTATCACTAAATCACTTGGCCTAAAATTTATAAGTTAAATGAAATTTCTATAAAATTTCATTTTAGTTTAAATCACTTTAGTATAATAAGAATAATTAGAATATAAAAACTTTAAGCTAAAAACCAATAAAAATCGAAAAACGAAAATGAAACCTACACTACTAAGACCTCACGGCATTTTTGGACATTTTAGGACTTAAAATAATTTTTATCACTTTTTAGGTTATCACTAAAATAATTCAATTTAGTTAACTTAATAAGTTAGAATTAAAAGTTAATAGAAATAAATGAATTAAAATGTATGATTACATCACACGACATTTTGTATAAAAATAGGTCTATTTTGATCAAAATGAATTTATCACGAACTCACTAAATTTGAATAGTAAATAGGATTAAATTCAATTGTAAAACGGATCGATAATAAAAAGAATTGACGAAACCAATTAAAATTTGTTAGCGATATAAAAATGAATGAAATCGTGTGCTACTGCCTCTGCATAATATTAGACTGTAGGACTTGGATGTTACGGACTTAATGAACAAACCACGACACTATTATTAAATGTGAAAATCGCTAAATTTAGTTAAGTAGACGACTAAATAAAACTGAGTCGCACTTTTAAATAAATATTTCATATCACTAATATAAAACGAACCTAACGACTTTGAAACTAGAAGTTTACTTAACAACTAAGCTCAATCATGAATAGTGACCGATGAATAGTGCAAAATTCACGAAACCTGTTAAACAAGTTACGTCTCAAAATTTAAAGATACTTCAAATTTCAAAATTTGAAATATTGTAAATAATTGAAAATTTACCTAAGTATAGAATATTGAAAATGAATAATTTAAATAACTAAAGTGTTTCGAAAAACACTTAAATAAAATTGGACATACTAATAAACGTAACAACTTAGAGACTTAAAGCATTAATAATCAACAACACTTTAAATAATAAACGAACATGATATGTGATCATATGAAACCGAATACAAAATTAAACGTTTGACTATACGACTAGGAGAGTCTAGTAACATGTGATATAAAATACTTCCTCCATTCCGTTTGATTCTATACGTTTGACCAAAACACGATAATTAAGATAGAAGAAAATCAAGTGGGGTAGATAATGGAATTACTTAAATACCCCTACTTTATTGTTTGCAAGTGGGTTGAGTGGGTATTAGTGAAGGGTATATTGGTCTTTTAGTTTAATAAAGTAGAGACTAAAATAGAAATGTATAGAATTGATTGGAATTTCCGAAAAAGGAATATGTATAGAATCAAATGGAATGGAGGAAGTATCAAATAAAATAATAAATCATAAGTTAAAGAACAGGTCAAAAGTGTAACACCCCCATTTAAGCCGGGCGGACCTCACCTAAATGACGGTGTTACGGGACCCGACAGAACGGGTCCATGGGCAAAAACCTGTTAACTCGAGACAGAACGCCTGAAAAAGTAAATAACTGCAAACGTCAAAAAGGCAAACAAAACTCCCAAATGTACAATCATTACTCAAGACAAGACTACCTGACGCAGTTTAAAATCAGAATCGATTAAAACGAGCAAAAGTCTACGGTGACCGCTAGACTCCAACTGACTCCAGTGACCGCTCCAAGCGTCCCCACTAGCAAGCAAACATTCGAGTACCTATGGGGTGGGGTAAACAACACAATACAACCAACAACAAAACCCTAGTTAGCTTTTACTAAAACAGTTAAAAGAGTGCGTAACGAAATAAGACTTAACTCCACAAGGCGGGAAAAGAGATAAATCGTAACCATATTAATATTAGATTTACAAGATAAGGTATTCTGCGGATACTATCTCGGACGTATCTCATACAACTCAAAAATCACAAGCAAGTCGAGAACCCCATTGTGTAAACTCCACACACGGGACTTACCATGTCGTCATCGCTCCATATGTTCTCCAACATATCATCTCTGATCATTGGGCCACACAGACCTCATAACATTGAGCCACACAGACCTCATAACATTCTCGAGTACTGAACGTCATGCCAAGAGAACGGTTTGCATTCACATGCATATTTGTATATATGTGTAACAAGGTAAAACACACAATACTTATACACAAACTTTCAACAACATTAACCAACAACAGTAACGAGTCATGGCCTCATTCGTACATTCTCAACATTATTTTATCCCCCAAAACGTAGTTTGTGGAATAGCCTTATACAACAACATTCAAATGTACACATATCATAAAATACAATCATTCAACATTCCATTTCATATAGATACGACACCTTAGACCACCAACCTAAAATAAGCATCGATTACACACATACGTTCATCATCCCCCTACCTTCCAAGGTTACACTTATAAGATAGCATTCATACAAACCAACATACAATCGTTTGAACAAAAACAACGCTAACTCGGTTACAATTCATAATTCTCATACATACTCACCAATTCCAAACATTACAAACGCAACCTCTTTCAATATACACCACTCGTTACCTCCCAAGTCCACAATTTGAAATATATCATTCATACAATCCAACATTTACTTTCACAACCAAAAATACAACATTACAACGATTACAATAATACAATCCTCATACAAACACATGAATTTCTTACATCGCCAACACAACCCATTCACAATATTCATATGGTGCTCAGTCATGACCCCGAGCACCTCAAAATACACGGTCCAAAACCATGAGCCTCACAGCCTACCATAACACGGCCACCAAGGCCTTCTCGAAAATCGGCCCAACAACATCCAAACCACTCCAATTCACAAATCACTTTTAATCATTCTCACCGTAATCGACTTACACTATTCATGCTCAAGATTCATCAAGTAGAATTCATGGAATCATTCACACAACAAACTTACAATATCATACACACACTACAACCAAAGTATTACAAGTTATAACCATAGATAATAACACCTCAACATACACAAATGCACTCAATTAGCTAAGTAAGGGAGTAGCCCTTACCTTGAGGACGAAACCAACACCAAAAACGACTCTAGGTTGAGGATGACTCGGCTCTACAAGGCTCCTCAACAAATCCTTCCTCTACAAGTTTAAAACACCATAAATATCCTCATGTAACTCCCCACAACACAAGGAAACCACATAAACTAACAAGAACACAAAACTAGTAAAACCCTAATTATAAAAGATGCTAACTTAGGCTGGAAAAACCACTCACCTTGAAGAGAAATTAGTGTAGAAAGATACAGGAAGAAGAGATGAACGCGTAGCCAAAAGAATCGTCGAATTCGGGCGAGAAACGAGGGAGATACGGTTGATTTAGTGAGGGGGTTTGTGTGGGGGAAAGGTGACGGTTTTCATGGGGGTTGTGGGCTGTTTTTTTCTTGAATTTTAAAGGGTTGGAGAGAGAAGAGAGGAAAGGTGAGGGTTTCTTTAGAGAGAGAAGGATTAGAATGAAAGTGGAGGAGGTTTGATGAGGCAACACTAATAAATAAGTTCATTTTCTTAGCTAAAAGGGTGGTCAAACTCAAGTCAACCCAATTAAACCCGATTATTAATCAACTCAAGCCTAAGACGACCCTCTCCAAGCTTAACCAACAAAATTTTCCGAATCACACCATTTTTACGCATCCAACGAGCATACACATGCTATATCCCCGAATTTAATATTAAAATTTCGCTAAAAGCCCAAATTAATATTACTAACCCAAAATAATATAGACGACTCAAAAATACCGACTACGAAAAACACGGGGTATTACAGTGTTCCCCCCTTAAAAGAATTTTGTCCCAAAATTCATAACACTAACCAATCACAAAGGAGTGGTAAATGCTAAGTCAAAGTCATCAGACCGTCCAAAAGGCATACACTCCAGGTAACGTACTCCACGTTATCAACTTACCAACACATCACATACATAACATGCAAGCAATTGATATATAAAAATAAAACGCGCGCTTTCTTAGCCCCCTAAAAAGATGAGTTACGCCCACGTAACTAACAAACATAACACAAGCGACAAGAAAAAGGTACGCTCCTACAACAACCCCTCATCCATAGCATGGTGACTACGATCTGTACTTTGTAACCCATTACTTCCAGAGATTCCATCATACCCGATCAAAAGGTCGTAAGCAACGACATACAACTAGAGTTAACGTTCTCTAATAAAATATCAAACAAAAGACATCTGTGTAATATAAAATAGGGTATGGTGAAAACGGAACAGAAAATTCTAACATCCATAGGAACCTGCACAGCCGATGACTTATTGAACTAAGGTATAGCTATAAAGCGTCCTACACTTGTCAACATACATTATCATACCTTTCACAGCTATCCAAACAGGATATACGTTACATATTGCGAAAATAATACTCATCTGTTCTAAGCATGTAACACCCCGACTCATTTCGCAATTAATATTGTTCGTATCGTCTAAATCGTCTTTCATTTCTCCTAATCTTTCTTACTTTTAGCTCGAGGAATTCTTATATCTTGATCACGTGTCGTTTTATCGAGTCTTGGTGGCTCTAACCTTGGCGGTTTTCCGAGGTGAGGTTGTGTGAGTAGCTAGGGAAGTGTTAGGAGGAGTATAGAGAAGAGTATGTGTGAAAAACTAAGTTAGAAGTTCAATGTTCGAGGCAAAATTCTCTGACTTTGAAAATGACCCTCAGAACCGAAAGGTTCTGATGGAACCGACCCGTTCCAAGGTCAAACCGACCGGTTCTGCTCTGCTTTTCCGGATCAGTAAATCCGTGTTGTTTTAATTGTGTTGGACGAAATCTCTTTGATATTTAAACTCCTCTCAGCCCTAAAATCATTTAATAGCTGCTTTCTACCCTAAACACTATAATCCTCTCTTCTCTCTCTTAATTCCCTCATTAATTCTCATTACTTCATCTCCTAAACTCATTCAATTCTCCTCTAATTCAAGCCCTAATTTGCCCTAATTCTTTCCCTTGCTTATTCCTTCGGTAATTTCTCATTGTTTATAGTAGTTTTCTGATTATTATGTTAATATATGCATGTTTGTTGTGTTCTTATGAATGTATGTGTATTATGTGTGCCCTAATCAAGGAGAAGAGGAGCTTAACGAAGAGGACACTATCCTTGTCGAGGAAGAGGAGTAGGACCATTTTCATCACTTGAACAAGGTAACTAGGTGTAGCCTTGGTTGTATTTTGATAAGTGTGAGGCCCTTTTTATTGTATGAGTCCATGGTTGTGATTGTAAGATGTAAAGTTGTGACCTTTACATTGTTTTAGTTGAATTATGATCATAAGTATTCCATTAAGGGTCGGCCTCATACTAACTTGATTCTAGTATCATGCTAGGTGGTTGTTTCACATAAAATAATGATTTAAAGGTTGGTATATGATTAAGGATGATGAATTGGTTGAATGTATGATCACTATTCTCATGCGCTAATGTTGGTTAGTATGCTAGAGTTGTATATAGCATGTTAATGTAGTATTGATTGCATTGTGATGATCATTGGAATATTGTTGGTTGATCTTGAGGTTACTATGGCTTGTATTGACAGTACTGGAGTTGATTTGGTGGTTGGTTAGGTCTTGTTGCTTATGCTTGAGTTAAGTTTGCATGCGTGTACTGTTTGGCACGTATGTGAGTAGCTACGACGTCCTAGTTTGGACGGATACCGCCCATAGTCCCCTCGACAATTCTTGTTGCTTAGTTAGATCTATTATGGGTTCGCAACCATGTTGGTTAGAGACTATGGTTTGATATATGTCGTCACCGTTCTTGTTGCTCGGTGGGATTTGGGCAAATTTAGACTAATGAGTTTGAGGAACTTCTTGTTGCTGTTCCGCCATAGGGTTGAGTGATTCTTGTTGCTTCACTCTGGGTGATTCTTGTTGCTTCACCTAGTGCTCTGCGCTTACTCTCGCGCTTATGTTGATTGGTTATGAGTTGGATTAGTTCTAGGTGTGTGGTTGGTTGTGCCGTGAGTTGTTGTTGTGGGTGCCGTGTTGTTGGTTGTTGTTGTCTCTTGTTTTATCGTTCGTTTGGTACCCTGATTATAGGCCGTAGGCCAGGTAAGCTCATATGCGTTGTTGGTTACGTCTTTGATGTTAAAATACGACTGGGGAGCACCTAGTTACTCCCCACTGATTGTGGTTGTTGCTTTTTTTTTTTTTTATAGGTACGCGCGGGACGGGCTTATGTGTGAGGTTGCTGTGAGATTGAGACCCGTAGTGTACCTTGGATGAGTCGACTAGCTAGTGGTCGAGTGGCTTAGTTTGGATTAGACTTATTTATGGATTCGTTTCATTGTACTTTGGTTTTGAGTTTGTAAGGGGGTATTTATTCCCCGTTGTTAGGCGTTGAGGTCTACTTACGTTTGCTTTGATTTTTTTTAGTCGTTGTGAGTGACAATACCGGATTCACGGTGTTTCCGCCACCGTGGTTTTCATTTTTATTTCCATTTTCTCTTTTAAAACCTTTTTAAAGCCTATTTTACTTTGCTTAATAATCCGGGTTGTTACATTTAGTATCAGAGCGAATACGCTCCCAACTCTCCTAGGTGAGTGAGTAGGATTTGACTTAGAACACCGAGTGAGAGTGATGGGTAGACACTTTAGGGGGTGTGCGTTATTTATGCTTGTGTTTGAGTAGTTCTTTTAAGTGGCATGTTTAGCTAATACCGCTATTAACTATGTTCTTGTGTTGCAGATGTCTCGAAACGGTAATGCTGCTCAGCAAGAACAGCAACGCATCCGCAGGCTCGAGGATGCGATTCTGGCCATGACCGAGGCTCAGGCCAACAATAACTCGGTCTTTGATCGCTTAAACCGTCATCACCCTCCTACGTATGACAGTACAGCAGACCCAATCGTGCTGGAGTCTTGGGTCCGTGAAATAGAGAAGCTGTTCGTGGCGACTTGGTGTCCCGAGGCGCAAAAGGTGGATATCGCCACCTACTACCTGAAGCTGGAGGCCGACAACTGGTGGGCCTTATCTAGAGCTACTCTCCAGGCTCAGGTTGGGTTTAACTGGGCTATGTTCTGCGAAGCGTTGAAGAAACGCTTCTACCCCGATGAGCTCCATTGGCAGAAGGAGCAAGAGTTTATCAATCTAGTCCAGGGTTCTATGTCGGTGCAGGAGTACGCCGACAAGTTCATGGCTTTGGCTTGTTTCGCGCCAAACATCATTCCCGACGAAGCTGCTCGCATTCGTCGATTCGAGAAGAACCTAACCTCAAGGGTTAGGACCGTGCTGGCTGGAATGCCTTCTACCACTTTCCAGCAGGCTTATGATCGAGCTTTGAGCGTGTATGCGTCGGTCCAGGCTGAAGAGGCTGATGCTGCTCCTGCTGCTAACAGATTTGTGAAGAGGCCGTTTGTTCCACAACCGTCCTATGCTGTGAAGAAAGGGAGGTTCGAGAGTCGACCTGCTGTGAACCATGCTCATGTTCTATCGAGGCCGAGTATGTATTGCTATAGGTGTAGGAAGGCTTACCATCCGGGTAAGACTTGTGACGGGAGGCCAATTTTGTGTTTCACCTGCAAGGAGCCGGGGCATAAGTCCAATGATTGCCCTAAGGCTGTGAGATCGACGGGTGCTGCTGCTGGTTCTAGTTCTACTTCTGCTGTGGTTCCTTCTACTGTAGTCGCGAAGACTAACCCTCCTGCACAAAAGGGTCGTATCTTCGTTATGAGTCGCGCTGAGGCTGAGGCTCATCCAGATGTTATCACGGGTACATTTCTTGTTAACTCTGAACCTGCTTTTGTTCTGTTTGATACGGGTGCTTTCATGTCTTTCATCTCTGCTTCCCTGATCGAGAGGGCGAAGCTCACTTCTTCTACTTCTGTGGATACTCTCATCTCTCTTCCCACCGGAGAAACTATTTCATGCTCTACTCTTTACAAGGATGTTCCTATTTCCTTTGGGATGTCCGTCTTGCTAGCTGATCTTGTTCGCTTTGAGCTGTCGGAGTTCGATATTATCTTGGGCATGGATTGGCTGGCGAAGTTCGATGCCCGATTCATTTGCCGTGATCAGAAGGTCTTGCTGAAAGGACCGTCTGGTTGCACGATCTCGCATAGGTGCTCTACTTCGAGGCCTAGTGTTCGTTGGGTGTCTGCGTTGAAGATGAGTAACTTGAGGAGGAAGGGTTATCAGGTGTTCTCGTGCATTGTGAAGGATGTCTCTAAGGAGCTGAAGCTAGAGGACATTCTTGTGGTTAGTGACTTTGCTGATGTGTTCCCTGAAGAGTTACCTGGAATTCCACCTGAACGTGATGTGGAGTTCGTGATCGATTTAGTGCCTGGTACGGGACCTATCTCTAAGGCTCCGTATCGTATGGCGCCGGCTGAATTGCAAGTGTTGAAGAAGCAGTTGGAGGATATGATCGCGAAGGGGTTTATCCGACCGAGTGTCTCTCCATGGGGTGCTCCAGTGTTGTTCGTGAAGAAGAAGGATGGAAGTATGCGTCTGTGTATTGACTACCGTGAGCTGAACAAGGTGACCATCAAGAACAAGTATCCTTTGCCGCGCATTGAGGACTTGTTTGATCAGCTGAAGGGTGCTAGTGTGTTCTCCAAGATCGACTTGAGATCGGGTTATCATCAGATTCCAGTTCGTGAGCAGGATATTCCTAAGACTGCGTTTCAATCGAGGTATGGGCATTATGAGTTCGTGGTGATGCCGTTTGGGTTGACGAATGCTCCTGCAGTGTTTATGGATCAGATGAACCGTACCTTTAGTGAGTATCTGGATCGATGTGTCGTTGTCTTTATTGATGACATATTGATCTATTCGAAGGATGAGGCTGAACATGAGAGTCATCTGCGTCTTATCCTTGATGTCTTTGCGTAGCGAAAGTGAGTCTGAAGTTCTCCAAGTGTGAGTTCTGGCTGAAGGAAGTTGCCTTCTTAGGTCATGTTATATCTGGTGAGGGGGTGAAGGTTGATCCAGCGAAGGTTGAGGCTGTGCTTGGTTGGGAGAGTCCGAAGAATGTGAATGAGATTCGGAGTTTCTTGGTTTGGCTGGCTATTACAGGAGGTTCGTACAGAACTTCTCGAAGATAGCTAGACCCTTGACTCAGTTGCTGCGTAAGGAGTCAAAGTTTGTATGGAGTGAGGCTTGTGAAGCTGCGTTCCAGGAATTGAAGAAGAGGATGACGACTACTCCAGTTTTGACGCTACCTGAAGATGGGGTTGAGTTCGATGTCTACAGTGATGCTTTGAAGATGGGTTTGGGATGTGTCTTGATGCAGAAGGGGAAGGTGATCGCTTATGCGTCGAGGCAATTACGTGTTCATGAGCAGAACTACCCTACGCATGATCTTGAACTTGCTGCGGTGGTGTTTGCTTTGAAGTTGTGGAGGCATTACTTGTATGGTGCTTCATGTAAGATTTATACAGATCACAAGAGTTTGAAGTACATTTTTACTCAACGTGATTTGAACATGAGGCAAAGGCGATGGTTAGAGCTGATTAAGGATTATAATATTGAGCTGCAGTATCATGAAGGAAAGGCGAATGTGGTTGCAGATGCTTTGAGTAGGAAGGTGAGGCATGGGTTGAATGCTGCTTGGGTCCTTCCTGACGATCTTTGCCGCGAGTTCCAGAAGCTTGAGTTGGAGGTAGTACCGCATGGGATCAACATGAGTGCTATGGTTGCTGAACCTGAGTTGTTCCATGAGATTCGGGTGAAGCAGCGCGAGGATCCTGTTTTAGAGGCGTGGAGGTTGGCTAAGGAGAATGATGGTGCTGAGGACTTTGAGATTGGAGCTGATGGAGGCTTGAGGTTTAGGAAGAGATGGTGCGTTCCTAACTGTGAGGTCCTGAAGAAAAAGATTCTGAAGAAAGCTCATAGCTCTCCTTATTTGGTACATCCTGGTGGTGACAAGATGTACAAGGACTACAGGCTACATTTCTGGTAGCCTAACATGAAGAAGGAAGTGGCTGAGTATGTCGGTAAGTGCTTGGTGTGTCAAAAGGTTAAGTTTGAGCACTAGAGGCCGGGAGAATTGCTGCAACCTCTCGAGATACCGATGTGGAAGTGGGATTCGATCTCCATGGATTTTGTGATGGGGTTACCTAGAATGTCGACGGGTAAGAATGCTGTATGGGTTGTGGTCGATCGTTTGACTAAGGTTGCGCACTTCGTTCCTAAGAAGGAGACTTGGAGTATGGAAGAGCTGGCTAATGCTTATCTGAAGAAAGTGGTTCGCTTGCATGGGGTTCCTAAAGACATCATTTCCGATCGTGATCCCCGGTTTTGTTCTCAGTTTTGGAAGAAGCTACAGGAGGCATTGGGTAGTGAGCTGAAGATGAGTACCGCGTTCCATGCTGCTACGGATGGTCAGACCGAGAGGACCATTCAGACTTCGGAGGACATGTTGAGAGCTTGTGTGCTAGAGTTCCAATTTGGTTGGGAGAAGAGCGCAGCTTACCTTTGGTGGAGTTCTCTTACAACAACAGTTTTAAGGCTAGCATTAAGATGGCTCCGTTTGAGGCGTTGTATGGGAGAAAGTGTAGGAGTCCTATGTGTTGGGACGATGTGACTGCAGCTGCAGTGCTAGGACCGGAGTTGGTACAGGAGTCCATTGAGCAGGTGAGACTCATTCGAGAGAAGCTGAAGGCGGCGCAGGATCGACAGAAGTCTTATGCTGATTTGAAGCGTCGACCGATCGAGTTTGAGGTTGGAAATTAAGTGTTCTTGAAGGTATCTCCTATGAAGGGTGTGAAGAGGTTTGGCATCAAGGTGAAGCTAAGTCCTAAGTATGTTGGACCTTATGAGGTGCTGGAACGAGTAGGTGAAGTGGTTTACCGGTTCGCTTTGCCGCCGAGTTTGTCCAAGGTTCATAATGTATTCCATGTGTCTCAATTGCGACGGTACCGCAGTGACCCATCGCATGTGGTTGAAGCTGACGTTGTCAGGTTCAAATAAGTTCGCAAATATTGGTAAGTCCGTAAGTCCGTAACTGTAATACTTGTAAATGAAACTGTAACTGTAATACTTGTAAATGAAACTGTAAAATGTTGCAAATATAAATATTAATGAGAGAGATTAGGGGATTAATTAGGGTTTTGAGAAAATATTAATGATTTTTAATTATGTATTTTCAACTTTCGGATTTTTGCAAATGTAACTTTAGCGTTTTACGATTGTAACTTTTATCCATTTATTTTGTAACTTTAGATTAAAATGTGATTTTTTATAAATAAAATTTTGATATTTGAAAAATAAATAGAATTTTTGTAATTTACGACTTTTATGAATGTAACTTTATGTTTTATGATAGGCTAAAGTCGCAACGCCTAACAAAGATAACCGGACACTCACACTACTAGGTAGATAGGGTAGTCGGGATCGATTTCCACAGGGAGATGGTTGATAATGTGTGTTATCGGTGAATGGATTCTAGATTGGTCGGTTCGAGTTTTGGTTGTAATTACTAAAGGCTAAGGCTCGGAAAATAAAAGGGTTTAACTTAATGGGAAAGGTCTAGGGATTAGGCTCGTTACGGGTACGCGCGTTTTAAGTGACACTCGGAATAGGAATGCTAAGCTAGCTGGGGATTCGACTCGTCCTCTCGGCTTTAGTCTCCCTCGAACTATACTAGCGTGCTCTCGCTCTTACTAGCAAGGGTTTCGTTGTATGCTTACGGTCTATCCTCGAACTAGGCTTTCGTTCTTAAGTTCGGGAGTAAGGGATAGAGATTATGGCCAATAATCTCAACAACAACAAAGCATAAACATACAAAACCTAGCATAAACACAATCATTCCGAAGCACTATGAATACGCATACGCTGAACTTACCGTCACCCTAGAAGATGACTACTCGCTCATGATCAAAGCACAAACAAAGCAAATTAAACAATAGAAATGCATACTAGAGAACAATAGAACAAAATCAAATAATAGCAAGAGAGAGATGATGATGATTACCAAACTACAAAGGAAAAGACAATGGATGATGAACTTGACAAAACGATAATCTAAACCGATGATTTTGATTGAGGTTGAAAGTAAGGAAATCAAATTACAAAGTAGAGTTCAAGTTTTTGTTGTTCTCCAAAAGTAAGCATAAAACAGGAAAATAAAGCATAATTCGTTCTAATATTTTTTTCCAAGGATTATATCATCCGAAGAAAATGAGCAACTCAAAAGACAGGTTCGTCCCGTCCGGGACAAGGTCGTCCCGTCCGGGACACACATATCCCGATCGGGATAAATATCGTCCCGTGGGTTTCAGTTTCCATTCACTTTTTGCTTCTTTTCTTACTTAGTTTTATTTCTTGTTTCCTCGTCCCAAGGCATAGGGACGGAGTCGTGAATGAGTACATGAGCTTCTTTTGTCATCCCTTAGTCCCGGGACGGGTTTAAATCAACATTGCTCGACTCGTGCTCATCTTTGGCATACTCCGACGCACAAAATCTTCACCTAGCGACCCGGAGAGCTCCAAATATCGTTCCAAATAGCACAAATCCTCCTAAAGTCGGCTATGTCCTGCAAAACAAAGCCAAACAAAGAAAACCAGAGATCTCGGAGGAAAAACATCGCTTAAAGCGAATAAAAGCGCTAAATATAAACGAATCGCTAGTGAAACGGGGGCTAAAAATCATATATAAATACAATACATCAAACTTCCCCAAACCGAACCGTTGCTTGTCCTCAAGCAACAAAGCGTGACAGTAAAATCATGAGGACAAAGCGAGACTAAAATGCTTCCCAACGAAACCCAAACCACAAGAAGCTGAAGCAATGACAATCGTTCCCGAATCAACATGGGACATGAGAAATAGCTAACTAACGGTTGAGATTTACATGACGGCGTAGTAAGTAAATGACAAAGCTAAGACTTTCAGCTCTCCCGCGATCAAATTCCGGACTCCTCGCGGTTTCCACTCATCACACACAAGTGAATATAGGCAATATAGATATAATGTGATTACGCTCACCTACTCAACTCATGGAAACGCGCCCGCAATCTAATGTGGAACCAATCTCGTATTCCCGTACATGAAAATGTCACAATAAGCAAAGCAAACACGAGGGCTTACATAGGACAATAGATGTGTAAAGGCCAAGAGAAGGGTTAAGGGAATAAGGTGGACAAATGATTATGGATTCGTGGAGCTAAAAGCCAACTAGAAACCACTAATGCAACTCAAGTGCTCATCCAACCGATAAGAAACCCAACTCTCACAATCAAGAACGGACCGAAACAGCAAATCGGTCTCCTCTAACACACCCTCGCAACATTAGCAGTACATAACAAGTGCTCAAATGCTCACAATACCTACAACAACTTCAACATTGTTTCACAAAGTCATTTTTTTTCTTTCCTTTTTGATTTTGATTTTGAATTGACTTGTTTCTCTTTTTTTTTCTTTTTGTGTTGTTGTGTCTTTTTTTCTTTTTCTTTTCTTTTTGTAAAAGTGCACACTTAAATTGTGTTGGAGTAAGTGTCCTCCACAATAGTGCGATTACTTAATAAATCTCAATTAAGGAATACATGGGGATAATCCTGTATTATTGTCAATTGATTAACGTAAATCAATAACGGTTGGCTGACTAGAGTTTGACGTTATTGTCGTGAGAACGGCGGTAATCAATTGATCCCTTTAAGTCACACCTATAGAACGCATTAAATGATAAAGCTAATTAATTGTATGAGATACGATTAAATTAGTAACTTGATAATTCGACTAACGGTTAGTCAGTGAATTAATTTAGAGAGAAATCGAGTTGTGAACTCGAGTGATTTAATTTTATATTGATAAAATTATTAGAGGAGATGGGAATTAGTGATTAAACGTTAATTCACTAATTGTGTATATTTAACTAATGAGATTAGTAAAAGTACATTTTAATATATGTGTAAGTGTACATATATGTTAAAGAAGAGTTGTGAGTTCAATTTGATAATTTGTACTTTATCATATTAGATGATTAAGTGATAAATTATAAGTATTTGTGGGACAAATATTGAAAACAAATTGGACCCATTGATAGGGCCTTTTAGCCGTCCAAATGAAGGGGAGAGGAAGAATAAGATTCCTCCTTGTCTTATTCATTTGGATGCCTACTTTTGCATGTTGTAAGAAAATGATTAGCATGCATACAATTGCTCTAATCAAGAAGAGAACTCTTGTCCTCTCCTCTCTTCAAGTGGGCCGAAAAAATGAGTGCTCTACACTCTTCTTTTTTTGCTAGTTTTCATATTAAAACATAAGGCAAAAGAATGAGTGAATGCATAAAAATTTTCATTCATCCATTTTCTTCACTTTCTCTCCTACTTCTCTCTAAATATATTAGAAACTAGTTCTAATAAATAATACTAGTATTACTAAGTGTTAGTAATAATATTTCACTTATTTTTTTTTTTTTTTTTGGTAAGAATGTTAATCTCATTAATATTCACCAACAAGTACAAAATTTCTCTTCCACCTCCAAGGGTCATCTTCCTATACAATGCTATCTAGCCATACCCTATCACTAGCTTTAAGATTCTTCACCATTCGTTTAACTCTATTTACGAGACTTCTCCTAAAAGCCTTATAAGTGACCTCAGGTCGTAAGACCATATTTAGCTTATAGCACACATTCCGTGCATTCCATACATTGTACACGACACCACAAAACAAAGCAAACAGAAATTGACGTTGAAAACTCGAGAGCCTCCTTCGAAACACATTATGATGCCACTGCGCAACACCCCGTATTTCATATCCAAACTCCTGCTTAATCAACAGAACATACCTCTTACTGTAAGGACATTCGAAAAACAGATGTTTGCTCGTCTCGTCTTGGCCTTGGCAAAGCACACATGTAGCATCCCTTGCACATCCAAACTTCCTCATTCTGTCAAAAGTGTATAGTCTATCCTTCATCCCCAACCATGCAATGAAGGAGTGTTTAGGTATGTTGAACCTGGACCACACCATCTTAGGCCAGCCGAGCTTTGTGTCATCCATTCCAAGCCACTCATAACCACCATTAATCGTGTACCCACTGGCCTGCCGTGACCAGAGACCATCTTTGTAACCTGCTGCCAGCCTATCCCTAACACCACACACTTTCCTCCAACTCCAACTCGAGTTTGCCGTAGGATTGTAATCTTCCCAAGACTTGTCTTTCAAGTACACATGGTGTACCCATTTCACCCATAGGTGGTCTGATTTAGTGTAAATCCACCACGCTAACTTTCCTATTGCTGCCACATTCCATCTCCTATTATCCCTAATTCCCAAACCACCTGCTTTCTTCTCCTTGCATACATCCTCCCAAGCAACTGGGCAACCCCTCGTATAATGCTCGTGCCCCTCCCACAAGAAATTTCTGCACACTTTGTCCACCTCTTTGATAATAGCCACTGGTAAGATAAATACCTGTGCCCAGAATTGATGCAATGTGTTGAATACAGCAGAGACAAGAGTAAGCCTCCCCATGTAGGATAATCTCCTTGCCCCTAAGCTCCTCACCCTTGCCACAATTCTCTCAACCAGACCATGACATTCGAGTACTGATAATCTCTTAGGAGAAATTGGTACACCTAAGTATCGGAAAGGCAACTGCCCCTGAGACAGGCCAAACACCTGCCCTATGCTTTGATTCATGCCATCAGTCACCCCATTAATGTAGTACTCAGACTTGCTAACATTCATCTCAAGTCCAGAGCATTTGGAAAACTCTCCAAAACCCCACATTAACCACCCAATGGATTTCATATCCCCTTTGCAAAACATAACAAGATCATCAGCGAAACACAGATGATTGAGTTTCATAGGCTTGCATAAGGAGTGAAATTTGAATTCCTCCATTTCTCCCACCATTCGCAACATCCTACTCAAATAATCCATACAGAGAGTGAAAAGCAATGGAGACAAAGGATCTCCCTGCCTTAACCCTCTGCCACCCTGAAAATAGCCAAACAGATTGCCATTCAATGATAAGGAATAAGTAGGTGAAGTGACACACTGCATTATCATTCGAACAAACGGACCAGGAAACTGATAGGCTATCAGAATTTGCTCCACAAAAGACCACTCCACTGAATCATACGCCTTCTTCAAATCCACCTTCACTAAAAATCTGGGAGAGCAAGTTTTCCTGTGATATAATCTCACAAGATCCTGACAAATTAATATATTGTCCAAAATAGACCTTCCTTTAGTGAAAGCGCTTTGATTGTCACATAAAATATGTGGTAGTATCTCTGCAAGCCTTCCACACATCACCTTTGACACCACTTTGTATATCACGTTGCAACAGGCTATCGGTCTGAAATCCATAACAGTCATTGGATTGTCCTTCTTGGGTATGAGAGTGATGATTGTAGCATTGATTTGCTTCAGAATATTGCCATTCCTGAAAAACTCCCTCACTGCTTCCACCACATCCCCCCCTACAATGCTCCACGCGGCCTTGAAAAAGGCACTAGTGTAACCATCTGGCCCCGGTGATTTGTCATCAGGAATAGAAAATAAGGCAGCCCTCACCTCTGCCTCACTTATGTCTCCCATCAACCATGAAGCCTGTTCCCCTGACACCAAATTCCCTTCTCTGATCACATCCATGTCAATCCTCTGGCATGGTTTTGCTGATCCTAAAAGCAACTTATAAAACTGTAAGAATGCCTCCTCTATCTCCTCCTGCTCTTCACAGTGCTTGCCATGCATGTCATTAATACTCAGAACCCTGTTTTGAGCTCGTCTCCCTCTAATGCAACTATGGAAGTAGGCTGAATTAGAGTCCCCCTAATATTTCACTTATTATCAAGTGTTTATTAGTGATTTCTAGATCAAAATCACTAATAAATTTGGTGTACTTCTTGGGTGCAACAAGAAGGAGGTTTTCTATTTTGGAAACTCGGGTTTTGGAGGATCATCCTAACTCATAGCTCAAGAAACAAATCAAGAAAGGAGTTCTTGTATTTGTGCCCATTTTCCTTTGAGAAAGGTATAAATTACTAAACTTGTAACAAAATACATTTGTTAACTACATAGATCTTGCTAAATCAAATTAGAGTAATTTGATTTACACTAATACTTGATTAGTAAATGGGATCCGATCCCTACAAGTGGTATCAGAGCCAAGGCTTGTAGTTACAAATTTATTTTGTTAATTTTGGGGTTTTATATATTTATTGAGAATAAATATGATAAAATCCGAAAATGGTGTTAAAAGTGGTTTTAACACGAGATTTTTATTGCATGCAAAGTTTCTGGTCTCATGAAGTTACTGGTCAAATTTCGTAAGTTTTGGAATTTGTTTGCTAATTAAAATGATTTTTATACAAAACCGAGTCAAAAAATGTGTTTTTGGCTAAAATAATTACTATAAATAGTTATAGTTCGAATCTGGTCACGAAATTTTTACACAGTGAAACTTGTTATTTATACTTTCTGCATGTAAATTTTCAAAATCAGATCTTGAGTTTTGAATATTTATTCATTTATTTGATAAAAATCGGTATAAAATGCATGTTAATGTCGAAAATATAGTAATTTTTGTTTTCTGGACATAAATTTTATACCACTGTTTTTATACATTAAAAGGATGCTAAGGTATAAATTTGGGATTTTTCCTCACTGTTTTGGACGTTTTGTTGATTTTATGAGATAAAATCGATGAAATCGTATATTATTTGTTATAAAATAATTCGTAAATATTTTCTGACCAACTTTTCCTTTTTGACATCTTGGAAGTGTTCCAGAATGTACAAAATTTTTCCAAAATAAAAATGGTTTTATTTTATATTATAATGTATTTTAATGCTTTATTCATAAAGTGTTATGATTAAAGTGCTTCTAATTAGCAAATGACCAAGTTTATGAACTAAAATCACCATAAGTTAGTATGAACTAATTTTGGGTGTTCTAAATCAGTTTAGAAGTTTTAGTTCAAGCTTAAAAGGTGTTTTAAGCATTATTGATTAATATGAGATTAATCGATTAAAAATGAGATCGGTTTGAAACAAATTAATGCGATTATTGTTTAGGGCGATTTTGGCATGTTTTTTTATTTATAAGCTTTACATTATGCATGTTTGGATGAATGTTTATTATTGAATGAATGTTTATTCTTACTAGTATGGCTATAGTTTGTTATATTTTTACCGATATTACCCGTAATGAAAGGGAATATCGTGTGGGTTTGTAATTAAATGCGATCTCGTATCGCCGGTTTGTAATTTTAATAGTTAATTTCATTTATAAATGTATAATAGGATTGCTATGTATTCATTTGTAAATCATACTTGTAACTATTTGTAAATCAAAGACCGGTGATGGAGATCGACATGGAGCCTTAGAAGTGTTCTAAAGCTTGCAAGGAGGAGACTTGGATGAAGTCCATATGAAGAGGGACCAAAGGAGTTGGTTTCCAATTTGTAACTCCTTGTAATTTTAATTACCTTTAGGTGGCCATACTAGGTTTATATTTATGCTTGCATATGTTCGTTTGATTGCTTATTTTTCCACACACATGCCAAAATCGCCATGCATGCCAACGATATCCCACTACGATTGTCGATTTAGGTCACGATTCTTAAATTAGTTCACTTATAAAGAATTTTATGACTAAAATTGACAAGATCACCCACATTTTTAAACAAAATGAATTGAGATTAAGCCTTTCCAAATGTAGCAACTATGAACCCCATGTTCGTAAGGACCTCCGCAACGTGGAACCTTGTTACCATGGGTAAGTAGTGGGAGGAAGTCCCATGCTAATTTGGTTTGAACTCAACCAAATAAGAGTTATTTGGGGCTTAAGGATGCATTTTAAAGAAAATCATCAACCAAGCATTCTAGTGTAGAATTAGTCAAGTGTTGACTTATCGTTTTTATATAAAAGGAAACATGAGATGTCTAATTTTATATGAAAAACGAGTCTTGGAATCATTTATATAATTTCGTGGGAGATCGTTATATAAATGGACGTTTGTTTTAAAAGTGTTTTAGCAAATGTCATTATTTTAGTACAATGAATGTTTATTTCCTCAATTTTTGTTGTAGAATTATTTATTAGAAATCGCAATGACAACTTTAACTCCCGCACCCATTTTGGGTAATGTTCATGGTTGAGAACCGTGATGGATAAGTGTATCCTAAAGGATGACGGAAGCAACTTTGTCGAATGAGATTCGACTAAAAGGGGCGCCGCTCAATCCGACAATGTGCATAAATACCTTACCGAATAACCTCCCACCGAACCCGGACTTGGGGCCACCGTGGCGGCGCAAGCCGCGTACGATGAGCACCTAAAGGCTGACAATGACGTTAAAAGTGTTTTGATTTGGTCAATGTCACATTCTCTCAAACTTCGCTTCGTTACTCACAAAAATGCATATGAGATATTCATTAGAGTGACGACGATGTGCTTCAACCAAGAGAACATCAAAGTGAATGAGATTGAGAGATAAGATGTTCCTTCAATGAGATTGAAGAACATAAACATTGGGGTCAAGAAAGGGAAGAGAGCTAATAAAGCTCGGTTCAAGGAAGATAAGGGTAAGGGAAAGGCTATTGAGAATAGCAAGCCCAAACCCGGTCGTTGGAAGCGCAATTGTCCCAAATCCTTGAAGGAAAAGAATGATGGATGTGCGACATCCAAAGATATTGTTCCTTCTAGTCTTTATATGATTGACATATATCATGCTTGCATTTCTACATGGGTATGTGATACCGGATGTGAATCTCACCTTTGCAATCACTTGCAAGGAATGAGAAATTTGCGAGGACTAGCCAAGGGTGATGTAAATCTCCGCATGGGTAATGGAGCTAGAGTAGCGGCCGTTTCCGTGGGAACCTATGTACTCGCTCTAGCTAGTGGTTTAGAGTTGTATTTAAATAACTGTTATTTTGTACCAACTCTAACGAAAAACATTATCTCCATCTCCGTGTTTGATACGGAAGACTTTTATGATTAAGGACAATCAATGTACTTTTTCATTTAATGAAATGGTTTATGGGAAGCCATTTCAATTGGAGGTATTTATCTTTTGGATAATATCAATTATTTTTATCATATAGAGAACAAGAAGCTCAAAACGAATGAATCAAACAAATCCTACCTTTGGCATTGTCGTTTAGATCATATAAACGATAGGCGCATAAAGAGACTTGTTGAGACCAATGTTCTCAAACCATTTGATTGCGAATCATATGGTACGTGCGAGGCATGCCTTTTAGGGAAGATGACTCGTGCACCCTTTAATGGTAAAGGGACACGAGCAAGTGAGGTTTTAGGACTCATACATACCGATGTGTGTGGTCCATTAAACATCACCGCTAGAGGAGGATATCATTACTTCATTACTTTTTACCGATGACTTAAGTAGATATGGTTATGTCTACTTAATAAGGCATAAAAGTGATGCTTTTGAGAAATTTAAAGAATTTCAAAAATAAGGTTGAGAACCAATTAAATAAAAAGATACAAGCACTACGATCGGATCGTGGTGGCGAATATCTAAGTAATGAGTTTGATTCACATCTTAAGAATTGTGATAGAGTATCACAATGGACTCCTCCAGGCACACCACTGTTGAATGGTGTTGCAGAAAGGAGAAACCGAACTTTATGAGATATTGTTCGGTCTATGATGAGTCAAAGTGAGCTTCCTGGATCGTTTTGGGGCTTTGCGCTATTATCTACTGTATTCTCACTAAATCGAATAAGACTCCATATGAGATATGGACGGGAAAGGTTCCCTATTTGTAGGTTATCCTAAGGAAACGTGTGGTTATTACTTCTACAACCCTCACGAGAACAAAGAGTTTGTGGCTCGTGAAGCTGTTTTCTAGAAAATAAATATATCTCTAGGAAACAGAGTGGGAGAAAATTTGAACTTAATGAAGTTCAAGAGCCACAAACCGAGGTAGAAAACGAGGAAACCGTTCCCTCGTCTTCTGACACGGTTCTAATCCCTAGGAGGTCAGGAAGAATTAGTAATCAACCTGACCGCTACCTCGGTAACATCGAGGAGGAGGGTGATTTGTTGTTATTCGAAAGCAACGAACCCTCAACCTACAAGGCGGCTATTAGTAGCCCCAACTCCGATCAATGGCTTGAGGCCATGAAATCCGAAATGGATTCTATGTACGAGAACCAAGTTTGGGACTTGGTAGATTTACCGAAAGGAGTGAGACCCCTTTAGTGTAAATGGATATTCAAAATCGAACTCGGCATAGATAAACATATTGATGTTTACAAAGCTAGATTGGTGGCAAAGGGCTTTTCACAAGTCCAAGGTATTCATTATGATGAAACCTTTGCATTGATTGCTATGCTTCGATCCATAAGGATAATCTTAGCGGTTGCCGCATTTCATGACTATGAAATATGGCAAATGGATGTAAAAACCGCCTTCTTGAATGAGATTCTAGAAGAGGAAGTGTACATGACACAACCTGAAGGTTTTGTAGATACATCCAACCCTAAGAAAGTATGCAAGCTTAAGAGATCCATTTATGGTCTTAAGCAAGCATCGAGGAGTTGGAATCACAGATTCGATCATGTTATCAAACAACATGGATTCGCTCGGAGTGCCGAGGAACCTTGTTTGTACATGAAGTTTAGTGGGAGCAAGATAACCTTCCTTGTTTTGTATGTGGATGACATACTACTAATTGGAAATGATGTTCCAAGTTTGAAATTCGGTAAAGGTGGAATTGATAAAGGACTTGGGAGAGGCACAACGCATCTTGGGTATCCGGATCTATAGAGATAGATCCAAGAGGATACTAGCATTGAGTCAAGAAGCTTATATCGATAAGATTCTTGATAGGTTCAATATGAAAGACTCCAAGAGAGGCCTTTTTCCGATGAGTGTAGGAATAACATTGAAGAAATCTCAATGTCCTACGACTCCTGCGGAAATTGAACGCATGAAATTGATCCCTTATGCTTCCGCTGTAAGATCAACCATGTATGCTATGATGTGCACTCGTCCCGATGTCGCTTTTGCCTTGAGCATGACGAGCCGGTATCAAGCCAATCCCGGTGAGATTCACTGATAGTCAGAAGAACATCCTTAAGTACTTGAGAAGAACTACGGATTCGGTTCTAGTGTTTGGAGGAGAACTTGAGCTACGTGTAAAGAGTTACACGGATGCAAGTTTCCAAACCGATGGGGATGATCTGAAATCCCAATCCGGCTATGTCTTTTGGAAAATGGGGGTGCTATTTGCTAAAAAAATTTCAAGCAAAGTGTCACTATGGATTCTACAACAGAAGCTGAATATTTGGCAGCTTCGGAAGCTGCTAAAGAAGCTGTATGGATTCGGCAGTTCTTGGGTGGATTAAGAGTAGTCCCTCGTGCCGCAAATCCAATCACTATTTATTGTGATAATAGTGGGGGCTATCTTTCAAGCAAAGGAGCCCAAGTCTAGTAATAAATCTAGACACGCTTTGAGGAAATACCATGTTATAAGAGATAACGTGGAAAGAAAGGAAATAGATATTTGTAAGGTTGGGACAGACGATGAGATCGCTGATCCTTTAACCAAGCCTCTTTCGAGGACTAAGCAGGACGCTCACACCGCCTCTATGGGGTTGAGGCGTATGCCTGATTTCCTTTAGTTTTTGAGATATGTAATGGACAAAGTATCCTATTACATATATGAAAATAACATTCATTGTTTAGAGTATATTTACTCTTTTAAGTCATTATTGAATGCATACTTTGTTTATCCGAATAGTTGTGTGACAACGTTGAACATATTCAAGTGAACGGAATAAACTAAGTATTTGGTCCCTAGTCTCTCATATGAGGTGACGTCTCGAAGAGACTAGATTGCAAGTCGTTCGATGGTGGGTTCAACACCATAGGGTCATATGTGATGACTGCTCGTTTGCATAGACAGACTGTGAAACACTCTGTCGGACAGTGACGCTTATAGAATTCCTTTTCAATGAGATTGAAACCTGGTCGTGGTGGGAATTCTATAGTATTCCTTTGAGTCGATTCTTTGACTGGAACTGATTATGCAGTCGAGCCTGCGGTTTCGGTGACTTTCATTTTTGTCCTAAGCCTTGCCGTGAAAGGTGGTTATAAGGGCATCTTTGGGGTCATGGTGATCTGCATTATACAGTACAATCGAGTGGAAGGGAAATGTCCACCCTCGTCGGGGTAAAACATCTTTGGGCCACTCGAGGAGTAGTCGCTGAAAATGCGTGGCCACGCTCGGTAAGAATCTACGGTAGATTCCCCGGTCAGACAGCTACTCTCCATATCGAGGAAACCACTCACGATATATATCTCAGGATGCAAGTACGACCTGTAAGACACCTTGCATCGAGTGGGAGATGTGAAACGGACATGAGAATTGGTAATGCACAACTTGTCTCGGACAAGTGGGAGATTGTTGGAGTAAGTGTCCTCCACAATAGTGCGATTACTTAATAAATCTCAATTAAGGAATACATGGGGATAATCCTGTATTATTGTCAATTGATTAACGTAAATCAATAACGGTTGGCTGACTAGAGTTTGACGTTATTGTCGTGAGCAGCGGTAATCAATTGATCCCTTTAAGTCACACCTATAGGAACGCATCTCGAATGATAAAGCTAATTAATTGTATGAGATACGATTAAATTAGTAACTTGATAATTCGACTAACTGCTAGTCGCTGAATTAATTTAGAGAGAAATCGAGTTGTGAACTCGAGTGATTTAATTTTATATTGATAAAATTATTAGAGGAGATGGGAATTAGTGATTAAACGTTAATTCACTAATTGTGTATATTTAACTAATGAGATTAGTAAAAGTACATTTTAATATATGTGTAAGTGTACATATATGTTAAAGAAGAGTTGTGAGTTCAATTTGATAATTTGTACTTTATCATATTAGATGATTAAGTGATAAATTATAAGTATTTGTGGGACAAATATTGAAAACAAATTGGACCCATTGACACGGCCTTTTATCCGTCCAAATGAAGGGGAGAGGAAGAATAAGATTCCTCCTTGTCTTATTCATTTGGATGCCTACTTTTGCATGTTGTAAGAAAATGATTAGCATGCATACAATTGCTCTAATCAAGAAGAGAACTCTTGTCCTCTCCTCTCTTCAAGTGGTAGAAATAATGAGTGCTCTACACTCTTCTTTTTTTGCTAGTTTTCATATTAAAACATAAGGCAAAAGAATGAGTGAATGCATAAAAATTTTCATTCATCCATTTTCTTCACTTTCTCTCCTACTTCTCTCTAAATATATTAGAAACTAGTTCTAATAAATAATACTAGTATTACTAAGTGTTAGTAATAATATTTCACTTATTATCAAGTGTTTATTAGTGATTTCTAGATCAAAATCACTAATAAATTTGGTGTACTTCTTGGGTGCAACAAGAAGGAGGTTTTCTATTTTGGAAACTCGGGTTTTGGAGGATCATCCTAACTCATAGCTCAAGAAACAAATCAAGAAAGGAGTTCTTGTATTTGTGCCCATTTTCCTTTGAGAAAGGTATAAATTACTAAACTTGTAACAAAATACATTTGTTAACTACATAGATCTTGCTAAATCAAATTAGAGTAATTTGATTTACACTAATACTTGATTAGTGAATGGGATCCGATCCCTACAAATTGTTGCGAAAAACATCATCTCATGTCGGGGAAGCAGCAATCCCGACTCATAATCACCAAAACTCTCACGAACACGACATCAGCAAGTCGTGCCAATTGATCAAAACCCAAGGACAAGCACAAGAGTATGCAAAAGCGACAACTAGCTAGGCTAGGGTAGGCGATTTAGGCATGTAGCTAGCAAAACTCAATGTGGGTATAAGGGTAATAGATCAAAAATAGGAGGATAAATCAATGTAAGTGCATGGTGAAAATCATGATATCAACTAAAGCCTCGTATTCAATAACATACGACAAATCACGGGGAAAAACGAGAAAGGGGGCCACACTTATGCGTGTTGATGTTACGCGCACCACAAGGAGACTACACACATTCCTAGAACGGGGACCGGGTATAGATGTACCGGCCACTGGAAGCTCTAAATCCTCACAAAAATATGTAGCTAATCCGGAAAGTGATCAACCGAAAAGTAAAAGCATGTCATTACACCACATTGCCAAGACATCCCCGGCAACGGCGCCAAAATTTGATAGGCTAAAGTCGCAACGCCTAACAAAGATAACCGGACACTCACACTACTAGGTAGATAGGGTAGTCGGGATCGATTTCCACAGGGAGATGGTTGATAATGTGTGTTATCGGTGAATGGATTCTAGATTGGTCGGTTCGAGTTTTGGTTGTAATTACTAAAGGCTAAGGCTCGGAAAATAAAAGGGTTTAACTTAATGGGAAAGGTCTAGGGATTAGGCTCGTTACGGGTACGCGCGTTTTAAGTGACACTCGGAATAGGAATGCTAAGCTAGCTGGGGATTCGACTCGTCCTCTCGGCTTTAGTCTCCCTCGAACTATACTAGCGTGCTCTCGCTCTTACTAGCAAGGGTTTCGTTGTATGCTTACGGTCTATCCTCGAACTAGGCTTTCGTTCTTAAGTTCGGGAGTAAGGGATAGAGATTATGGCCAATAATCTCAACAACAACAAAGCATAAACATACAAAACCTAGCATAAACACAATCATTCCGAAGCACTATGAATACGCATACGCTGAACTTACCGTCACCCTAGAAGATGACTACTCGCTCATGATCAAAGCACAAACAAAGCAAATTAAACAATAGAAATGCATACTAGAGAACAATAGAACAAAATCAAATAATAGCAAGAGAGAGATGATGATGATTACCAAACTACAAAGGAAAAGACAATGGATGATGAACTTGACAAGACGATAATCTAAACCGATGATTTTGATTGAGGTTGAAAGTAAGGAAATCAAATTACAAAGTAGAGTTCAAGTTTTTGTTGTTCTCCAAAAGTAAGCATAAAACAGGAAAATAAAGCATAATTCGTTCTAATATTTTTTTTTCCAAGGATTATATCATCCGAAGAAAATGAGCAACTCAAAAGACAGGTTCGTCCCGTCCGGGACAAGGTCGTCCCGTCCGGGACACACATATCCCGATCGGGATAAATATCGTCCCGTGGGTTTCAGTTTCCATTCACTTTTTGCTTCTTTTCTTACTTAGTTTTATTTCTTGTTTCCTCGTCCCAAGGCATAGGGACGGAGTCGTGAATGAGTACATGAGCTTCTTTTGTCATCCCTTAGTCCCGGGACGGGTTTAAATCAACATTGCTCGACTCGTGCTCATCTTTGGCATACTCCGACGCACAAAATCTTCACCTAGCGACCCGGAGAGCTCCAAATATCGTTCCAAATAGCACAAATCCTCCTAAAGTCGGCTATGTCCTGCAAAACAAAGCCAAACAAAGAAAACCAGAGATCTCGGAGGAAAAACATCGCTTAAAGCGAATAAAAGCGCTAAATATAAACGAATCGCTAGTGAAACGGGGGCTAAAAATCATATATAAATACAATACATCATTTTACGAATGTAACTATAGTATAGTACGAATGCAACTGCTGTATAATACGAATTGTAACTGTTGTATAGTACGAGTGAAACTCTCGTTCTTTACGAGTGAAACTTTTGTTCCTTACGAGTGAAACTGTAATACTCGTTCCAGTCCAACAAAAACAACGTTGATGTCCCACCCACCCATCTATCAGATCTGGTCCACCACCTTGCCCATACTCTACCAGCCACCACCACCACCACCACTACCACCATTTGCATCGTCTGCCACCCACCGTCATTACAATTAAATCTGAAAAAATCATATTTGTAATGAAAATGTCAGATCTAAATGAAATAACCACACAAATAATTCAATTAAAAGATTTAGAGTTAGATTTTATAAGAATAAGTTTTAGATCTGAATTTTTCATACCTTAAAATTCAATTTGGTGCGGTGGTGGAGGCGGTGGTGAAGGTAGGACTTTGTCGTCGTTGTGGTGCGGTGGTGCAGGTGAAACGGAGGTGCGTGGTGGAGCCGGCGGAGCGGTGGTGGTTAGGTGTCGTCGTCGTTGTCTTTGGTGTTGTGGTGGTTGGCGTGGTGGTGTGTGGCGGTCGAGTGGTGTGGTGCGGTGGTGGCTTGGATTGTGTGGTGGTGGTTTAATTAGATTGCTTTTAGGGTTTGAAAGGGGACGAATTTAGAGAGAGGAGGGAAATTTTAGAGAGAGAATGAAAATGGCTGAGAATGGGTTTGAGAGGGTAGGGTTTTGCCTTTTAATCTGAGCCCTCCATCTTGTTTTGATCTAAGGGCTCAGATTAAAACTTACGGACTTAGTGAAAATAGGAGAACTTATTTGATCCTAATTCTATATATATATATATATATATATATATATATATATATATATATATATATATATATATAAATACATATATATATATATATATATATATATGTATATATATATATATTTATATATATATATATATATATATATATATATATATATATATATATATATATATATATATATATATATATACATATATATATATAGAATGAGGTTCATTAGAGTCCACAAAAATTAGAGTCCTAGAGTCCAAATTTCGGCCATCGAAAAAATGAAATTCCAACCACAAAAAATGAAATTCCAACGAAAAAAATGAAATTGTTGATTTTGCTTAGGTTGACTGCCGCTGGCTCTGACTGGCTGCTGCCTGGACCTGCAGCTTGCCTGGGACTGCTGTGGCCTGACCTACGTCCCACACCTTTTTTGAGATTTAATCTCAGCCGTTGATCATCACAATCTAATGGCTTAGATTAGGACTCTAGGACTCTATTCTATATGTGGACTCTATATAACCTACCTCTATATATATATATATATATATAAAGCAGAAACCATGGTCTCTATGGTCGACATTTGTCACAATATAATTGGTCTAAAAAATTAATATTAGTATTATTTATAATTCTACTATTGCTAGGATTTTAGATGAAAAAATATTAACATATGTAACTTAAAATATAAAACTAAATCTACAATTGAAATCTTTACTATATTAGAACTTTCCAAAAAAAAAAATTAATTGAAGATGTTTTTAATTGAGAAGAAAAATAATAATTTCAAAATAAACAATTATATAACACATAATTACCTTATTTAATTTGTAGGTAAGTCCTCCTCCCTTTTTGTATATATATACATCAAAAACTTTAGCTAGATCTTTTTAGGTACGTACTATGTTAAATAGTTTTACTTTATTATGTTTTATTTATGATTACAATTTGTGTTAAATTTATTTTTTACGGTGTATTTGTTAAGAGAGTTTAAAATTAGAATATTTTTATTTCTTAATTATTATGTTTGATACTTAAACATAGCTTGATTAAATTATTGCTGATTTTTTTTTATTTGTATGTTGTAGATATATATTTTACGTTCAAGATTTAAAATTTTTTATAGAACAAACTTGATTATAAACCAATAGCAAAACTAATGAATATGTAACATGAAAGGTAAGAATATGTAACATGAAAGGTAAAAGTGATGTACAATATCTATCGATTATCTTATTTTTAAATCAAATAATTAGATATGGTTGTATAATAATATTTGTAATGTTTAATGCATAATTTGTTAGTTAGTTTAATACGAGTAGTATTAAGTTTTGATTTGATTGTTCATCTCAATTTTGTATGAGAATATCTGGTAATTAAGAAAAAAAAATATGTTTAGTATAATGATAGGGTAAAGTTGATTTAATGACAAAATTCCAATTTCTTTATTACCTCATTTTAACGTAACAAAAAAAAGAGAATATATGTAATTAACAAAAAAAAAAATGAAGATGGTGTAGTATAATTAGCATATGTAATCTAAAATATAATACTAAATCTACAATTGGAATTCTTAAAATTGTAGGATACCAAACTTGAAGAATACATATTTTGCCTTAAATATATTGGATTAAATATACAAGTTATGGGAGAAAAATATAAGTAAGTTATATTTAAAAAAAAAAAAAGAAAAAAAGAAGAAAAAAGAAATATGGTAATTCGTAGAATTTTAAAAAGTAAAATAATTGTTGATTTAATAAATAAGTTAAAGGAAAAAATATAGTATTAGGTAAGTATTATAAAATATAATTAGCAAATAAACGAAAAACAAATATGATAAATAATAGATTTTAGAAAATTATCATATTAAATACGGTAAAAGCCAAAAAGAAATGGCCTTAGTATTTATATTTTAGAAATTTTGTCATATTAAATCATATAAAATTATATCATAATTAGTAAATATATAAACTAGAAAAAATATATAAAAATTATATTTTATACTTATTTTTAAATCTTAATAATAATGATAGATGGCCCGGACGAGGACGGGCACGCCAACTAGTATAGGAATAAGATCAGGTAAGAACAGTCAGTTTGGTAAGAACGGTAAGAACAGTCAAAATACATAATAAATATGCATAAGATACATTTTAAATTTATCATATGTGTTAGTCATCAATAGTATTTGACACGAGTTTTACATTTATAATGCACAGTCTCATTTTATTGAAGATATATTTCAAATTTTTGAGGTACATTTTAATTAAACTGTACATACATTTTATTTTTGAACCTTGAAATTACCTAAAAATTTCGAATATAACTCATAATTTGGAAATGTACCTTACATATAATTATAATGTATCTTACAAAATGTACTTTTTGTGTTAATCTAATGTATCTCTTGTATATTTATAATGTACTGTAACTGCTCTTACCGTTCTTACCAAAGTTAGTGTTCTTACCGGATCTCAACCCTATATATATATATATATAGGTTATTTAGAATCCTAGGTTAGGGTTACAGTCCTAGAGTTCTAATGTGAGCTCTTGGATCAATTTAGATCAATGGCTAAGATTACTCTTTTAATTAATACATTGTCCCTCTAAAAAAAACAAAAAAAACAAACAAAAAACAAAAAAAGAGTAAAAGAAGCGCGGTAATTGATGAACAAAAGAACGTAACAATTCAATTTCATTTCATTCTCTCTCTCTTCCATTTTTCCTGACTCTTCACTTCCTCTCCCCAACACTAAAACAATTTTCCTTTTCAATTATTCATCATCGGTTTTCATCTTATTCAATTCTTCATCTTGTTTGCTTCAATTCTTCATCTTGTTCGCTTCAACTCTTCAATTATCTTCTTCAATTATCCCTTGTTTATTAAAGGTTAGTTTGATTTTCTGGTTTTTCAATTAATTATGCTTTTTCGTTTTTTTTTTTTTTAGGATTTAATTGGTTTTTAGTTTAGATTTATTTGTTTATGTTCAAAAGTTCTTTTTAAATTTTCAACTTCAAATTTTATTGAATTGAGAAGTTTCGTTTTTCTCATTTTAGTTTAGGTTCAGATTTTCGTTTTAATTTTATTTTCTACTTAGTTTAGGTTCATATTTTTTTTTCATCATTTGTTTTATGCGTTTTGAAATTTATTCAGTTTTTCTGTTAATTTTTTTACTTAATTTTGTATATTTCTTGTGTTTTCTGTGTATTCTTATTCAGAAAATTGAAAACCCTAAAAATTGATTGTTACTTAATTTTCTGGTTTTTGACGATTCTCATAAAAAAATTGGAAATTCTTAAATATTGGTTATTATTCCGTTTTCTGCCCTTGGTGTTTCGAATTTTTTAATTGATATTTAACTCCTTCCTTTTTTTGGAATTACTTTGTTTTTACGAAGTTCAATTTATTCACATTTTTTCTGTTTTTGTTGAATTCATTCTTTGTTGCTAATTGTATTGTATCAAATACATTTGTAGATGTCGTCTTCTAGCAGTTCTGCTTTCGAGGTTGAGTACAAGGGTGACTCATCACAAGAAGTTGGGGTTGATGACATAGAAAAGTCAGAGGACGTTTTATTGTGAGGAAGTCAGGTGTTCGATTAGCAGATGTATTGTGAGGGGATACATGGAAGAAGCTAATGAGGAGGTTACTACGTTGAAAGACTCTGCAAGAGATAGTGTGATTGAAGTCCACTATAAACCAGGTAATAGAATTCTTTTAATTCCTTTTAAAAAGTCGAATTTCAATGTTGAAATGTCATTTTTTTGGTTAAAAAATTAAAACTGATCAAACCAACAAACTGATCCGGTAATAGAATTCTTTTTTTTCTTGTTAGAATTTCGAAATTCAGTGTTGGAATTTTAAATTCTGAGAAAGCTTTATTGTTTAAATAACAATAACAGCGTCGCCTTGAAAATGGTCACAGAGAATTCTGATATGAGATGCAGTTGTACACTTTACAAACGTAAAATTAGGCTTTTATTTCGCCTAAATCGGAGTCCGAACGAAGATTTACGGAGTCTTTTATAAACTCAATTTTATTTTACGCGGATTTGTGATTTCATTTTTAAATCAAACATTTTGATATTCACAAATTTCTTCCAATACTAATGAAAATGAGATCGATGATGTGTAGACGTCTGAAGATGTCACTGAAGAGGCTGAACAGTCCAGTTATGTCGGAAAGTGCCGCACTTGAAAGCTTGTGCGAATGGTGGGCAAAACGTCAATTGAAGAGCAAAGCTGACAAGCGGTCTAAATGATTTTCTTCTAATCTAGAATTTTGTATTTATTTTGCTACTTTATTTTATGAGATTCCATGTAAACACTCATGTGTTCTTTTGTTTTTAGAAGTAATGTCCTTATGAATGAACAATTGCAAACAAAATTTTAACATAATTGCAAAGACAGTTACACCCATTTGTGAAATTTTAACATCTGTTTTTAGAATTTTAATATCTGTATTTAGAATTTTAATATCTGTATTAGAATTTTAATATCTATATTTAGAATTTCAATCATTCAGAATTTTAATAATTGTTCAAGGGTGGAGGATGAACTAGCTAGTGTACATGCCCTAAATGGGTGAATTTTGTAATGTTTTTGGATGAATTGAATACATGGAGCTAAATTCTTTCAAAAAAAATATGAAACTTCAAACCAAAAAAGTGAAATTACAACCTCTAAATCAAGAATTCTGATTCATAGATTAAGATAATTCTCGTTGTTAACTGATCTAAGTTATTTAATACCACCTACAATAACGATATAAACCTCTAAGTTTCAATGGACATAAAATAATTACTGCTTAATTTTGGAACTTCAACCACTTAAATTGTAATTTCAATTGAATAAAAAAGAGTACATCAATGTTTTAAAAAAAATTTGTGTACAAATCATCAAAACTAAACTTCAACTTCTTCATCAACAGAGCTCTCATTTGTCTCACTTTAAATTAGAGCCCTTTCTACAAATGAGTTTGGAGCATTTCTATTGTCATGATTTGTCATTTGTTTACAATTGTTACAAAACTTTTTCGGTTTACTTGATACATCAACAACACTCTTACTCTACACCATCCGCTTCGTACTCCCCTTGTTCCTCCAATATTTAACTGCTCCAATATTCAACTGTCATGAAGATCACAAGAAAAGAAAATAATGAAATTTTAAATTTTAACATCTGTATTTAGAATTTTAGTACTCCCTCCGTTTCAGTGAATTGTTTACAGTTTGACTTTTTTGTGAGGGGAAAAAAGTCAAACTGTAAACAAATGACTGAGACAGAGGGAGTATCTGTATTTAGAATTTCAATCCTACAGAATAAAATACCTTAAATAACTTCTTGTCGTCTTGCAACATTCACTCTTTCTTATACCACCGCTATTTCCATCTGTAATGACACCAAAAATATAACATCAAAATACAATACCACCATTTGAATACGATTTAACTTATTATTCTGCCCACACCGTAAATATACAGAAATGAAATTCTAAGACTCAAAAATAGAATTTTAACATATATTTTTGAAATTCCAACCACTCGCCTTCTAATTGCACGAATGTTTTAAAACTCAAATCTTTTTACACTTTCTTCTTGCAAAATTCACCATCTCTTACTGTAATCCATTTGTACCTGCAACGACACACTAAAACAACAAAAAGAAAAGAATCTTGAATTTCATAATTACTATTTCAATTGTAAATTTCGTCTTCTTTATAAAAAATTTCAGAAAAAGGGAAAGAAGATGGGTCGTCTCTCAGTTGCTCCATTATTCAATGGAAATCACGGCATCACAAACTCAAGAATTTAAACAAAGGGACAAAATCAATACCTGTTTCGTAACTTTCTTCAAAATAACTCGCTGCAACTATGAAAAAACATAGACGAATTGAAAATCTGAAATTTCACAAAAAAAGGAAAGAAGAAGGACCATTTAATTGGGGAGAGAAATCTGAAATTTCACAAAAAAGGAAAGAAGAAGGACCATTTAATTGGGGAGAGAAATCTGAAATTTCATCAAAGAAATGCATGAACAATGAGGCAACATAATACCTGGAAAACGAAAAAACAAAAGATGAACGATGAAGAAGAAGAAAAACCAGTAAAAAAAGGAAGAAAAAGAACCAATAAAATCAAAAATACTTGAAAAAAAAAAAAAGGGAAGCAGTAGATTAATGGAGGCAACTGGATGGTTTTTTGGTTTCCTCCGTTCAGCATCCCCCAAAAAAAAAAACAGTTGAATGAGGCTAATTTTTTAATTGGCTGAAATTTAGTTTGTTTTTCAATTTTTTTTAATTAATGAAAGCTAATCTCCACCCTCCATTCTATTCTAATCCAAGGGCTCACAATTAGACTCTAGGACTCTACTCAATACTTGGACTCTCTATAACTTTTCTCTCTCTCTCTCTCTCTCTCTCTCTATATATATATATATATATATATATATATATATATAGAATTAGGTTCTTTAGAGTCCACATATTTTTTAGAGTCCTAGAGTCCAGTTTTTGATTTGAAATTTTAACCAAATAAATCGAAATTTTAACAAAAAAAAATGAAATTTCAAAAATTTCAAAAATTTGAAATTCCAAAAACATTGGAATTCCAAAATTTTCTGGAATTCCTGGAATTTTTGGAATTTCAAATTTTTGGGTTAAAATTTCAATTATTTTGGTTAAAATTTCAAATCGTAAAAGTGGACTCTAGGACTCTAAAAAATATGTGGACTCTATATAACCTAACTCTATATATATATATATATATATATATATATATATATATATATATATATATATATATATATATATATATATATATATATATATATATAATTAAGTTCAAACGAGACACCCTACTTTAAGTGAGGCAGCGAGGCAGCATCTACACCGTTGGATCAATCTTAATCTATGGCTTACATTAATTGTGCTAAATCAAGTAAAAAAAAAATAATAAAAAAAAAAAAAAATTCAAACGGCAGTAATTGATACATGCCGTAAATTATTCCTACTCTTTCCAAAAAACAATTCTATTTCTTCATCCTTTTCACATCTCACTCTTCTATGATAATTTTTATTTTCATATCTTCATCTTCTCCAAACAAATAAACATTATTTTCATTCATCTAAACCAATTTTTTTCATCATTATTTTTATTTTTGTGTTCTTGTGATACTCTTCTGTGCTTTTTTACATATTGCTCGCGATCGCCTACTTCCATTATTGTTTCTATCTTTCGTTGTTGTTGATTCATTCTCTTCATTCTTTTCATCCATTTTCCACCATCGATTGGTTTTTGTGCTGTCATTAGTATATTAAAGTCTCCATTTCTGGTAAGTTGATATTCATTTTTCACTTTTGTTCATTTGTTTAGTATTGTAGTTCGATTTATTTGATCTTTGGTGAAATGGTGAAATTATTCAAGCGATTGGTGAAATTATTCAAGCGATTAAATCTGTGATTGACTATGGTCAAACTTTGATCTTTTCATATGAACTTTGATCTTTGGCATCGATGTGAATTGGTGAAATTATTCAAGCGATTAAATCTGTGGTGTTAGTGGTTGCAGTTTTATTAATTGAATGTTTGTCATGATTGATTATGGTGTTGATTACAGATGGACCCGAAGTTTTTGAGGAACCAGAGGTACGCCAGGAAGCACAACAAGAAGACGGAGGAGGTTTCCGCTGAGGAATGAATTTGATTATTAGTTATTATCTTTGTACGAACAACTTTGTTTTATGTTGAGGACGGATCATGTTAGAGAATTGGGATCTTTAAGGTTTTGGTTTTGTTTTTGATGGAGGTTGCTAGCTTTATACTTTAATTAATGGATGTTTGAGACTTCGAATTCATGTTTACATAGTTTAATTACGACTTATGAAGCTCTAGCTATACTTATTCTTCACTTCTGTCATCTATTCTGCTGTGTTATTTTTTGAACACCAATACTTCTTCATTTTGAACTTTGATCAAAATCTATGAAACTTTGATCTTTATTTATAAAACTTTAACGCAGTTTGACGAAACTTTAATGCAGTTAATGATTTATTTATAAAGTCTTACTACGCTGAGACGTAGATCCTATCTATGAAACTTTAACGCAATTTGACGAAACTTTAATGCAGTTTCCTGAAAAATTGATATCAACAAAACTTTTAAAAGTTCTCTGCACCAAAAGTCTCAACCATATTTACTGTCATGCATGAACTTAATTCTAAAACGTTTAAGACGTTTTCAAAAAAGTGCTTGTAACTATACAAACTAATTGGTGAGTAGAAATTCACAATTTGAAATAAGTTATCTTCAAAAGCTGTGTTAAAATCTTTCACAAGTTTAAACCGGAGTAATGTTTCATTTAACTATAACGAAACAATAACCATTTTAGGAAAAACTGTAATGCAGAACACTAAAATTTCAGCATTACAATTACGCTTGACCAATTTCAATATCAACTTATTAATATTTAGAAATACAAATCATCTCCAAATACAATAAAATAACATTCCAAGACCAATTACAACATAAATATGGATTAACTAATTTGAGACAAACCAATGTCTACGTAGCATAAGTCCTCAACTTCTTCCACTTGCGTCGCAGCTCTTTCAGCAAAGGGGTTAGGGATCCACAGTGGATGTGCCCATAAACTCCACCCACAGTTTCTTCAACGTTAGTTGTGTTGGGATACACAGTGGCTGTGCCCATAAACTCTAACCCGTCAATTATATCACTGTTCATAGATGCAGCCTCCTTAGTCCACCGTCTTGCAACACAAGAACTAGGAATAGATTTTAAACCATGGCTCGTAAAAATCCAAGGAATATGTCTGCACACCATTCCTCTTCGATCAAAAAGTGTGCAGATGCATCTAGCCGTTAAACTATCTGTCACAAAATATAAAAACTAAGTTACATTAATCACAAGATTTTTAACTTTAATACATAGAACTTTAACATAATAATATAAAACTATAACAATAAAACATGACATCATTTGTTAAATATTAACTACATTTCCATTTTACCACATTTAAAACATCGGTAAACCTGTTCCGTAGAGTCAGATATTACTGAGAGAACTATAACTACGTATCTTAAAACTACAAGTGTCTGTCATGAAACTTTATTAGCAGGACGCGGAGATTCAACACAAACAAACAAAACAATAATTGAATGAAATATGCAGCAACCTAATCCATACAGTCTCAAAAAATTTACCAACGTAAGGTGTAAAATCGTCCTCAACCACCTTGCAGAAGTCGTCGTCGGTGACTCTTCGAATAGATGAAACAACAAACTATAAGGAAAAATAAAACATAAAACTGCATCTGCAATGACACATTTAAAAAATAAAATAAAATAAAATAAAAAAATAAAAACAAACAAACCTTCATCTCTCACTACAATCTGATTATTTTTCATATTATAGTTCTTCTCTAGTCCTAGTTAATTAAAAGAATTTAAAATATAAAAAGTTTTGAATGATGAAAAACAAGAATATTTTGTTTCGGAATTTGTAAGATGCATTTCAATTCCGTCGTCTTCAAATCTGATTGCAATTTTTGAAACTTTAAGATCCAAAATTGAAGATTTTTATTTGAAAATTAAAGAAAAACTAAGATGCATATTGAAAAAAATAATAGAAGAAATTTTTTTAAAAAAAAAAAAAAAAAAAAAAAAAAAAAAAAAAAAAGGGGAAGATTAATGGAATAAAATTAACTAGGTGGAAAAAGAATAGACGCATGATTTTTTTCTGGAAATGATAATGAATGGATTGAGAAGAAAGAATTAATTGGCATGGAAGGAATAAATGTCCCAACATTTCCATCGTTAACCTCAAATCCCTTCCTAATTTACTTTTCTCTTTTTTTATTTAATTGTAGCTATAATTAATAAAGGCCAAATCTCAAATTTCTTCAATCCTTGACCATCCAACGACACACACATGTCGCCTCGCTGTCTCGCTCATATTTGTCATTTCGATATAACTTTACTATATATATATATATATATATATATATATATATATATATATATATATATATATATATATATATATATATATATATATATATATATATATATATATATATATATATATATATATATATATATATATATATATATATATATAATTATTGAACATTCGACCATGCACACCTTAGAAAATCAAACACTGTGACATTACCCAACAGTACATATGATGTTTACTTCTCTAAATTACACCTTTCCTACTATATACTTCCTCCAATCCGTTTGATTCTATACGTTTGACCAAAACACGGTAATTAAGGTAGAAGAAAATCAAGTGGGTTAGATAATGGAATTACTTAAATACCCCTACTTTATTGTTTGCAAGTGGGTTGAGTGGGTATTAGTGAAGGGTATATTGGTCTTTTAGTTTAATAAAGTAGAGACTAAAATAGAAATGTATAGAATTGATTGAAATTTCCGAAAAAGGAATATGTATAGAATCAAATGGAATGGAGGAAGTATCATACTTACTTTCCTCGTCGGTCATCAGTCAGTCATACACTCCGTAAGGCTAAACGTACCTAGCTTACACTTACAGTTGACATTATACCTATCGACGTTGTCATGTCATATTTTATTCCACTCTATTCTAATCCATAACCAAACAAAGCCGGAACAGATCCTTATACTATTGCACTCGGTGTCATATAAGTTCACATTTTTGCCTTTATCCTTTAATTCATTATTTCAAACCCTCTATGTCACGAATACGGCTGGATTCTCAACATGAATTGCTCGCACTTATCTATTGACTTACATACTGCTCATTCACAAGGTTGAAGTTCGTCTTGACACTAAGTAGCATAAATTGATCTTTATTCCAAAGTCTCAGTTATTCCGTTTTACATTGACCAATAAACTCTTATGGATTTAACCACTAAACACATGAAAGACGTAATCCTCGAAGTATATACCAATGTCATGACCCTTATTTCCAAATATACGCGTATCACCTAGATTCTCACGATTGCTGTAACAATAATACACAAGTTATGCTTCACCTCACCATCTCACTTCCTTTACTTATTCCAACATACCTTTACATATCTTATTATGTACAAAAACCGCAAAGATTCATCCATTTCACTATTACCCGAGACCCATGTAACTCATTTAACCCATACAACTCATACCTTAAATTTTCCTAATATGCATGAAGGCTCTGTATGCTTAACTTATGTCATTGGTGTCGATTAACTCACAAAGTATCACTTATCGTCTTATCCCTCGAAACTTAGGTTTACTGTTCCTGATTTGCTCACGTTTCTAGATCCCAAAACACGTATTCTTATCATACTCCTATTAGTATTGTAAGTATTAATATCGTTATTCTCAACTGTTAGCAACTGTTACACCCTTCTTCCTCTGACCATATAACATATATTGGTTTAACTCAAAAACTCTTTCTACTATCTGCTTCACATGTGTATCCCACATCTCAAATTTCTCACATCATCTATGCCATTTGTTACACTCTCTATGACCCAACTACTGTTTACTCTTAAAATACCACCTAAACATTTATCCTAACGTCGTATCCATTTATAACTCAATTAGCTCTTACAGCTCATATATGTCTCAACTAACGAATTCCCTAGTTCTTATACGTAGTCCATATTTAACCAACACTCAAAATAACCGCACCATTATCCAAGTATACCTAAATTACCTTCCGTACTTAATTCATGTTCCCGTAAATTGTGATACTCATCTTTATTCAAGCATACGCTCATACAATGTATAAAATTATATGTTTTACCCCATTTCCATAAAGTGTCAGTAAGAAAAACTCCCACGTTGACATACTCACACATTGACATACTCACGAAAATTAAGTGGGTTTTCCTATATCATAGATACTCATGCCTTAGATCACTCGATTAAACCCACATCAACACCTGCTTTATTTCCCATCAAATTCGTACACATTTCAATTTGTTCGTTATTCTAATACAATCCCTCGCATACTTATGATCTTCTTAGTTTCAGCATCTTATCCGTCACCCTGACACGTTACATCACTTTCTACATCTAGGATCTCAATCAACAATTAGTCAAGCACATTATATAGGTGCCCTTAACCATCTACTATAGCACGTTTCAACACTAAATCTTAGAAACAAGGACTCGCACTCTTATTTCACGAGTCAGATATTCGAACACCCGTTTATAACACATAAGCACTACCATAGGCTTAATCTACGGTGTATAATAACATAACAAAATCCCACTATGTACGACATATATTCTAATAAACCTGAAGCCGTAAACCGTGTAACCTTCGATCACGAATACTTCATTTTCTATTGTCATACCAACCACTTATCATACATACAACGGCTCATACTACACCTGTCATAGGTGTAGGTTTATATCCGTATATAGACCATTAAATTCACAGGATTATAATGAAAAACTTTATAAGATTTAAAGGTCATAAAAGAAATTGCATAAAATAAAGATTTAGAATTAACCTTTTAATCCAAGTAAATCGGCTTAAGATCAATACCAAAAGTATGGTATCTCCTAATTGAAACACCCAAGATGAATCTAAGATATGCCCTTTGATTTGCTAGAAAATTAGAGAGAAGAACTATTTCTTTTCTTGAGATTTTTGTGTTGTGAATTATGATCAATTAATTGAGTAATTAGGTTGAGCCAAAGCTCCCTAATATAGCCTCAAAATTTCGGCCCTCCTATAGTATGGGGAGTAATATTTGTTTCCAAAAATCACTTTCCAAAAATAATTCCTTGTAGACCAAGGAGTCAAAGACCAATTAGGCTCTTTCTTGGAGGTTTCCTTTAGCTTTTAATATAATATAATATTACTAGTATCACATAATAATGATCCACTATAATATATCATTAAATTATTAATATCCTTATATTTATAATTTTCTAATTAATTATAACAGTTTATGATTAATTAGCTTATATTATATTCAATAATTAAATATAACAGTTTATATTCAATTTACGAATTACATTTAATTCGTCTTAGCTAATATCATTTAATCCTTATTAAATGGCCATATTATTATCACACACTTGACTAACATTTTAGTCAAAAACACCGACTAACCTTTTAGTCTTTTAGTAGGGCATCAATATGATCATTTTCTCAAATAATCATATTTCTCAAACACATCCTTTAGGTGTGACTCTTAGGGACCAGTTGATCACCGCCATCTGTATGACAATAACGTCAAACTTATCTAGCAAGCCAACCGTTATCGATAAACGTTAATCAACTGATTAAATACAAAATGTACCCTGTGTACCTTTTAGAGATTTATTTATGTTATTGCACTAACTGTGGAGGACACTAACTCCAACAATAGGCAAACATACTAATAGCTCATATGTCAATTTATATATCATCACATCCTTAGTACAACCAATTTCACGACATCCAAAGTACGTAACATCTCGAAATATGCATGCTCAAGAGGTCCCCACTAACCACAAGGGTTTAAAACCCGTTTCGTTCATAGACATATACTTACATATAAAGCGCATACATCCATATCATCATCGCATATATCACAGACAATAATGAGACACGTCATCAAGCACAACATAGCCATGCATGCCTCATGGTAACAACTAGAACGTATTAGGAATATAACAAAAGCATCAATCATATCGTATATTTAAGCATACATAGAATGTCCTCAAGTGTTCATGCAAGCAACCAATATATTTCGCCACAATCACATATGACTACGCTGATGCAACAGCATCCAAAACCACAGTTCCCAAAATACACATCACGGTGCCTCCAATGACAATACGGCCTTGTTTCCCTCGTCCTTCGTCAACAATCAACAATACTTCAGAGATATCAGGGCAACAACATTATGTATCTAAGCAATAACAGCATCATGCATATATGAAACAACTAGTGCCTGACATTATTACAACAGAGCTTGTATCCTTTAAGACATAACAATATATGGTGCCTCTAAAAAAGTAACAATAACCGCGACACAAGGGGAGGGAGGGCGGGATGCAAACTCATATAGACATCATGCTCGAAGATGGTGATATATGCAACAACTATCTAATTAAAAGGTGTCATACTATTAAAACACACATAATCACTCGATGAGAACATATTACACGTACAAGCAACCATGATTTTACGCAACAACATAAAAAAAAAACAATTACTAAAGCAATACATATGTAAAACATAAGCATCAGATACCAGAAAACAATATCACAGACATATGGCAATATAGATTATAGCTAGCAGCAACCAATCTTTCACAGTTCCTCCAAATGCACCTTAAGTACTTCCAATGACCCGAAGGTCCTAATCCCATCCTCCATCAACAATACTAACAGTGTACATGATATTATCAACGAGTACGCATACGAAAGCATAAGAGAATGTATAAATCAGAAATAAGAACGATAACATAAGCGTAAACATGGCTAAATTACTTCATTATATCAAAGTTTGGCTTAAAAGGAGAGGGCGGGCGGGTTCATTATCATTACCAAATCATAATATCAGCAGCGTACATATATAAGAACGATAACTTAACCTTTATTGTTTATCGTTTTCTTGCCATGACGTTCTTCGTACTCAACCCACTCCGAAAGATCAACCACAACATCATAGTATCTCCACAACTCCACTACAACTCCTCACGCCTCATCATATCTCATCGCATCTCATCACCGTATCTCCATACTCCATGATCACACAACACATACACAAACAAGGCAATTCAACAGCATATCAACGTAACCCGACACACTTTACCCCCCATTAACCACTTCAATTCATAGCTTCCAAGCTCTCTAGGGACGTCTCCCACCCAGGGTTTCGGGACGTCTCCCTAACCCTGGTATTGCTTGGATCACCAATCATTTCCATGGGGTTCATTTTAATTTCTAAATTCATTTTAAGACACGACTCTCCTATATTCGTTTTAAAATTCATTTTAGGTTCATTTTATAACAGGGTCGCCTCTCTGATCCCACTTTGTAACACCCCCATTTAAGCCAGGCGGACCTCACCTAAATGACGGTGTTACGGGACCCGACTGAACGGGTCATTAACTCGAGACAGAACGCCTGAAAAAGTAAATAACTGCAAACGTCAAAAAGGCAAACAAAACTCCCAAATGTACAACTGTCACTCAAGACAGTACCACGGCACGCAGGCCGGAAAACTGTAATCGATTAAAACGAGCAAAAGTCTACGGTGACCGCTAGACTCCAACTGACTCCAGTGACCCCTCCAAGCGTCCCCACTAGCAAGCAAACGTCCGAGTACCTATGGGGTGGGGTAAACAACACAATACAACCAACAGCAAAACCCTAGTTAGCTTTTACCAAAACAATTAAAAGAGTGCGTAACAAAATAAGACTTAACTCCACGAGGCGGGAAAAGAGATAAATCGTAACCATATTAATCTTAGATTTACAAGATAAGGTATTCTGCGGATACTATCTCGGACGTATCTCATACAATTCAAAAATCACAAGCAAGTCGAGAACCCCATTGTGTAAACTCCACAAAGGGGACTTACCATGTCGTCATCGCTCCATACCTCCTCCAACATATCATCTCCGATCATTGGGCCACACAGACCTCATAACATTGGGCCACACAGACTTCATAACATTCTCGAGTACTGAACGTCATGCCAAGAGAATAGTTTGCATGCACATGCATATTTGTATATATGTGTAACAAGGTAGAACACACAATACTCATACACAAACTTTCAACAACATAAACCAACAACAGTAACGAGTCATGGCCTCATTCGTACATTCTCAACATTATTTTATCCCCCAAAACGTAGTTTATGGAATAGCCTTATACAACAACATTCAAATGTACACATATCATCGTATAGTGGCTGTGTGTAGGAATTTCTTATGGGATGGTGGCACGGAATATCATCGGGTGCCTCTTGTGGCTTGGGATAAAGTCTGTAACAAGAAGGATGAAGGGGGATTGAATGTGACGCAAGCGGGGCTTTGGAATGTGGCTCTGGTGGGGAAGTTGGTGGACTGGTTACATGTGAAAGCAGATAGACTTTGGGTGTTGTGGATAGATCATGTGTACTTGAAAGGTGAGAGCTGGTTTAATTATGCTCCTACTATAGATATGAATTGGAATTGGAGGAATATTTGCAAAGTCAAGGAGAGGATGAAGGCAGGGTATTCTGATGGGGTTTGGCAAGCTTGTTCTAAGGGTTATACTGTTCAATCGGGTTATCGATGGTTACGAGGTGAGGTCCCTAAGGTGAGATGGTATAAGGAGATATGGGACTATTGGAATGTACCTAAACATGCATTTGTTGGATGGTTGATTAAGCACAGATCGCTAAATACGAGAGACCATCTAAGTCGTATTGGAGTGTGTAGTTCCAACTTATGTGTGCTCTGTGAACAGGGTGCTGAAACACACGAGCATTTGTTCGTGGAATGTGTCTACAGCAAGCTCATCATGGCAAGGATGCAGCATGGTTTTTCTTTGCTTGGAAGGGGTAGTACTCTCCAAAAGGTACGTATTTGTAATATGATTAATCTGGCTATCCAATATTACATTTGGGAGGAAAGGAATCGATGTCGGCTGGAGTTGGAGCTGGCACGGCCAGAAAGTGTGGTGCGGAAAATCAAACAGCAGATTCGAAGACGGATATGGATCATTAAGGACGAGTGGTTAAAGGGCCAGGACTCGACATGGCTCCAATTACTTGATCATTGGTGTAGAGTTTAGTCGTTATTGTTATTAAAGTGTATTGTCACGATGTAACTCTTTTGAAAGATTTTAATGGAATGCTCACATTTTACCAAAAAAAAAAAATGTACACATATCATAAAATACAATCATTCAACATTCCATTTCATATAGATACGACACCATAGGCCACCAACCTAAAATAAGCATCGATTACATACATACGTTCATCATCCTCCTACCTTCCAAGGTTACACTTATAAGATAGCATTCATACAAACCAACATACAATCGTTTGAACAAAAACAACACTAACTCGGTTACAATTCATAATTCTCACACATACTCACCAATTCTAAACATTACAAACGCAACCTCTTTCAATATGCACTACTCGTTTCCTCCCAAGTCCACAATTTGTAATATATCATTCATACAATCCAACATTTACTTTCACAACCGAAAATACAACATTACAACGATTACAATAACACAATCCTCATACAAACACATGAATTTCTTACATCGCCAACACAACCCATTCACAATATTCATATGGTGCTCAGTCATGACCCCGAGCACCTCAAAATACACGGTCCAAAACCATGAGCCTCACAGCCCACCATAACACGGCCACCAAGGCCTTCTCGAAGCTCGGCCCAACAACATCCAAACCACTCAAATTCACAAATCACTTTTAATCATTCTCACCGTAATCAACTTACACTATTCATGCTCAAGATTCATCAAGTAGAATTCATGGAATCATTCACACAACAAACTTACAATATCATACACACACTACAACCAAAGTATTACAAGTTATAACCATAGATAATAACACCTCAACATATACAAATGCACTCAATTAGCTAAGTAAGGGAGTAGCCCTTACCTTGAGAACGAAACCAACACTAAAAACGACTCTAGGTTGAGGATGACTCGGCTCTACAAGGCTCCTCAACAAATCCTTCCTCTACAAGTTTAAAACACCATTAATATCCTCATGTAACTCCCCACAACTCAAGGAAACCACATAAACTAACAAGAACACAAAACTAGTAAAACCCTAATTATAAAAGATGCTAACTTGGGCTGGAAAAACCACTCACCTTGAAGAGAAATTAGTGTAGAAAGATAGAGGAAGAAGATAGGAACGCGTAGCAAAACGAATCGTCAAATTCGGGCGAGAAACGAGGGAGATACGGTTGATTTAGTGAGGGGGTTTGTGTGGGGGAAAAGTGACTGTTTTCATGGGGGTTGTGGGCTGTTTTTTTTTTTTTCTTCAATTTTAAAGGGTAGGAGAGAGAAGAGAGGAAAGGTGAGGGTTTGTTTAGAGAGAGAAGGATTAGAATGAAAGTGGAGGAGGTTTGATGAGGCAACACTAATAAATAAGCTCATTTTCTTAGCTAAAAGGGTGGTCAAACTCAAGTCAACCCAATTAAACCCGATTATTAATCAACTCAAACCTAAGACGACCCTCGCCAAGCTTAACCAACAAACTTTTCCGAATCACACCATTCTTACGCATCCAACGAGCATACACATGCTATATCCCCGAATTTAATATTAAAATTTCGCTAAAAGCCCAAATTAATATTACTAACCCAAAATAATATAGACGACTCAAAAATACCGACTACGAAAAACACGGGGTATTACAAAATGCTTGAGCCTCCGTTATGAAAACGTCAATCGTGAGTGAAGTGGGGTTAAGATAGTCCTGTTACGGACGCCACTATCTTGACCTAATTGCTTGTCATCTCGAATAGTGTGGTTTTCACGCCGGCAACCTAATTGCTTGCCATCCTGCCCATGCCTTTGCGCCTTAAGTCGCACTGCCTAAGCCGTAACAAGATAATGAATACGCCAACTCTTTTGGGTCAGTCTCTAGGAAGTAGTCGCTTTATTCAGAGTTAAGGTGCTCTATGAATAGCATAGCCCATTCTTAAAGTGAATATTAGAATATGCATATTAGACTAGGGTTGATCCCCCTATTTCGCTAAAGGTATCAGGGTCATCGCGACCTAATTGCTTGCCATCTCGCGATTTTGTCTCCTTGCCGCGTTTCGTTCTTAGTGGGCGCGACGCTAGCATTCTTTCTTACCCTGCGTAACAGAAGTAACAGATGAGATGCAAGTACTATAGTATTCAGCGTGGTTTACGAGTCGAGTAAGTCGCTGCACTATTTTAGTGAGATGCAAGCGATCAGAGTACAAAGGCCTACTCAGTGGTCGGGCTCGTAAGCAGTATGTGTTGTTTGAATTACGTGGAAGTGAGTCAGAATATCTTTAAAAAATTAAAGACCACAAATTTCTGAAGTGAATCGAGTCAGCATGATGTGAATGATATAGTATGTCTAATAGTTTTGCGATCTGATATCACCTCGTAATTTTTTTGAATGCTTATGATATTGTTGTTATGAATTTACTTGTTAATTGCATTATAACTATATATCATGTTTTAATTGTTTTATAATTGTATATCATGCTTTATATGATTTATCGCTTTAAATCGCATGCTGATTTAGGACTTACTAAATCTTTAAATGCTATATGTTTACCGGTATGGGTTTATATGGCTTAGCGTGTGCGGGTTGAAATCGAGTCTGACGAGTTATGCGTAGGTACCCCGAGGTTAATTGACGACGAGTACTAGGGGATTGAAGGTCTACTTTTGTATTTCGAGAGATTGTAATTTAATGACCATGTTTATCTATAACTCTGGTTATGTATTTTGAGTTGTAATACGATAACATCCGGTTTTGTTATATATATGTATATATAAAGTACTTAATTAATATTTCCGCCTTGTTTAATTAAGTTACGAAAAGCCGGATTGTTACATTAGGCCCTTGTAAGGCGGACCAAAAGCGGACTAGGCTCGGTGCTAGGCCCGAGACCTAAAATAATGTAAAGTGCTACTTTGAGCGTAATTTGTATGCTAAGCTTAGACGTGATAATATGCAAGGATGCTAAGGGTGGTTTTGGCCACCAAGCCCAAATTTAGGAATTTAGGAGAGCAGGATTGGGCCTTTGTAAGAAAAAGGGTTTATGCATTATGCTTGGGCCAATTGTATAAATTAGGCTTGAATTATATTTGTATGTGATGTAAGATGTGATGGAATAGACCATAAATGAATCGAAGGACGTTTACTAAGTTGTATTAGCATTTCGACTCAATTTAAGCATTTTTATGTTTAACTGAGTTTTCGACATTTCGTACCATTTAAGTCAAATTGAAGCATGCAAATTAGAAATCCGTTACATCGTTGCGTTTTGCTTTGGAGGTACGGATACGGGTATCCACACCTACATGCAACCAAGGTGCAACCTTTACACAACGTGGAGGTTGCGTGTAATTGATTTTTGGAAATTCTCGGGTTGATTTGGAAAGCCTTATTCCGAGTTTTATTAGTTTTAGGTAAACTCATATAGATTTTTCACTTAGTTTTTAGCATGATTCATCATTCACTTTTTAAACCATTATTCTTAGATTTATTTTACGTTAGATTATGCATAGCTAATTTTCTCAAACTTGACATGATCGATTGAAGCGGCAATAAGTAATTTATGGGATTTTAGGTTCTCTATTATCACTTGAGTATTGTTAAATTCCTCGTTGTATCTCATGATCGATATTAATCTTGATTAATTAAGGTGTACAACTAATTAGAATTATTATTACTGATTTATAGGCCAAATTTGATTATTCACTCAGTTGGCTTGAATAATCTTATCACGATAGCAATCGTAACCATATTATTGTACTTTGTTTGTCGTAACTACTTGTCCATACAGGGACTTCTGTTTGTAACTCGTGTATTAGCGGTGCCGTTGATGTTAGTTATGTTTATTGCTTCTCGTGTTGATTTTTGTATTAACTTCAACTTGAATTGCGTGATTTGAGATAGTCTTAGCTAAAAAGAGAAATTTAGGACAACCTTTATTTTTGACCTAGTTACGTTACTTACTTAAGAGAGAATACATAAACTGATAAAATTAAACAGTAACGATTTTCTCAGTGTTAAGGAATAGTAGATTAATTGTTTGAGTCTGTCTATGGTGAGATTCTCTCATACCATAAGACTTTATCGATTAGTTGTAATGTAGATACTTGAAGTCGATCGACAAATAAACGTATTTCTTTTCATTTTTTGTCTTTTAATTTAAGGATGACTTTGATTTCGAAGACGAGTTACATTTTATTTACTCCGTACAAATTACAGTTGTCGATTTTTTTAGCCCAAGATATTTTTGATTCCTGGATCCGCCCCTGTTCCCTCCTATTACACGGTTACTTTTATTACACACTATTTTACATTTAAAATAACTCTTCTATATGGGTTCATCAACTCTTTCTTTAAATATATTACTATATTAGTAGTTAGCTTAGTCAAGTACGTGATTATAAACCTACTTTGACGACACACAACCTTAAATACGTCACATAAACAAATACTCTCTTGGTACAAATACATCCGTGACACTATTTATATGAGTGACATTTCAAATATAGAGATTTTATTCTTAGGGCTCACTACGAAAAGTGTTTGGATTGCATATATTCGAATAATAACGCTACAAGGAAGTGTTTGGATTTCATACGAGAAATATCTTCCTCTTGTATTTGGGTGTAAATTACATGTATATATTACTCTATTCATCAATAGAAAAACCTACAACTCTACGACACATATTTTAATTGTATTTCTAATGAGATATCTTTTTCATTTTCATATGTGGTACTGCGTACGGATTACTTGATTACTAAAACATACGTAAGGAAGATTCACCATTACTCATAAGTTCCGGATCAAATTCATGTCTAGTCAAATATATAAAAGGAAATGATAGATACAACCTTAAATGCATCATAAAGAGGGTTAAAATAACTAATACTCCCTCTGTCTCACTCATTTGTTTACACTTCCCTCAAATCTTCCTCACAAAAAAGTCAAACTGTAAACAAATCACTGGAACGGAGAGAGTAACATATTTTATATTTAAAAATGTAAATTACTCCATAATTTCATAATTTCATATACAACAACCATATTAGTTAATCTCCCTTAGAGGTTAGCAAGTACTCCGTACATAATAAGATAGATAAATTAGCATTACTCTTATGCAAATGGGTTAGCAAGCGATACTATTGGCTAACAAGTTTTTGATTGAGTAAGTAATCGTCTTTTATTAACAAGGTGAAAGGCCAGTTTTTGAATGTATAATCTAATCAAAATTAAAATAGAATCACATTTAGGCTGATCGTAACCATTATTGACGGAAAGCTAACCATTTTTATATCTCTAATAGTGATTACATTATTCTCAACAGTGCTCACAACGAGCTTAAGGTAGCCACAATTTATACTTCATCTAATCTATCTTTCATATCTTTCATATATTAGTGAAAAAGAGTACTCCCTCTATTCAAATCCGTTGGCATCCCTTCCTTTTTTCACATTTGCCGAGACGCATTTTGTAACGACAATATCTATATAAAATGTAAAAATTTGATATTAATGTTGCACTTATGAAAAGGAATAAAACAATATCCCACATGAGTACATGACTATATTTTTATTTACACATTACGAGATATACCGAAGATTCTTCACCTATGTGAATAGTGTCAAAAAAAAATGGATGCTAATGGATATGGACTAATTCTTGTGTGAGACAAGACTTACAATAAGTTTATTGTAAGTCCTCTCACACAAGAGGTAGTTATTTATATTTTTACTTTATTTTTTTTTTCTTTTCTTGATTTTTGTGCTTGTGACTTATAATAACTTATTGTAAGTACGGTCTTTACTCATGGATATGAATGGAGGGAGTACGAAGTATTTTATTTTTAGACATTTCCTAATAATAATGTGTTATATATTAAATTGAAATCAATGTTTATACGTTTTATTTTTGAAAATTAACAAAAAATACAATTAACATATGAAATTTATAAGACTAATTTTGACCAAACCAATTTAAACCAAACTTCAAATGTTGTCACACTTAATTTCCATGTTGTTAATGTTAAGTGGGCCATCAAATCTCCTTCAAAACTCTATTAGTCTATAAATGTTAATTTAATTTCAAAAGGATAAAAAGAAATCATAAAGTAACAAAGATGTTAATCATCTCATGTTAAAAACAGTCATTATCATTATTACTAGATTGCGGCCCACATTGATTGACTAATTATCAAAATTATTTAATTTTTATTTCTCTTCCTAGAAAAACAAAAAGAATCATCTCTATGTAAACCTCTTCAAAAAAAACACCACAAAAACCATTGTTGTGTGGTAGACAATATAGTCTCATAAAACCAACTATATTTTCTGTCAAATAATCCTCGGTCTTCCCTTCTTTTTAAATTATTTGATTCTTCTGTTTCAACCTACAGTTAACGCATCTTATCACTCACACATATACACATACACTCCCACTTCACTCTACTCTTTTCTGAAAATCACTGATAATAATATCATCCTAAATATACTCTTAATTTTGATAACAATTATGGTCCATCACTCTTTAATTTTAACTATTTTTACTTAGTTTGTGCTTAATTTCTATGGGATCTAGATTATTAATACTCTAGGGTTTTGCTTACCCATGAGCTATCTGTGTGAACAGGTGGCCAACGCATGAACAATAGTCGTTATTTCAATTTGTGAGGTTTAATCTCTTGGTATAAGTGTGTGGGTGTCAAAAAAATGGAGGATTATAACCATGGTATGAGTGAAAGTAGTGAAGTACATCCCCATCTAAGAGGGAATTTTTCTTATGTAACCTCATCAATTTTGACACCAAACAACAACAACAGTACTAATAATTCATCGTCGTCGACATCACCTTCAACGCCATCGGTGACGATGTATGTAGGAAGATCACCATATCATCAACATCATCATCAACAAGCATACATGAATGAGCATATTCATCATCAAGGGGTGAAAAGTGAAGCAAGTAATACTCCACCTTATGCAAGATTTCACTACCCTTTACTTAACCCTTTACTTACCCCCACATCATCTACACTTCACAACAATAGTAATAATAATCTTCATAATAATCAAAACCAAGATCAAGAAACTAAACCTACAACCCATGAAGTTGATGCCATCAAATCAAAGATCATGAGTCATCCTCAATATTCTAACCTCTTACAAGCTTATCTTGCTTGCCAAAAGGTACTCTACTTTCACCAATTTTTATTTGAGTCGGTCTCATAATAAATTTATATACTACTTATATAAAATTCTTAAACGTTATCACGATTACTTGATACTTACTTCAGTACATTTATCAATTTTTAAATAAGATTTAAAAATAGGTGTTAAGTTTTGGGGAAAAATAATTAAATAAATAAAAATTAAATTATATTAGGTCAGGGGTAATTTGTTGTATTAAAAGATTTATACTTAAATTATTATAGTTATAATATATTAAATATATTGTAAAATAGACATTGATTTGCAAGATCCCATGAACTTGAGATCTTAATGGTCTTTTTGCTGCATCTCTTATAGAAAATTGCAATTTATGTTTCGAGCATAAGAAAAGTTGCGTAGATCTGATACTCTTATTATTTCGCATTAGACTAAAATAGGCCGAAAAACGTTAGCCCTTATGGCTAATGTTGTTGTAGAAGACCTAAAAAACTATTTACATAAGTTCATATTTTTTTTTTATTAATTAAGAGTTTGTGTTCAAATTGCAGATTGGAGCACCACCGGAAGTGGCGGCGAGACTGGTGGCAGCTCATCAAGAGTTCGAGACGAGGCGGAAGGTGTTATCGGCTTGTAGGGACTCTTCCAAGGACCCAGAACTCGATCAATTTATGGTGACACTATTAACACATATGACTAACATATTCATTTCCTTTTATGACTTAAACAACTTCACCTGTTTTTTCTAGTTTCTTCATATTTAACTTTATATACTCGTATGTGGTATGTTAAAAAGTACCTACCAATTATTTTTGCATCTATAATTCTACAAATTAAATTTTTGACATTATTTATTAGTAGTAATAGTATTTACAAAAATAAAAAAACGATATCAAACTTTGATACTAGTTTTACTATTAAGTACTTTAATAAAACAATACGAGTGTTGAAAAACGTCTAAAAAATAAACGTAAACAATTGATCAGCTAGAAAAAAAAAATAATATATATGATAATTATACTCATGTATTAAATTTATTAATATTTTTAATGTATACGAAGTATTTATTTATGAGCATTAAAAGATACGAATAATATAAAGTCGTAGTATTTATTAAATATTTTTTATATAAGCAGGAAGCCTACTGTGATATGCTGGTGAAGTATAAAGAAGAGCTGACAAGGCCAGTGCAGGAAGCCATGGATTTTATGAGAAAGATAGAAGCTCAGCTCAACACTCTAAGCAATGGCTGTCTTAATGTTTTCTCTACTGGTTAGTGCTTTCTTTTCTCTCTCTATGTATACATACATATACGTGTATATATACTTGTGAATCTGTTCGTAATTTTTCTGCACAGTCATTTGTTTACAAATTTTTTTCCCCCTCATATAACAGATTAAGTATAAACAAGTCACTGAAATGAAGGTTATTCTCGTTGAAAATACTTCTATAAATAGTTAAAAGTATAATCTTATGATCACCTCAGATAGTGTCATCTTAGATTAATTGAAAATTTAATTTGATGGGAAATATTTCATTATGAGAGTAACTTAATTAGGGATGTTGAGGTTTTAAATAAAAGAAATATTTGTAATACGTAATTCGTACACATAGTTGTTTTGTCAAGCTAGTCGATTTAACTTGTGGTCAAATTTTTGGACAGAAAATCTCATAATTCCTGATTTGGGTGTATAATGTTAGTCAATACACTCATAGGTTCTACGGTTCTACCTTATCTCTTTGTTATCCTAGGTTTAGTTAGGTGAGGGCCTTAATTAAATTCACAGTCAAACATCTTTATAAAATCATTTGAAGTTATTATTAGTAATGTCACTAATGTGAAATAAAGTTAAAATAAAACTTAAATTGTAAAATTAATTACACTATTTTTTCATATTTTGAGTTTCGGTGCACGATAGTTTACATTCGTAACGAAAAATATTTAAAAAAAACTTTAATTTTCAAAAAAAAATGCTTATAAAAGGTGAGAAATTTTAAGAAAACTTATAAAAGGTGGAAATTTTTAAAAGTGTGATTATAAAAGGGGAAATTATCATATTATCCAAAAATTTATCTATGTCAAAAGTTGAAGGGATGTTGTTGAATACTCCGTATAAATGAATGAAGTATATATCATCATGAAACCAGTAGATACTAGAAATATGCTAATGTAAGACAATATTCTTAACTTGAAGAAGTAGCTATAACGAGTAATACGAGTAACTATGTAGGTGTAGCCGTGTAGTGAGTGCACTGTGAACCCTAGTTGCGCGATTTCACGAGTCAAACAGTAGGTTGAGTTTTTTTTTTTTTGTAATGTTGTTAAGTACGTACACTAGATCGATCTTGTGGTGTTCTCTATCTTATACATACGTAAACATAATATTATGAGTATCTTGATTATGTCACAATAAATATTCTGTATGTAAACTTGATTATCAATAAAACTCAACTCATTCTATTCTAATTATATACTTCCTCCATTCCATTTGATTCTTTACGTTTCACTTTTTTGACACTATTCATACGTGTGTAGAATCTTCGATAAAACTTCTAAAATACAAAATAAAAAAATGGCATGTGTGATCTTGTTTTAATTGTCTTAACGAGGACATTATTAATATCAAAATTTTAAAATTTTCGAGAATACGAATCCAAAGATATGAACGAAACAAAACGAGTATTGACGTGACGCAAGATAAAGAAACGTAAAGAATCAAAATTGAATTATGAAGATTTTTCATTTTATTCATTTCACATTTAGTTTTTTTGATATTATTTATAAGTGTGGAAATTCTTAAATACAAATCTTATTTTATAATACTACCTCCATTCCAATTCAATATCTTATATATATAGCGCCATAATTCTATTTTCCTTCCATCTCACTTTTTTGCACGTGGATTAAGGGGTTATTTTAGAAAAAAAAATTAAAAGCAGATACAAATGAATATTATCATTAAAATAATCCATAATTTACTCTATATACTATAGTCACAAAAATAATTTGGTAAATAAAATGAAAACAAAATCAAAAATCAAATGTAAGTGAATAATTTTCTTAACAGAAACTTGCCAAAACTAAAAATAGGAAAGAAAGAGTAGTTTTTATCTTTTGTTGTGATCTGAGTATCTCGAAGTATTAGGTTCGTCTGAGGAGACTATTAATTATGGTTAGCTTACTTATTGATTCTTCCATTTAAATTCAAACACAATTCAAACACAACGTTAAGTTATGACTTATTTGTCGAAATATATGTTGCAACGATAATATTTATCATAATATATTATAATTAAATTATATAAATATGGTATTAATTAATATTATATTTAAAAAGAATCACTATGTAATGCTTAAAATTTAAATGGAGAGAGTACAACAAATGTGTCGATATTTGATGCAATTTCTTTTAATGGTCTTTTAGCCTGTAAAAATTTGATCATACACTTTGTACGTATTTTAAAATATCAATTGATAAAAAAAGCTTTTTAATTTAGTCGTATTTTCTTATCGGAAAGAATAAACTCATATGATGTTAAATACTTACTCCGTATATATTATTCCATCTCATGATTTCCAAACTTCTTTCGTACATTTATCATTTCAGTTTCAAGTTCATTTCTTTATCAATTTTTTTTTCCTTCCGATAATATAAGTATATAATAATTCACGTAGATAAACTTTAATTCCAATAGTGAGCATGCATATACTGTCACTATTTTACATAATGCAACAAGAACTCGGCATAATTCAATTGCATGTAATCACATATTTACATTTGTTCAAAAAAAATGAAAGTTCATTTTGATACTATAATAGAATTGATTCTAAATTTTAAACACTATCTCTTACATTATTTGATCTTTAATCCTCAATTATTTTTAATTTTTTTTTTTTCGATCTTTATAAGGCCTATTGTAACTAGTACGTAGCATGTGATAATAACATTAAAAAGTACTCCGTATCCTTTAAAAATAAGAACGTGAGACATAAGATGTTTTGTTATATATACAAGGTATTTCTAATCATTTAATAAGATCCTTTTTATTCAAAAATTTAACAAATGTACTCGTTTGTTATATTTGTCCAAAGTTAATTAAGAAAACTCTATTAACACGGTGGTTTTGTATCTTAATATTTTAAATACTCTGTATAATTATTTAGGAGTAATATAGCTTAGTTACTCAAATTTTCCTACGACACTTATTTCTCTCCTTCAATATGACACTCCATCTGCGTTTCTCATGAAATTCTTTTAACAAAAATTTAGAGTACGATTTTGCGATACCCCTAAACCTTTTTCAATGCATTTCGTTGGCTTAATCTTCGAATCTAAAACCGAATAACACGCAACTATTGTTTTGTGAACTCTTTGAATTGAGTAACTAATAAATTTGATGACACATAGTTACAATGTGTTAAATTCTATGGGTAGAATATATAAATCCTAAAGAATTTTATTCAATACATGTTTTCAAAGTCCTCAAATAAATTGTTGCTTATATATTTCACACAATGTCTGTTTTGTTTTTAAATTTAGAAACAATGTAATCAACTAATGTAATGTAATGAAATGAAATTTGAACATCTAAAATTGAAGTAGATGGAGCATCAATTCAAACTAAGTTGAATTCATAAGAGAAGATTGAATTTTTATACTGTGGTACCGTGATCCTACAAGGTACACATACAAACTAAAATAAATATAAAAGAAAACAATAAACTGAATATTAGTAATTGTTATGTTCCTTTATGCATAATACATTAAGATTTAAGACATATATTGCGACATTTATATTTATAATTGTACGACATAAGAAATATACTACTCCCTAAAAGTTTCATATTATTGATGTAATTATAGAGACAAAATCAAATAAATTTTGCTTCATTATATTTATTTTAATATATTATAAAAATATTAAAAAATAAGATTAATAATGTCTAAACATACTACCCATGGATAATTTGAGAAAAATACACATGAAATTTGAACATCTAAAATTGAAGTAGATGGAGCATCAATTCAAACTAAGTTGAATGCGTAAGAGAAGATTGAATTTTTATACGTACCGTGGTACCGTGATCCACTGATCCTACAAGTACACATACAAACTAAACTATATATAAAAGAAAACAATAAACTGAATATTAGTAATTGTTATGTTCCTTTATGCATAATAAATTAACACATATATTGCGACATTTATATTTATAATTGTACGACATAAGAAATATACTGCTCCCTAAAAGTTTAATATTATTGATGTAATTATAGAGACAAAATCAAATAAATTTTGCTTGATTAATATATTATAAGAATATTAAAAAATAAGATTAATAATGTCTAAACATTAAATATAGAGTGGATAAAATAGATAAATTTCCTAATACATATAGAGCCCCATGTATTAAATTATTTTCACCTACGGAGTACATGAAGTAATAAAATTGAGTAATTTTTAACGAATAGGGAGGAATAAGAAGAGTAGAGGCTTAAAATGTGTCACGTCAAACTGGTAAGCTAGACACGTTTTACAGCACAATTTAAGTTTCCGACAATTTCTACGATGGATTTCCTAATTTACTTAAAATAATGTTATCTTTACCTTCTCAATGATTCTAAAAACTTGTAATCATTCATGTTTTATTATAATCATCTTTTGTTCTTTACTCACACTTTAATTTCCAAATTTGGCTATAGACTTGTCGGCCCTTAATCTCTGTGATCATTTGCTGGAAGGCTCTACTGTGTTTTTTCTATGGGAATATTTTATACTCCGTAATTAGAATATAATAATTATTATTATTAAATTTTTAATAATTATTTTCAAATTAAAACATTATATTTATGTCGCCATATACTCATAGTGGTTATAAGATCGTTTGATACATGTGACGACTTATTTTTAAGAAAAATGTGACATTTTCAGCGCTTAAGGTTCCTAATTTCCGAAATTTTTAAGTAGTCACTTTATGTATTTAAAAGTAGCTACTCTAAATACTTTGTATTAAATTAGTGATCACCATAAGATTGTGGCATGCGTGAGACGGTTTAACACATAAGATTTACTCTAACTTTTTATATACGGAGTACTTGATAATATATAGGTACATTTAGGTTAACAGTATTATCTCACTGATTTTATAAAAAGATACGTAGTTATTGAATTGAACAAATTAAACTAATTTACTTGGAGTGCTTATCTAAGTCATTATTGAGTTATATAATAAGTAGAGAGTCTAGTTGCTCTTACAATCTCCTTTTAAAAAAATATTTCACCGTTTCACTTTTAATATCTTAATTTATTTTGGTTTGATTTACGAAATGATCAACCGGAAGAATTAAGAGATTAAGACATTCAATTTGAAAAATAAATAAATACATGCATGACATTAAGACATTTAAAATTAGGTTAGAGGAATTATTGTTTACCATGTACGGAGTATGTATAAGTTTTTACAGTGTAAACTTTTGATTTCCTCGAAATGCGTCTGATCTATGGATCTATGATACTGCTATGAACTCGCTAATAAAAGAGAATATGAGTAGGAGGTAAACCTACAAAATGGCCTGACATGAGATTTACGAGTTTAGTTGTTTCCATTTAATTAATATACGAGTGAGTGTATTTCAAGTTAGGAAAATACAAATTTATATATATGGGTCCGGTTTAATTTTTACGGGTATTGATTGGGTTAAAGCTAACTTAGATTAGGTCCCTTTTACAAATATTTATTTTTCTATTATGATATTAGAAAGTATACATCCGTTTATACAAAAATTATTAATTAACTCAGTATTAAGTAATCCGTCTATTCAACTCCAATTGTATCATTCGCTATTTAAATGGTATTTGAGACTGTTTATGAAGTCAAATTTATAAGATTAACTACATAAAGTACATAATGCTATTGAAACTAAATGAAGTGAGCAATTCTTTGAGTGTTACTCCGTACTTCATACATATTTGAAATTAAAACAAATATAAATATATAAACCCAAAATTAGAAATCAAATACAAACGTACCACGCATTTTAGAAAAAATTATTGTACAAGATTATCATTATACAGTAATTCTCCTGTAAGACTAGCCTTACACTAAATTAATGCAAGACAAGAGTACAAATTGTAGTTAAAAGGGTACAAAAACTTGAAACAAACATACTAAAGTCACTTTTAGGGGTACTAAAAAATTTTAGTTACAATTAATAATAATTATTACTAAAATGGTACAAAAACAATATAATCAAGTACAAACGAGGCTGACTTACAATAAATTATTGTAAGGCTTGCCTTACAGTAGAATTTGTGATCATTATAATCTAATTTATACTATGTACGCATTATTTTAATTTATTTTTAGATATATAAATTTTAGTATATGCTTAGTATATAAATATTAAATTTACCTTAGTCAGTCGGCTCACAGCTCCAGCGAACCAAATGTCCTCCACCCACAGGGGTTGGGTATATGCATAAATTAAAAAACTACGGAGTATTTTTTTTTTTTTGTTAGACATGGACCCATAAATTAAGACATTTAGTAAAATATAATAAATATGTTGATTTAATTCTTGTATCCATGATTTTGTAAAATAGGGATGATTAAAACAAAGTGGAGAAAGTATTATTCCATTAAACTCTACTATGTGTATTGACTTTTTGACACTTATTAAAATCATAACTGTCCGAATAACGATTATTAAGTTTCATTTTAGTAGAATAATTTTACGTGATAAAATGGAATTGAATTGAGGGTGGAATGCTTTTGTACACAAATTCTTATTTAAGACGGGTATATCCGTCTTAAATTAAGACGGATTAAGTATTACAAATAAAACAAAAGACAAATATTGCGAATTCTTATTTTTGACACTTATTAAGATCATAACTGTCCGAATGACGATTATAAAGTTTAATTTAGTAGAATAATTTTACATGATGAAATGGAATTGAAATTGAGGGTGGAATGCTTCTATATATAGGGCGTGTAGATAGCAGTAGTACGCTTTGTCAGATTTTCTTTTCTAATTTATTGCACTGTTAGACTTCTGCTACTCTATCACCTAGTGCCACTCTCACTAATTTCCTCTTTACTTTCTTCTTTTTTACTTCATTTCTTGGTGCTTTTTAGTCAAAAGATGTTTATTTTGCTACTATTACTAGGAGTATAAAACTTGGTTAAGTTTCGATTTGATTAAACTCGTATTTTTAACCTCTACTCAATCTGAATCATATTTAATTTGGAGGTTCAAGCTATTTAACATTGATCATAATTAAGTAAAAAAGCGTATGTAAAAAGTCAATATATAATATTACTCCCTCCGTTTCAGTGAATTGTTTACACTTTAATTTTTCTTGTGAGGGAGATTTGAGAAAAGTATAAACAAATGACTCAGACTGAGGGAGTACAAGTTTAACTTCCGTTCCCGTGAATTTTTTACACTTTTTCTATTTTATGAGGGAAAAAAAGTGTAAACAAATGACTAAAACAGATAGACTAGTATGTATGTGTGCACAGTCCAAAAGTGTTGGAAAAATATAATTTTAAACGAATTCATACAGAGTAAGTTATAAAAGCATAAGAAAGCAGTTAAATAGACATCTTAGAGCAATTCCAATGGAGAGAGCTACAACATTACTTAGCTTGCCTTGCCACGTCAAATTTTCAAGCAACCCGCTTAAACACTACAAACATCTCCAATGGTTAAGCTACAACATGTTGTAGCTTGCAAGGGACCACAACCAATAATTTCATCTTAAATAATTCTGAAATTGTGTGTTTTATGTGAAATGAAAGTTAGTTTTCCACATATTTCTCCCTTTTTTTTTTTTTTTTTTTTTTTTTTTTTCCAAAGCTTGTAGCTTGAACAAGCTACAATAGCTTAAAAGCAACATCTCTTTTTTCATCTCCAATGGTACATGTGTAGCTTGAAAATTTTCAATAATTACAAGCAAGTCCTTATTTTCAACCATTGGAGCGAAATCACAAATTATTGGTTTAGGTTAATTGAAAAACAAATTGTGTTTGATTGTGACTGTTGTACTTGTACATAAACCAATTTATGGGACCTAGCTCATGTTAAGTGGTCGATGAAAGATGGCACAAATTAAATATGTCATAATTTGATTTGTTTACAAAATATAGACATAATATGACCAATTATTAATAGGTAATTAATATATCAAGGGATTGAGAATGTCAAGGTCTAGAAGTTAGGACTGAGATATCCTGAATAGTAAGTCTCAAAATTGAATTTTTCATCTTCCATTGTAATGGTCTAGCGTTTTCTCTTTAAAAAAAATATCATAGGGAATATCTTTTTTTTTTTCTAAGTTGTTAAATTAACAATGATGACACGAAGTATATTTTAATAACTAAAATTTTGACCTAAAATAAGTATGTACTCCAGAGCAACTCTAATGGTGGGCTACAACCGATTGTAGCTTAATAATTTTTCAAACAATAACAAGCTTTCTAGCTACATTCTTCTCCAATGGTAGAATAGAAATTTTTGTAGCTTATACGACCACACATCATCATAATACTCCAATCAAAATCGAGCAAGACAATTTCAAGCTTGTAGCTTGTCTAAGCTACAATGGCTTTCAAGCATTGGAGATGCTCGATCTTTCAACCAATTCCATTCTTTTTAACTCCAATGGTGAGCTTGTAGCTAACATATTTTAAGAAATTGCAAGCTAGTCTTTCTATGTAACCATTTGAGATGCTCTAATACAATTAGCTTGACCAGACCCAATTAATATATGTGTACGGCGGTCATTTGAAAATAGATTAAATATCATCTTAAATGTTTGGAAAATACTCCCGTAGCATACTGCTTGAAAAATAGGTGTGATCAAGCTATCTAATGCAAGATGGTAAATCCGTCAGTAAAATAAAGTATGTTGTTTGATTCTTCTTGGTACATAATCAAGAAATTAACATAATCAAGTCTCAACACATCAAATTAAAGTATGTTGTTTGATTCTTCTTGGTACATTGTTTTTATATTTATTATTTTTCTCTTTTTGATAGGGTCTTAACAACTACATGTAGAACCCAAACATGACTTTAATTTTAACTTAAAATTAAATATATAAATTTCATAATTCGAAGAAGATTTATTTTCGTACTAGTTGCATTTTATACGTGTAACTCCTCAACATGCCTTCTCACATGAAATTTTTATTAGGATTATTATATTGCATGCAACGTTTTTCTCCACAAGAAATTAACATAATCAAGTCTCAACACATCAAATTAAAGTATGTTGTTTGATTCTTCTTGGTACATTGTTTTTATATTTATTATTTTTCTCTTTTTGATAGGGCTCTTAACAACTACGGAGTACATGTAGAACCCAAACATGACTTTGATTTTAACTTAAAATTAAAGATATAAATTTCATAATTTAAGATTTATTTTCGTACTAATTGCATTTTATACGTGTAACTCCTCAACATACCTTCTCACATAAAATTTTTATTAGGATTATTATATTGTATGCAACGTTTTTGTCCACAAGAAATTAACATAATCAAGTCTCAACACATCAAATTAAAGTATGTTTGATTCTTCTTGGTACATTGTTTTTTTATTTATTATTTTTCTCTTTTTGATAGGGTTCTTAACAACTACGGAGTACATGACTAAATGTAGAACCCAAACATGACTTTAATTTTAACTTAAAATTAAAGATATAAATTACATAATTCGAAGAAGATTTATTTTCGTACTAGTTGCATTTTATACGTGTAACTCCTCAACATGCCTTCTCACATGAAATTTTTATTAGAATTATTATATTGCATGCAACGTAATTAATTATTCATTTAGTAAAAAGTTTTTTGTTCGATTAATTCGATTAAACATATGGTTGCTACCCAGTTTTATTTCATCTAACTCGGTTTATATAACCAAAACTCTAACATTACGCTATATCGATACATAGGCATTCGTTGCTCCATTTGGTTATAAAAAAAAAAATTACTTATAGGCATAACATTTTTGGTCATAAGGCTCAAATGATGCGTAATAAGAAGGTGAGAATGTCTTACTCTAGTGATTATTAAAGTTGAATACTAGTGACGAACTGACGATAGATCACATGTTTGAATCCCCTTCTCTATTATACTGCCTTTATTGCTCTTATTGGCAAAATAAAAAATGAATAAATTACTCCCCATATTTTACCCTAAATTATATTAAATACATATTGGTTAAGTATGTACTCCGTTTTCAAATTCAAACCAATTTAGCATTTTTTTCACAAATATAATGACTCTTTTAATTTATAACGTAAGAAACATTGATTATATCCACTATTAAGAATTTAAGATAAATGACAAACAACTTATTTAAATCTTTCGTTTTTCACAAATTCTTGTGTGAGTCAAGTATCACATTAAGTTATTGTAAGTCGGCTTCATTTATACTTGATTATATAGTTTTTGTACCATTTTAGTAATAATTATCATAACTTAATTGTTTTTAGTATCCCTAAAAGTGATTTTCGTATATTTTTTTTCTTGTACCATTTTAACTACAATTTGTACTTTGTTCTCACATTAATTTAGTGTAAAGCTAGTCTTACTTGAGACTTACTGTTTTTTTTTTTTTTTTTTTTCGTGATTTGACATGATTAGCAAAAGAATGATGTATGAAACACCATGTGAAAAAAGTTCCAAATCTTTGCACTTAAATAAACTTATTTATCAGAAAAAACAAACAAAAGAATAAAAATAAGACCACTATTTATCAAGTTCATCGTAACTCAAAGAAACAAAATAAAAGAGTAGTAACGTGAGATAAACTTTAGAAATGTTGACTCAAATTTTATAAGGCAGTACGAACATGTATACCAAATGTTTGATAGGGGCCAAATAATGAGACATAGGAAATTGAAGCTGCAGACTCTTACACTGCATATTTGGTAGACATACACCATTTTGTGGACAGTATGTTTGATTAGACACTTTTTATTTATTTTGTTTTAATTTAGTTGTTAAAAAGTTTAAATGTATTCACTTAAATTTCTTTACCTCATTGTTCTGACTAACGAACGAGTAGTATACGGAGTGCTAATTTCTTTACTCCCTATTTATTATCGGATATTGTTTTCATCTTCATATCCTTGCTAACGCTTCTAATGTTAATCTTCAAAGAAAATGTTAATAGAGAGGATTGAGGGTTAAAAATTACGATGGATGTTGTTAATCCCTTATCTTTCTTTTGTAAGTCTTGTGTGAAACGGGTAACCCCTTAACTAAGCAATCATAGTTTCAGGTATCTTTATATATACTAATTGTAAAATCGCTCAAGAAAACTTATTCTTTAGGGAAATAATTTTTCCTTTCACCTATTTAAAAAATAGGTTAAAAATATATTCCTTCTATTCAAATCCATTGGCATCCATTCCTTTTTTACATTTACCTTGATATTAACGTTGTATTTATGAAAACGATTAACGTTGTATTTATGAAAACGAAAAAAAGAAAGGATACTAATGGACGGAGTATTTAACTAAGAATCGAACCCTACACCTCATGTGTTCTACAACACCTATATCATTACCAACTGAACTAATTTAATTCTCATGCGTATAAATTAAATTTAACTTATTAATACGTACCCTAACAAAGATCTATATACTCCGTATTATATACACGAAATTATATTACATATATGATATAATTATATAGAGTTTCTCTTATGCATTTAATTTCAAATTCAAAAAATCTTTATACTATATATGTAGAAATATATATACCTACAATGATATACGGAGTAATTGTATTATATAATCACATGGAGTAATATATATGGCACGCATATTTTTATCCTATATCTATTACATGAATTATGTGGATATAAATTGTACTCCCTCCATTCAAATCCAAATTGCAAGTTTCTTTTTTCACATTTGTCGAGACGACTTTTGCGAGTTACATATCTTTAGCTACGTTTATTCAAAAAATATAAAAAATATATTTTAATTTTCTACTCATAAAGACGAATGAAACAAGATCACACATGAATATATCTATATTTACGTATCGAGAGATAATTGAAATTGAACGTCTAAGAGTGAATAGTGTACAAATGAGAAACTTGCAATTTGGATTTGAATGGAGGGAGTATGAACAAACTCCTTTATATTATATGCATGAATTTATATTATATTTTATATAATTATATTATTCTTATGAATTTAGTTTTAAGTTTCAAAAACTTTATATTGTATACGTGTATATCGCTAAATTACATATACATCTATATAAATCGTACATTTGTACAGGAACTAAACTAGTATAATTATACTTTTGACACCAGTTCAAGTCGTGTTTAAATGCACTAATATATTATTCTAAATAGATCAATTACTATATCTCATATGAGTTATATGAACACATGAAAATAATTAATTTATATATATACTAATTCAGAAATTACTTAAAAATCTTTTTTCTCTATGTTCTACGTTTATTCTAACACTTAAAAGTTCCATAAAAATTTGTTAATAATTACTCCGTATATAATTAGATTAAATTAGATTATACCTTCTTCATTCCAATAGGTTCTATACGTTTGTTTTATGCACGTACATCAATACTCGTTTGTTTTGTTCATATCTTTGATTTCGTATTCTTGGAAATTTTAAAATTTTGATATTAATAATGTGCTCGATCAGACAATTAAAACAATATCACACTTGACTGTTTTTTTATTTGTATGTTAAAAGTTATATAGAAGATTCTACACACTTATGAATAGTGTCCAAAAAGTGAAACGTATAGAACCTATTGGAATGGAGGAAGTATTAGATTTCTTTGTTCAATATGTCTCATATCCGACGACATTTGATATACACTGAAATATATTTCATATTACTTTATATTTTCACCATACATATATAAATATGACTCATCAAATATATTTAAATGTAGCTATAAGAAAGATTCAAAATTAGAAAATACCCATTAGAGTGTGATATTGAAACTATTTAATACAAATATCATTGATTAAAGATAAAAATATATAATAAAAAAATAAGTATATTATCGATCGAGAAAAGAATAAAAAAAAGGGGACAAATAAATGTAAATGATGAATGAGGATAACAAATTCATGACACTCATAATCATTTAAATTAAAGTGTTATTTCCTAGTCTCTTTACTAGTAGCAAAACCATAGATTAAATCATACAAATCCTACATTATAATAGTAAAATATATAAATAACATAACAATATCATAATTTATAAAGTTCGCGAAATCTAAACTAATTTATAGTAAAATGTGACACTAGCAATTGTTGTTATAATTAAAATTGTTATTCTTTTAATTTCCGTCTTTAAGAGACCTACGGCTATAAGTAAATGATCCTTATGTTTTTAGATGTCTACTAATGTATTGTACGAGTAATACTTACTCCGTATATTATAAAATGACTGTATTTCCTTTGTCTTAGTTACTTATTTACACTTTTCTTAAATTTTTTTTCACAAAAAAGTCAAAGTGTAAATAATTCACTAGAACGGAGGGTATTATTTTAAAAACACTAATCTTTTGAAATTTGGGACGATTTTAGATGAATTTAGAAAATTTTATTTTCATATAGTTTAAGACAAAAAAGTATATATTTCTATTTGTAATATAATTATTTTACAGACTAATTTTTTTTTTTTTATAGTCCTAATAAGTCAAAATTATCTCTAGCTTATAACTTCATCCCGGTCAATAAATTCAACTCATGTCATTTTTATTCCAAGAAGCCAGAATATACGGGGCCTAACGACTTTAAATGTGACAAATCTTCTTATAACTCATAACAAGGCCGTCTTAATGCTTTAACACAAATTCTTGTTTAAGACCAACATACCCGTTTTAAGCTTAAAACGGGTCAAGTACCCTCCACTTGCACATAAAAAACAAATTTATTGCACCTTTCTAACCCCACTTGTCTTTTGTCTTATTCTTAGTACTTGACCCGTCTTAACTTAAAACGGGTTAACCCGTTTTAAGAGAGACTAATTGATACTTTAATAGTACTCCCTCCATTGAAATGGAAAAACTTCATAAAATCCATTTTGTAAGGAGAAAAGTGTGAATATAGGACTAAATAAATAAAATATATAGGAGTTCTAGGGTTCAATTCTCAACCTACACTATACTTCTTCCATTCAAATCCAATGACATCCTTTCCTTCTTGGCACTATTTATGTAGGCGGAAAATTTTCGAAATAACTCGTAATATATAGATAAAAATATAGTCACGTGAGATCTTGTTTTATTTGTTTTGAAAAGTAGAATATTAATATCAAATTCTTATATTTTTATACCGTTTAAAACTATAAATATTACCGTTACAAAATGCGTTTCGATAAGTGTAAAAAAATGATGTAATTGAATTTAAATGGAGGGAGTATTTCTTTTGGTTGAAATAATTTGAACATTGTGCTCTATCAAGTATATATTGTGCAGTGCAGAAGAGTTGAGACACTTGGATAAATGAATTTGGGTAAAGTAAAAGAGGTAAAAAAAAAACGTAAAAATGTTAGTGAAAAAATCTACATGGAGATGGAAAATAAAAGAGTGGAGAAGATGAAACGAGGGTGCCCTATAATTAGTGGTTAACTGGCAAAGTAAGAGTGGTGTCGAGTCTAACTTTGCGTTGAGGGCATGCCATGTTTTTTCTCTGACTCAATGCGGGGACCTCCCCCTTATGTCTTAACTTCCAGTTTCCCATAATACTTCTGTGTTTTCTATCTCTGTCTCACTCTCTCTCTTAATTCATTCTTACTTTTCGTATTTATTAGGTTTTCCTCAAAACATGCAGTTTTAATGAACAAAACATTCATTATTTTGGACAATAATAATACACTTTTTATTTCACGCATCCTAATTTACTATTTTTCGCCCCAAAATTACAAGAATACTCTTACATGTTAAAAATCAGTTCTTTTAAGAATTAAAGTTAAAGGTATTTTAGTCTTTTTACTTAAAATAAGGGGGCGATAAATAGCAAAAATGGTACGTGAAATAATAACTCCCTAATAAGAATATAGAGAGACAACCCTATTAAGTTTTACGATTGTATCAAATGTCGCGACTTAAGATATCTTTAATTTGATTTGGAGTACAAAGTAAAATGTTTGAGGGATTTAATATCGAGTGGAAAGGGAGAATTTTTTATATTAAACGTACTCAAATAATAAGTACGAAGTATATAATAATGTATTAATAGATGAGGAATTACGTTTAAATTAATTCGCTAATATGTTACATGACCTGTTAAGTCAATAATGTTCACTAACATAATGCTCTAAGTATAGGAACCATATAAAATGCTTAAACATAACTAAATTTTGGATTACATCTCCAACAGAATTGAAATGGGGATTATAATTTTGTTAACTAACCAGTGAAAAATCTAAATAGCGTACTACTGTTCTGATATGGTTATTCTACGGAAATTAAGGGTGTGTTTGGATAGCAAAATAGGAGGGAAAGGGAGGGGAGGGGAAATATAGGAAGGGGAAGGAAGGAGAAATGGTGGTGTTTGGATACCATTTTCCCTCCAAATCTTGACTATTTTGGAGAGATTCCAATTAGGTTTTGAGGAGGGAAAATTGATCCCTCCAAATCCCTTCCCCTCCATTTCCATCATTCCATATTTTGTATCCAAACAAAGGAAAATGCTCCCCTCCCCTTCCCTCCCCTCTCTTCCCTCTAATTCCTTCAATCCAAACGGACCCTAAGGGTGTGTTTGGACAGCAAAATAGAAGGGAAAGGGAGGGGAGGGGAAATGAGGGAAAGGGAAGGAAGGGGGAGGAAGGGGAGGGGAGGGGAAATGGTGGTGTTTGAATACCATTTTCCCTCCAATTCTTGCCTATTTTGGAGGGACTCCAATTAGGCTTTGAGGAGGGAAAATGAATCCCTCCAAATCACTCCCCCTCCATTTCCTTCCCTCCATTTTTTGTATCCAAACAAAGGAAAATCAATCCCCCCATTTCCCTCCCCTTCCTTTCCCTCCATTTCCCTCAATCCAAACACACCCTAGATGAAATCAAATGAGTTTGCTGTGATGGTTGATTGTCATATCCCTTCACTATGATCGAGGTTAATGGTTCGATTCTTGTCCCCGTAAATAGGGCAAACCTTTTGAAATTACTCCAAAACTTGAGGTGATATTGTAGTCACTTGTGTAATTTGAAGTTTAAAGTTTGAAATTTTTAGAAGTTAAAATATATGCACAAACATTGTAATTTAATTAGTACTCCCTCCGATTCATTAGATTGGTAACATTTCAATATGGCACGATAATTAAGAAAGGCAAAAAGAGCGGGTGAACAAGTGGGAAAACAAGTGGGGTAGTATTTAATTGTGAGATAAAAAACTTTCCAAAAAGGGAAATGTTATTAAATGAAAAATTACCCCAAAAAGGAAAATGTTACCAATCTAATGAATCGGAGGAAGTATTAATTATGCTCATAAATGTTAGGCAGTGTAACATGGATCTCTTTTGAAAGCATCATAATTTATCCAATCTAATTTACTCCTCGTCTTCTTTTGTTTTGGAAAAAAAGGGGTAAATTAGGATATCCTTTATAGTGGATCAATGATTTTGCAGATTTGTAGTGAAGAAAAGGAATGGTTGATGAGAGCTTAGGGTTATAGCCTTAGGGATAAAGAAACTTGCCATGTTGAGTAGGTCATGTAGACCGTGTGGTATAACGTCTATATAAAGAATAATGTTAAAAATTATTTTATTTCTAATAAAATAATACAATATGATTACTTCCTAAAACTTACTCCTATCAATTAACTACTACCTCCGATTCAACAGATTCTTAACGTTTGACCAAAATCTCCCTCACAAAAAAAAGTCAAATGTTAAGAACCTGTTGAATCGGAGGGAGTATGTATTAATTGACTTTCTTAATTAAATCTTGTTCATTACGGTCTACGGATTTTGAAAATAAAAGAGCTCGTTAAGGAGTAAGATCGTTAAGGAGTAAGAATCGTATTAGAACACTCGATTGTGTAAATTGCTTTCCTACATACTCGTATATATTAAAGAGTTCATTAATTACTTATATCATCATAGTTATAACAGCTACAGAGTACATAAATTTATAGCGACGTGTTTATAATGTTTCACACTAGGGAAAGTCCTGATAACTATATTCGTAACTTTAGTCTCCTCTACGACGATTTTCAAAAATATCTAGATATATGCATTTTGGTGACATGATGATATTTTTAGGACACTTAGTAACTTTGACTAATAATAATATTGTTGGTTGTTTAACTTTGTGGTGATCGGCAACAAAATAAAGATGATAAAACGGAGGGAGTAGGGTCATCTGAAGAGGATCAAGAGAACAGTGGTGGAGATAATGAAGTTCCGGAGTTCGATCCACGAGCCGAGGATCGAGAGCTGAAGAACCAGCTGTTAAAGAAGTATAGTGGCTATTTGAGTAGTCTTAAGCAGGAACTCTCTAAGAAGAAGAAGAAAGGTAAACTCCCCAACGATGCTCGTCAGAAGTTGCTCACTTGGTGGGAGTTGCACTATAAATGGCCTTATCCTTCGGTAATTGTGCTAGCTTTTTGTTGCAGATTAATACGGAGTAGTTTATATTTGCTTTTTATACGTTTCTGCTAGAGTATATAATCGATCTTGGGTCTCCAACAATCAGCTTAAACTTTTGGTTGAATTGGTTCCTTGATATGGTATCATAGCCTTCACCCCTCTATTTCAAAAGTGGAATTTAATTTATTGCACCAGGTAGGCGCGCTTGTGAGTTGGTTCTTGACAGTTTATAACACTCATTATACTTAAAGAAAACATGATATGTTCCATAAATATATGCAACGGTTTTATCTGAGACTTGGAACTGACGTATTTGAAACGAAATAGGAATCGGAGAAGGTAGCCCTAGCTGAATCAACGGGATTAGACCAGAAGCAGATAAATAATTGGTTCATAAACCAGCGGAAAAGGCATTGGAAACCCTCAGAAGATATGCAGTTTATGGTGATGGATGGCATGCATCCTCATAATGCACCCCCCTTTTTCATGGATGGCCACTACATCGGTGACGCCCCGTACCGCTTTGGAACTTGACAACCTAAATCATCATCGTCATCGTCATTATTAGAATTGCTATGCTCACATTTTATGATAGTAAATGGAGTATAAGTTAATAATTATTGTGAGAACTATTAAGTTGGTGTAATGTTGTTGGATTTCAGTTTGTTTGGTGTTTGTATTTAGCTAGCTTCTTTGTGTGGTTATTGAACTTGTATTGGAAGTATGTGTTCTGTATAATGAAATGGTACAACCTACAAGGGTGTATTCCATAGCTAAGCATTGATCTCTATCATCTTATGTTTGTTTTATTCTGTGTATTTTTGTGCTTGTTAGAGCTCTTATCATGTGGATGGCGTGGTTTGTGGTGAGTTTACGACCTCAAAGAGGATACACTCGTTGATTTTACAGATCGATGATGTGACGATGTCTTTGTGGCTTCAGATACTCTTATGTATTCGAAATTGACGGATCATTTTCATGTTACTTGAATGGTTTTTCATCGAGGTTAAAAAAAAGGTGGCACTCCTAATAAATGTGTTCAAATAAGTGATAAAATGTGCGACGGTCTAGTTAATTCTGATTTGGGTGGGTTCGAAAAATTGCGGCGTTCTCATCTGATGAAATTTCTGTTGCAGCGGAACACCACATACGCGCATATGATATACTCCCTCCAACTTTTCCATTTAGCCCCATGGGCTCACTTTTTGTGAGGAGAAAAGTGGGCCCATGGGGCTAAATGAAAAAGTTGGAGAGAGCAAGTACTTGATGAACTTAATATGTCGACATATAGGCATATGATATTTGTGGAATACTGACGCGTCTTTTACGTCGCTAATAAAAGGGGTCAAATTAACAAATTTATAAACCTATTCGATTCACACAAACAAGTAGTTAAGCGGTAAGAATAGGGTCGAACCCAAGGGAAGGACGATATCTAGGCTAATGTCACGAAACAACTAAAAGTAAACAAAGGGGGGTTTTATAAGGTTGGTTTAGTCGAGAACTAAAATGCAAGTAATGAAAATGAGATTAAACAAGAAGAGAAAGGCACTTTCGGTGTAATCACACAAGGTTTCAACGCACACCAAATGATCAAGAGAGTATAAAATATGTGACTACTACTCATTCGAGCAATTCCTCAAACACTTACAATGCATGAACATACCCAAGTATGAATCGGCAAACCAAGGTAAAAATTGCATTAAAAACACGATGAAACCGCATACAAATGCATTCATGCAACTCATGCAAGAGTAAACATAACAGGAATGTAAGAAAACTTAATGAAAACACATTCAAGAATCGACATGAAATAGTTTCACATTAAAGATTCAAACTTTACTTCTCAAATCATGATTATAAGAGGATGAATCGACATACCACACATAATACATGATAATAATGCACACAAGAAAGATTAAGAGCATTCAAACAATGAACAACCAAAATCCTCAAGCATATAATTCAAGGAAATGCAACAATAGAATCAACACAAGTCACAAATCCAAGAATTATGTAAAAACAATGCATTAAGAGAAGTAAATACTCAAATGAAATAGTAAAGATGAAATCTTTCTCACATTGATCAAGAGGAGGGTTGAAACCCCAAAGATTACACCAAAAGCAAGGGGATTTAGTTACCCATGATCATACAAACATAACCCAAATTCTTGAGAAAATCCATAAACATTAAATTAAAGACTAATTAAAGAGTAAATATTTGAAAACTTAACCTAATCTCCCTCTTAATATTCTCTCTAAAAGCTGCCTAAAACAAAAGATAAGTAGGGTTTTTCAAGAAAGGGAGTATATATACTCCCATAAAACAAAAGGATCGAAATACAAAACGCGGAAAATAAACTACGTAACAGGGGGAGCGAGCCGCTCCATAGAAGGAGCGGGCCGCTCATGAGGAGCGAGCCGCTCTTGTGGAAGAGCGAGCCGCTCTCTGGGGCGAGCAGCTCCTCTGCAGGAGCGACTCGCTTTTCTCGGCTGATCTTGCATTTTTCACTCGTTTTTGCTCCACATCTCGTCGCTTGCACTCCGCTCCGTCTCCATGGTCCGTCGTGGGTCTTCAAGTGTAGGCGTGGTGGCTAGGATGACATTCCAACTCGTCTTTTAATTCGCATTTTCGAGCCCGTTCCTAAACTTGCATGAGATAAGTTTTACGCCGATTCTTCAAGTCTTCGGTTTCACACCCTAAATGCCATATTTAGTAACAAATGATCGATAAGTCGAGTTATCCATAAATACCGCCAAGAGTGCCTCAAAACTTGCTTAAACTCCACTAAAAACCGCTCCTTAGGCTCACAAATTCGCCTCACATCAACTCCCCCATGCTTAGCCTTTTGCTCGTCCCGAGCAGAACAAGTAACACGCCTTAGCTCAAGGCTCATTCCGCTCTCTTCTCTCACGCCCCTTCCTTCTTATCTCTCCCTCACTATCATGTTCCTATCCTCACTTCTCCCTCCTTAGGTCTCCCTCAAGATCCTCACTAGATGTCCACCAACTCCAATCCCCTCACTCCGGTCTCCCTCGACAAAGAATCCTCCAAATACAAGCCAACTCAACTCCAAGATGTAGGAGAAATGCCTCACCTTAACCAAAGCATTCCTCAAGTCCCTCTCCTTATGTCTCCCCATTTGGTGAGTGCCATGAAAATAACAACACAACCCTTCTTAGCATCCAAATGGCCTCACCAAATGCTCCTACCCTACCACCCTCCAAACTCCGCAACTTATACCTCCGCACAAGTCACAAAACAAGTAAATTATAAGATCAAAGCCCATAGTACGGGATATTAGTATTAGCCTCATACTTAGGAGGTAATTATGGCCCATTTTTTTCATTTTGCGGCTCTTTTGACCTCAATTTTCTTTGCCAAAAAGACGCATACTACGGCATCCTTAAGGCGAGGCCCCCCAAATTTTGCATAGGCCGCCCTTTCGGGTTTTCAACCTATCGGGGTTCGTATTTTTGAATTTTTTCGTTTTTTCCAATTTTTTTTTTTTTTTTTTTTTTTTTTTTTTTTTTTTTACAAACATAAAGCAAGGCACTCAAAAATATATACATATATCACAAGACAAGCTCACTACATCACTCATAACCCCTCCCCCATGCTTAATCTTTGCTTTGTCCTCAAAGCATATCGGTAAAATCATAAAACAAGCAAAAAGGGATGGGACTAACCAACTCAATTACCGCCTCCCGAGCCCGAAGGCTCGCCTCGCCTCCTCTCCTCTCTCCATTTCCGTCTCATCTCTCTCTCGGCCGCTCTCCTAGCGGCGTAGGTGACCTCCAAAGCGTGCAACTCGTCAAAACGGGATTGAGGAACCGGGTTATAATTGGGTGTTTCATTGGCAATGTGCATGTTGTGCATTGCCATAGTCATGTCATAGGTAATACCCACTTTGCTCTCCATGGTGAACATTCGGTCTCGATATTCGGGCCACCGTGAGCCCGAAATTGGTTGAAAAGGGGGCAAATCGTAGTTAGGTAACCCCTCCGGTCCCCACATCCGTTGCGTCTCCCCCGTATAACTCGAATGTCTTGGAGGAGCAAACCCATATCCTCCATACGCACTCCCGCTAGCTCCATCCGCTCTTCGTGGAGCATCACGCATCACCGCATCCCCCCCACCGTCATCACCACTCAAATCATCACCCTTGTCAAGAGTGTACTCCGCGTCATCATCATCATCATCCTCCAAATCCACAAACTCCGGCTCCTCCTCACTAGGTGCCCTCTCTTCGTCATCACCAAGCAAGCCGCGGGCTTGGCGAATAGCAAACTCATATTCACGGTCCGGGGGCTGTTGGACTTTCTCATAAGATATTAAGATATTATTCTGATATTATTATTCTGATACGATAATATATTTAATATCTATTCAGTTATCTTATGAATATGTATGTGGTCCAATTTCAGGTAAAAATTAGTTTCTTCTGATCAAAGAAACTAACTCCTATTTTGACTAGGTCTATTATATTTTATTCTGTTCACACACAATATTTCCATAATCACCTACTACTCTTGGATGGCAAGACTAGTATATATATGAGGGTGATTTATTTGTTTTGGTCACTGAACCTACTCTCCATTAAGAATATTATACACCATCTATATTGTGAGTGCGAGGGTTTGGAACCAGTCAGATCTGAAGATTATTATTATTATTATTTGGGTCTTCTTTATTATTATTTCTTATTATTGAAGACTATATTTATTAATTTATAAGCAATGGCTGGAGGTATGTCTCGATCCCTTAATCGCTTCCGCATATTAATCTCATAATTGTGTTGTTTTGTATGAGATTAAATTTATAACTCTCACAGTTGGTATCAGAGCGAGTAATCGCCTCTGTCTTGCTTGATATGTGAATTTATTTTTGGTCTGACTTCGCTTACGATTAATTCGCACGAAATCTTTGATGTCACTTTGGTCCTGTATTCCTGTATGTGCAATGTGTCACATGGTTTTTCGTGAATGTCAACTTGTTGCAAAGTCATGCTTTATTGCTTTTGTGTTAACCTGGGTTTGTTTGCATTAATTGATTTAATTAGTGCCCTTGGTATTTGTGCATCACCGCATCACCGCATCACCGCATCACCGCATCACCTTAGAGTAGTTGTGTTTTGCCATATTACGGTTTACTCATATACGGAGTAGCTATTCTCTTAACATGTTTTCTTCCCTTGCCTCTAATTTTATTCCACGTTGCTGCAACTTTGTATTTGCACCCTTTTTCGTTGGTGTTGTTAGAGACTTGGAGTTACGTTTTGCTGAGTATTCCGTCTGAAAGCCTATTTGGGTTCTTGATTTTGTGGGTTTATTATTATGGCTGTATGTTTTGTTGGTGAAGCCTTTATGATCATGTGCATTGCGTTTATCCATGTCATATACGGAGTATTTTTCTGTGATGATTTAATATATTGTCCTTGTCTATCACGGTTTATTTGTAATACAAGGCTTTCTAATTATATTTTATATTTATTCCATATTATATAAAGATTCACATAATATTTTTAACTTATAATATATTTTGAACATGTGATTATTATACTATATTGCATTATTTTTGTGCTTCTTTTGATTTTATATTTGGAGTATTTATTTTATATAATTTCTATGTACATTATGATCTTGGTACATAGACTAAAGTTGTTATGTACATTATGACTCGAGTACATAAACTAAAATAATTAATTATATGTCAAGTTAGTGGTTCAAATTTTTTTTATTAATTGGGGAGTAGCCACAGCACCTCCGGTTGATTTAAATTTTATTTTGGGAACCACATTCGCAACTACACATATTGTCTTATTTTGGAATATATATTTTTATGGATTTTATGTACATTACGATTTCAGTACATATCTATAATTTCTATGTACATTATGAAATAGTACATAGGCTATGGTTACTATGTACATTATGATTTAAGTACATAAGTTAAAATTATTAAATGTCACGTGATCAAAGTTTTTATTAATTGGGGAGTAGCCACAGCATCTCTAATTAATTAAAATTTTATTTTTGAATCACATTTAGATTCTAGACATATTTTGTGATGCCATTAATATTCTTTATACATAATGTTGAGTATATAGATTTAAATAATTAAATGTCTAAGTAATTTGAAATTTTATTAATGAGAGAATAGCCAAAGCATCTCTAATTAATTAATTTAATTTCATTTTGAAATTACATATGGATATAAGACATTAATTGTGATTGATTATACATTATATGATAAGACTTACCCACAGGAATCTCATTACATTTTGTATGATTAGTCATGATAAAATATTAAATCACGGTTCTTAATTTACCCACAGGAGTTAAGAATACAGAATTGATTTGATAATTTTATCATTTTGTAATTACGAATTTAATTTGAGTAGAACTTTAGCCCACAGGCAAGTTTTATGTCACTAAATTCGGTTCGCATGGTTTACATGGGTAAAACATGATTTTGTTTAAATCTCAAATTTTTGCATTGAGTTTGTCTGAATTTTTTTTTCTGATTTGATATTCCTAAATTATGGGGTGATAACAATAAGGTATGAAAAAGTGGGTATTACTGCATTATGGGTTAGATGGATATTGACTATGCTATTAAAAATATGGACCTGTCAGTATATTGAGACTAGCAATTGTGATATGGTTGATCTTTTATGAAAGTGGGAGAGATTTAACTGTCTTTCCATTATGTTCATAAAGACCAACATTTGTGCTAGTATCTGAGGTTCTTTTGAGCAATGTTTTAAAGTCAAAAACCTCCTTAAAAACCATTGATGAGCAGTTTATCGCTTCAGATGAGCCTTTTGCCATTACCTTAATTATGTAGTTTTCATCCATGAGGCACATTGAGACTAAAGGAGTGCATGATTATATCACGCGCATAAGGGATATTGCGGCCCGACTTAAAATTTGGAAGTTACCATATTTGATATATTGATTTCCTTGTCCATTTCATTTTGTGCACTCTTCCTCCGCAAGATGCTCCATTTAAGATCTCTTATAACACACATAAAGACAAATGGTTAATAAACGAGCTTATGACCATGTGTGTTCAAGAGGAGGAACGATTATTGATGGAAGAGGGTGAGAAAGTGAACCTTATTACGGTTTCTTCTTCAAGGAAGAAAAAGGGTCACAATAAAAGAAAAGGAAAAGAAAATATTTTTGCTGAGTCAACCATTTAAAAGGATCCTAAGTGTCATGTCTGTAAAAGAAGACACACATTCAGAAGGATTGTCCTTGTTTAAGGCTTGACTTATGAATCAAGGTAATTTTCTTGCGTTTATTAATTAAGAATCTAAAATGGTTAATGTTAATCATAATACATGGTGGATTGTTTTTGGTACTACAATCCATGTGTCGGATACCCTGCAACACTGCAACGGTTTGACAAGCCTAAGGAAACCCGTGGCTAGTGAATATATATTTCATCCATTCAGTAATCGAGATGAGTTCACATGTGGAGGCCACCAGAACATACAATTTAGTTCTGTTTAGTAGTTTTATTTTGCCTTTGGAAAAGACATTTACGTACCAAATTTCATTAGAAATTTGATTTCCATTTCGAGACTTATACCTTTTGGATAATCCTTTAATTTTGAGATTCTGACTTCAGTATTTTCAGGATTTTAAATGTTATTGGAAATGGTATTTTGTCTAACGGTTTAAATTGTCTTTGTTTGCAAAATAATATTATTGAAAATGCATGTTAAGGCTGGTTAAAAGTAGTATTATGATTGGAAATTCCTCTATTTTGTTGCATCGGAGATTGTGACAAATCTCCATTGGAAGAGTAAAGAGATTAGTAAAAGATGAAGTACTTGTTACTTTAAATTTTACTGATTTTATACATGTGTTAGATGCATAAAGGGAAAGCTAACTAACAAAACTCTAAGAATGGTGCAAAGAGGAGTTCAAAGCTATTAGATTTCATACATATAGACGTATATTGTCTAGTCTGAAATGCGATTGATCTAAAATGTTTTATCACCTTCATTGGCGATTATACACGATATATGATTCTCTACTTATTTCGTTCTATATACGAGAATATCGATGCTTTAAAATTGTTTAAGGCAGAAGTTGAGAATTAATGCGGTATGCGCATTAAAAACGTGAGATCAGATCGAGGTGGAGAGTATTATTGTAGATATATAGAGGACAAAATACACGTAGTCCTTTTTTGCTATATTTCTTTAGGAATGACTTGATCAGTGGGAGTGATTAATTTCAGGATGAAGGTATACCTGAAAAATGATCATCATGAGTTTTACTCTCTGATTCAAGCCGTAGATTGGTTGTTGTTCATGCTCCTTGAGTTGATCGACAAGTTCAACAACCAAATGCAGAAACTCCACGAAAGTTGATGAAATTATGATAGACCATAATGTAAATGATGACCTAGATCATCATGAGTTGGAGGAACAAGTTCACCGTGAGGCTGAATAAGTTCCATTAAGGAGATCTATCAAATTATAAAGGTCAACTATTCCTGATGATTATGAGGTGTATCTACAAAATCGAATTGTCATTTTGGGGCTGACAATAATTCGACTATGTTTTCACAAGCCACAAGTTTTAACGGTTCTAACTTGTGGATTAGTGCTACGAAAAATGAAGTGAACTCTATGACGTCTAATCGAGTTTGTGATCTCATTGAATTGCCTAATAACGTAAAGGCCTTTTGGTGCAGACTCACTAGGCAATATCGAGAAACATAAAGAAAAACTCGTAGCCAAGTAGTTCACGCAGAACGAGAGAATTGATACGCGGAGATTTTGTTTTCTCTTGTGCTAAATAAATATTCTCTCTAAATAGTCATAGCACTAGTAGCTCATTTTGATCTCGAGCTACATTATATTGATGTGAAAATGGTATTTCTCAATGGTGACTAGAGGAAGAAGTTATATTAAATAACCTAAAGATTTTCCTCTAAGAATGGTGAGCATTTTGTTTACAAGCTCAATAAGTTCATATACGTTTTGAAATAAACTTCCCGCAAATGACGTATGAATTTCCATAAATTAATTACTTCATTTGGTTTAGAAGTGAATGATATGGATCATTGTACATACCTTAAGATCAGTGGGAGCTAAGTTTATTTCTTGTTTTGTATATGGATGACTACTTAGGAATGATATCGAGAGGGAGCAAATGAAAATGTTCCATATGCTTCATATTTTGGTAACATCATAAATGTTCAGGTTTATATAAGACTTGATATTGTGTATGTTTTTGAAGTATAAGAAAAATATCAGAGTCACCCAGGAATCGATCACTATAAGGGTGCAAAGAAAGTCCTAGTGTACTTTCTGAGTACTAAGGATTACATGCTTATGTATAGACGAACTAATAATGTTGAATTGGTTGGCTATTTTGACTCTAGTACGGTGGCTGTGTAGACACATGAAAATCCACTACAGGATTTGTGTTTTGCTAGCTGATGGTTCCGTATTTTGGATGAGTATAAGGCATATCTTTACAACCAGTTTTACTATGAAATTTGAGTTCGTTTGTTATTTTGAGATTACCTCACATGGTGTATGGTTGAAGAGTTTCATATTTGGATATAGAGTCGTTGTACTCTAATTTTCGGCCGACTAGAATGTATTTGTGATAATTCAGTTGCCATTTAGAATGTGTTCAAGAAAGAAGTGATCATCGAACACATGCGCACTGAGTTTTATAATCGCGGAATCCTTGACTAAAGGCATGCAAATTAAGAATTTCAAGGATCATTTGGTGCGATTTGGGACTTGGTCCTCTATGGAAATACATTCATTATGTTTTTGTCGAAACTCTTATTATGTTTAATTGGATATTTTCTCATTTTGAGTTTATGTGCACATTTCCGAGAAATATCATTTGTTTTCGACCAAGAGTAAACATACGGTTTGCTTATTCAGTTTAAGTGTGTGTGATTGAGTGACTGAGTATATCGTAATACATGGAAGATTAATTCTCGCTCTAAGAGAATTCGTCGCTATGATTCGTATATTTTGTCTCTCATTAAATTGGACCAAGTGGGAGAATGTTGGACTTTCTCATAAGATATTAAGATATTATTCTGATATTATTATTCTGATACGATAATATATTTAATATCTATTCAGTTATCTTATGAATATGTATGTGGTCCAATTTCAGGTAAAAATTAGTTTCTTCTGATCAAAGAAACTGACTCCTATTTTGACTAGCTCTATTATATTTTATTCTGTTCACACACAATATTTCCATAATCACCTACTACTCTTTGATGGCAAGACTAGTATATATATGAGGGTGATTTATTTGTTTTGGTCACTGAACCTACTCTCCATTAAGAATATTATACACCATCTATATTGTGAGTGCGAGGGTTTGGAACCAGTCAGATCTGAAGATTATTATTATTATTATTTGGGTCTTCTTTATTATTATTTCTTATTATTGAAGACTATATTTATTAATTTATAAGCAATGGCTGGAGGTATGTCTCGATCCCTTAATCGCTTCCGCATATTAATCTCATAATTGTGTTGTTTTGTATGAGATTAAATTTATAACTCTCACAGGGGCATGTAGAGGAGGGGAGCTCGATCCCCCCAAGCTAAGGGTCGAGAGTTTGGTGGCCTAGGGAGCCACATGTAGGGTAGGTCTTTCCCCCAAAGCCATATGCCCGCGTTAAGGACGCGACAATCACGCAAACCCGCTATGTCAAACAAATACCCACCAGGAACCATCGTGTCATTAGGTATCGGAATACCAAAATGCTCAGCGATTAGGGTGACCATTCCCCCCATAGGAATCTTACCGGACTTTGAAGGGGCGTATTGAGCTCGACAACTCGCAATGAACATTGACGCCCAATCTGGAATTCCCTCCCCCTCCGGACTCACACACCACAAGTACTTTATGCTCGAATTTATAGCCTTAGTCGGCTCACCTTGACCCAAAAAGGTAATGTTTAGGAACCGGTGCATAAGGCGAAAGGAGGGATGGGGGATAGTGCTATTCTTGTCATTTTTCGTTTTACGATCCCCATCCGTGATCGCATACCAAAAGTCGGAAGTGTTGAAACCCAATTGTGCTCTACAAAAGTCGTCCGGGGGCAAAGAGACACCTAAGGCCTCTCTAAAATCGTCCATGGACACATGTTTCTTTTGACCACCTATTTGAAAAGAGACGCCGGGTTCCCCATTTGGCAAGAGGTCATGTTTGACAGACGCAATAAACTCGAGAGTGATTTGGCGATAAGTAGGGGCACTACGATTAAAAAGACCGCCTAACCCTCCCTTTTCTAACATGAAAAGAATGTGACCATATAGACCAAGAGCCTCGAGAGTCTCGACATGGAAGAAACGGGTTGACAAGAGAATTCGTTTTTGTATTATTCGAAAACGCACTTTATCGTCCTTGTCGAGAGTCTCGCTAGCTTTATAAGGGGGTGGTGGAGGTGGAGCCGAGGGTTCCTCGGCCCTTTGACGCTTAGAACCCGAGGAGGAACCCTTCTTTTTACCGAAAAACTTTTTCATGATGACAATTGGAGAAGAAAACGGTGAGACACCCTAACAAACTCTAAGAGGCAATTCAACAAACACTTGGCGTGCACTACGAACCGACTCTACCAAAAATCGACTCTACAATGAGCTCAACCCAAATTTCACCTCAAAGTGCTCAACTAACAACAAACAACAACAACTAGACCAAAACAAGCCACAAGAAATCGACCTAAAAGACTTGAAAGCATCAAATGCGGACCAAAATAGAGGGAGGTCGAAAATTATACCAAAACTCGATTTCAAGGCTCAAACTTGCATTGTTGTTGAAGTCCAAGCATCTAGGAACCCAAAAACTCCATTATTGACCCACTTTGAAGCTTGAAATTGCATGAAAATCGATTTGTGAAAAGTTAGGGTTTGAGTGGAAAAATCGATTTTGGGGGTAAAAAAGATGGTTTTTGATAGTTTTTGATGAGGAATAAGGTGATTTGGGTTGATTTTAGGAAGTTTAGAAGCAAATGTGAGTGATTTTGGTGAAGATTTTAGGGTGATTCGAGAATTAGGGTTGGGTTAGAGTGAGAGAGAGTTGTTAATTGGCAAGGAAATAATGAAGGAAGAAGAAAAAGAGCTCGACAAAAACAAAACAAAAACATGCTGAAATTCGTCAGGAGCGAGCCGCTCCAGCAATAGCGCGAGCCGCTCCAAGGGGCGAAACGCTCTTCATGGGGGGCGAGTCTTGTTTTTGTGCGACATTTTTGCAACTCTTTGAAGTTTGGGGGGAGCGAGCCGCTCCATGATCCGGGCGAGCCGCTCCTAAGGAGCGAGCCGCTCCTTTATGGGGGCGAGGCCATTTTTTCGTCTGACCGGTTTTTGGAAGTGGGCCCTCTTTGGTCCAACTTTTCCCGAGCGGGTCATTTTTGAGCGGCATTGACCTCCCACATGACACCCATGACATTGCCTTCTCGGGTTTCCGCCTTCTCGTGCCTCGGGAAGCGTGAAGCGTTTTTCTTGTGAAAAAAAAGTGGTTGTTCCTACAAAATGAGCAAACAACAAGGCAAAAACTACTCTACTACTACTACTACTAAAATAAACTAAGCTATGCAAAAAGAGAATGGTCGGGTTGCCTCCCGCCTAGCGCCATTGTTTATCGTCTTAGGCCCGACACGACACCGACTCAATCCGTGTAAATAGGGTCCGTAAGAATGAATTCTTCGAACCCTTGCTTTGAAAAACCTTCATAATACGGTTTGAGTCGATGCCCATTGATATTCATGACCTTTCCGGTGGTCAAACTTCTAATCTCGATGGCTCCATAGTGATAAATTTTCACAATTTCAAAAGGGCCAAGCCAACGGGATTGAAGTTTGCCCGGAAATAAACGAAGTCGTGATTGATAGAGAAGAACTTTCTCACCAACTTTGAAGTCCTTTCTCGATATGAGCTTATCATGTAGCGCCTTGGACCGAGCCTTGTAAGTCTCCGCGCTATCAAAGGCATCCCGTCGTATCTCTTCAAGCTCTTGGAGTTGGAGCTTCCTTGTGTCTCCCGCCTCATCATATCGCATGTTCATTTTCTTAACCGCCCAATACGACTTCTGTTCCACCTCCACCGGAAGGTGACATTGTTTACCATACACAAGTCGGTAAGGTGACATTCCAATGGGCGTCTTGTATGCGGTACGGTAGGCTCACAATGCATCCTCCAAACGTTGGCTCCAATCCTTCCTCGTTGGGTTAACCGTCTTCTCGAGTATGGACTTGATTTCGCGATTTGACACCTCTGCTTGACCGTTAGTTTGAGGGTGGTAAGCGGTGGAGACTTTATGTATCACTCCATACTTCTTGAGAAGAGCTTCAATAGCTCGGTTACAAAAGTGAGTCCCTCGATCACTAATCAAGGCTTTAGGAAACCCAAAACGAGAGACGATGTTTGCCTTGAAGAACTCCGCCACCACTTTGGCGTCATCGGTTCGAGTGGCTTTTGCTTCAACCCACTTTGAAACGTAATCCACGGCTAGAAGGATATAGAGATTCCCATTTGAGCTCGGAAAGGGACCCATGAAGTCGATTCCCCATACGTCAAAGACCTCGCAATAGAGCATCGGGTGTTGAGGCATTTCATTCTTTCTCGAGATGTTTCCGACTCGTTGGCATCGATCACAAGTGCGACAAAAGGCATAAGCATCCTTGAAGAGACTAGGCCAAAAGAAACCACTATTGAGCACCTTGTGAGCGGTTCTCTTGGCTCCAAAGTGTCCACCACATGCTTGAGAGTGACAAAACTCGAGAATAGAAGATATTTCATGGTCGGGAGCACACCGTCTTATCACCGAGTCGCTACAATGCTTCCATAAGTATGGTTCATCCCAAACATAGTTCTTCGAGTCACTCTTGATCCGATCTCTTTGAGCCTTAGACAAGTTCGGAGGGAATTGCTTCGTCACGAGGTAGTTGACCAAGTTTGCATACCAAGAAGTGCAAACTTGGATTGCAAGAAGGTGTTCGTCGGGGAATAGTGCTTTAATTGGTTGTTGGGCATCCTTACTTTGCTCGGGGTGAATGATCCGACTCAAATGATCCGCTACCACATTGGAGGTTCCCTTCTTGTCTCGCACTTCCAAATCAAACTCACTAAGTAAGAGAATCCACCGTATCAATCTCGGCTTTGACTCCTTCTTCGTCATCAAGTGTCTCAAGGCGGCATGATCAGAGTAGACTATCACTTTTGTCCCAAGCAAGTACGATCGGAAACGTTCCAAAGCAAATACCACCGCAAGAAGCTCCTTTTCGGTCGTCGAATAGTTCTTTTGGGCCTCGTTGAGCGTCATGGAGGCATAATAGATCACATGAGTGGCTCGACCCACGGATTGTCCAAGAACCGCTCCTAACGCATAGTCGCTTGCGTCACACATGATCTCAAAAGGTAATTTCCAATCGGGGGCTTGGATTATGGGAGCGGAAGTTAACCTTGCCTTGAGCTCATCGAAAGCCCTCTTGCATTGATCATCGAACACGAACTCGACATCCTTTTGAAGTAGCTTGCATAAAGGTGATGCAATCTTCGAGAAATCCTTGATGAAACGTCGATAGAAGCCGGCGTGACCTAAAAAGGAACGTACTTCACGAAGATTAGTCGCATAAGGTAGGGACTTGATAGTGTCAATTTTCGCTTTGTCCACTTCAAGTCCCTTAGATGACACTACATGACCTAACACTATGCCCTCTTCGACCATGAAATGGCATTTCTCGGAGTTGAGAACAAGATTTGAGTCGATACAACGCTTGAGCATTAGTGTTAAGTGATGTAGGCATCTATCGAATGAGTCTCCATGGACGGTAAAGTCATCCATGAAGACCTCAATGAAATCCTCCACATATTCGGAGAATATGGACAACATGCACCTTTGAAAGGTGGCGGGGGCGTTACATAGCCCAAATGGCATCCTTCTATAGGCGAATGTGCCAAATGGGCATGTAAAAGTCGTCTTTTCTTGGTCCTCGGGAGCAATTGGAATTTGAAAGTAGCCCGAGAACCCGTCCAAGAAACAATAGAAGGCACGCCCCGCCAACCTCTCGAGCATTTGATCAATGAATGGCAATGGGAAATGATCCTTCCTAGTCACCGCGTTCAAACGACGGTAATCTATGCATACTCTCCACCCATTTTGCACTCGGGTGGGGACCATTTCTCCATTGTCATTCTCAACAACGGTAATACCCGACTTCTTAGGGACAACTTGGGTCGGACTAACCCACTTGCTATCCGAAATCGGGTATATCATGTCAACACTAAGGAGTTTCAGGATCTCCTTCTTGACAACCTCCATCATAGGAGGATTAAGCCTCCTTTGAGGTTGTCTAATCGGTTTCGACTCCTCTTCTAAGTATATATGATGCATGCAAGTAGAGGGAGAAATACCTCGTATGTCGGCTACCGTCCAACCCATCGCTAGTTTATGCTCAACCAAAACATCATAAAGTTTACCTTCTTGCTCGGAAGTGAGTTTGCTCGAGATAATCACCGGTAGTGTCTCGTCTTTGCCCAAGAAGATGTACTTTAAATGGCTTGGGAGCGGCTTCAATTCAACCTCCGGGGCCTTTAAAACTGAAGGGACGGGTTTCTCACTAACATAGGCTAGTGGAGGGGGGTTAGTACCAACAAATAACGAGCAAATATCATACGGAGGAGCAGAGGGAGCGAGCCGCTCCAGGGTGGGGGGCGAGCCGCTCCCTTGGAGCGAGCCGCTCCCAGTTGGGAGCGAGCCGCTCTTATGGGGCGAGTAGCTCCTCGAAGGGGGCGGGTCTGTTTTTTCGTCTGTAAATTTCACATCAAATTCATCCAAACTCAAATTTTCAACCCCATCCCCCAAGTCACATATCAAAGATTGCAAGCTCAAAGGAAAGACAAGATCGGCATTCAAATCATTACTCATTAAGCTATTAAAAAGCGCTATTTCAAGCTCATCATAACCATTCAAATCGAAAGCTTGCTCAACCAAAGGATCAATCACATCCATAAAACATAAAGAATGATTATCCGGTGGATACTTCATGCAATCATAGATATTAAAATTCATCACCTCACCATCAAATTCCAAAGTCAAAGATCCACTAGCTACGTCTATCTTAGTCTTAGCCGTTTTGAGAAACGGCCTACCTAAAAGCATAGAGGCGGCATAACGATCCATATCCATATCCAACACATAGAAATCGGCGGGAAACACAAGGTTCCCCACCTCAAACAACACATCCTCGACAATCCCTTTCGGGTAAGCATTTGACCTATCCGCCAATTGAATAACTATGCTAGTTTTCTCCAAAGGACCCAAATTCAACGTTTCAAACAAAGAGAACGGCATGACATTAATGGAAGCTCCTAAGTCTAGCATAGCATTTGCAATCTTTTTATCCCCGATTGTGCATGGTATAGTGAACATGCCCGGATCTTTGCATTTCGGAGGCAATTTCTTTTGGAAAATAGCCGAGACATGTTCACTCACCCGCACCTTCTTGGTGGCCTTAAGCTTATTGTTCCGTCTAACCGTACACAAATCTTTCAAGAACTTAGCATATCGAGGTACACTCTTAAGCAAGTTAATCAAAGGGATGTTTACCTCACACTTTCGGAACGTCTCATAAATGTCTTTGTCTTGCTCGATCTTCCGGGTTTCCTTGAGAGCACTCGGGAATGGAGCCTCCGGCTCATAGATCGGTGATCCCATAGGTGGGACTTCATCCACATGACTTCCCTTGTGAGGTGCTTGGTGAGAGCCACTCTCCACCACAATAATCTCATCTTCCTCGACTTGCTCAACGGGTCTCGGACTAGGGGATGAATTCCTAGCCCTTTTACCACTCTTTCTCTCCGCCTCTTCAAGTTGCCTTCCATTTCTCAACGAAACGGCACTCACATTAGGATTCGGGACGGTAGATGGGGGTAATTTGTTGGAATCCCGGGCTTCAAGTCGACCGATAGCACTCGACATTTGGCTCATTTGCCTCTCAAGGTTAGAGATACTCGACTTGCTCTCTTGTTGACCTTGGAGCATGGTGGATTGCAAAGTATTGATGTTACCTTGCATTGTATTCACATTTGAACTCAAGCCACCAACGGATAAAGCCAAAGAACGTACCAATTCCTCGGTTGAGGTTTGTTGGTTAGAACTCGATGGAACAAGTTGATTTTGTGGGGGTTGGTTATATTGCATAGGTGGTTTGGTTTGAGAAGAACCACCTTGGTGAAATTGTGGTTGAGGGAATTGTGTTTGGGGTTTTTGATTGGAAAAACGGTTGTTTTGTTGAAATTGGGGGTTTTGAGCATATTGGTTACCTTGGCTCCCTTGGTTTTGGTTCCACTTTGACTCTTGAGGTTTCTCTTGGTTGTTCCACCTAAAATTTGGATGATCCTTCCATCCCGGATTGAAGGTGTTGGAATGAGGGTCATAATTTTGTCGTGGAGGCCTATTACCAAAGGCACCAACCGAGTTTACCGCCTCCATATCACTTTCAAGCATTTGAGGGCACATGGACATATCATGGGTTTGAGACTCACAAATACCACACACTTGAGCTTTATTACCTTCTTTGTCATGCATGAGCTTCTCGACCATAGCGGTTAAAGAGCTCATTTGGTTCATAAGCTTGGTGTCATGGCTCGGTTGTTGTTCTTTCAACATGTGCACCCCTCTTGACTTAGGTCTAAAGTGTCTAGAGCTAGCCGCGAGCTCTTCAAATAAAAGATTAGCTTGCTCGGGGGTCTTGTGTTCAATTGTACCTCCACCCGCCGCGTTTACCATTCTTGCCTCCTCCGGTAATAAACCGGTGAAAAAGTACATAACAAGATCTTCGGTGGCGTACCCATGGTAAGGGCAACTCGCACAAATCCTCTTGAATCTCTCCCGGTATTCATACAACGTCTCCCCTTCGAGTTGCTCAATATTGGAAATTTGCTTCTTTAGGAGGGACGACTGTGAAGCGGGGAAATACTTAGCAAGGAACAATTGCTTCATAGTTTGCCAAGTGGTGACCGAATTAGGTGGAAGGAAGTAGAGCCAATCTCGAGCGGCATCCTTTAAGGAGAAGGGAAAAGCTCGAAGTTTAAGTTGCTCCTCGTCAACACCATCCGGCTTCATTGAAGAACACACCACATGGAATTCGGCAAGATATCTATTCGGATCATCTCCCGCTCTACCGTAGAAGCTAGGCAAGTGGTGGATGATTCCCGACTTCAAGGCATGGTTTTGCTCTTCCTCGTTCGGTGTAAAAGTGATGCACAAGGGTTGTTGTGTGAGATCGGGAGCGGTAAGTTGTCTCAACGTGCGATTGTTGGGTGGTCCCGCCATGTTCAAGGGTACAGGTTCTTCGGGTACGGCAAATATGTTATGAAAACCTTCAATGTCGTCCACGATGTCTCCTTCGCTATCCAAATCGAAGACAATATCGTCGGGCGTAGGAGGTTCTCCAATTACTCGACGAAGATCTCGTAACGTCTTCTCGATCTCTAGATCAATGGGCGCAATTTGAGGTCGGGATGACCTAGTGGGGTACATGCAAGAGGAAATAACCTACAAAATAAAAACAACACTAAAGAGGTAAAATTCTACCCAACACTTGAGTGAGACTCAAGTTTGGGTTACAAAGAGGAATAGAAATTACTACACTAGCAATTAAAGCAACAATAAATATTCTACTAAGGATGGTAGCAATAAATGACTACACAAACAACTATGCAAAAGAGAAAACTAGGAAGACTAGGAAACTAAACAACTAACTAACTAACCTAACTAACAAAGAAGAAAACTAGAAAGCCTAATGCCTTCCCCGGCAACGGCGCCAAAAATTTGACGCGCCTTTTACGTCGCTAATAAAAGGGGTCAAATTAACAAATTTATAAACCTATTCGATTCACACAAACAAGTAGTTAAGCGGTAAGAATAGGGTCGAACCCAAGGGAAGGACGATATCTAGGCTAATGTCACGAAACAACTAAAAGTAAACAAAGGGGGGTTTTATAAGGTTGGTTTAGTCGAGAACTAAAATGCAAGTGATGAAAATGAGATTAAACAAGAAGAGAAAGGCACTTTCGGTGTAATCACACAAGGTTTCAACGCACACCAAATGATCAAGAGAGTATAAAATATGTGACTACTACTCATTCGAGCAATTCCTCAAACACTTACAATGCATGAACATACCCAAGTATGAATCGGCAAACCAAGGTAAAAATTGCATTAAAAACACGATGAAACCGCATACAAATGCATTCATGCAACTCATGCAAGAGTAAACATAAGAGGAATGTAAGAAAACTTAATGAAAACACATTCAAGAATCGACATGAAATAGTTTCACATTAAAGATTCAAACTTTACTTCTCAAATCATGATTATAAGAGGATGAATCGACATACCACACATAATACATGATAATAATGCACACAAGAAAGATTAAGAGCATTCAAACAATGAACAACCAAAATCCTCAAGCATATAATTCAAGGAAATGCAACAATAGAATCAACACAAGTCACAAATCCAAGAATTATGTAAAAACAATGCATTAAGAGAAGTAAATACTCAAATGAAATAGTAAAGATGAAATCTTTCTCACATTGATCAAGAGGAGGGTTGAAACCCCAAAGATTACACCAAAAGCAAGGGGATTTAGTTACCCATGATCATACAAACATAACCCAAATTCTTGAGAAAATCCATAAACATTAAATTAAAGACTAATTAAAGAGTAAATATTTGAAAACTTAACCTAATCTCCCTCTTAATATTCTCTCTAAAAGCTGCCTAAAACAAAAGATAAGTAGGGTTTTTCAAGAAAGGGAGTATATATACTCCCATAAAACAAAAGGATCGAAATACAAAACGCGGAAAATAAACTACGTAACAGGGGGAGCGAGCCGCTCCATAGAAGGAGCGGGCCGCTCATGAGGAGCGAGCCGCTCTTGTGGAAGAGCGAGCCGCTCTCTGGGGCGAGCAGCTCCTCTGCAGGAGCGACTCGCTTTTCTCGGCTGATCTTGCATTTTTCACTCGTTTTTGCTCCACATCTCGTCGCTTGCACTCCGCTCCGTCTCCATGGTCCGTCGTGGGTCTTCAAGTGTAGGCGTGGTGGCTAGGATGACATTCCAACTCGTCTTTTAATTCGCATTTTCGAGCCCGTTCCTAAACTTGCATGAGATAAGTTTTACGCCGATTCTTCAAGTCTTCGGTTTCACACCCTAAATGCCATATTTAGTAACAAATGATCGATAAGTCGAGTTATCCATAAATACCGCCAAGAGTGCCTCAAAACTTGCTTAAACTCCACTAAAAACCGCTCCTTAGGCTCACAAATTCGCCTCACATCAAATACTCTCTACATCTTCTCCATTTCGTCTCACTTTTTTTTATAGAATTTGTTTTCCAATTAGTCCTATTAAGCGTGTGCCATAGCGGTTCGATTAACCGAACCGTTAATGATAACGATTAACTGTGTTAACGGTTCAGCCAAAACTCAAACCGTTAAGAACGGTTACTAACGGTTTAATTTCCGTTAAACACTATGCTAAATTCTACTTATAATTCTACAATTTCTCAAATTTGAATATTGACTACCTTACTACTTGAGGAAACATATAACGGTCTTAATCAAACCAAATTTAAGATGTCCAATATTTCACCTAATACAAATCAATAACAAAAGCATTCAACGTTAACAATAGAACATAAGAAAGTCTTGATTACTAATAAAGCGTAGCGGTTAACTAAACCGTTACGGTTGTTATAAATTAAAGAAATAGAGGAAATTGAGAGAGAAAAGTTAAAGAGAAAATAAGCAAATAGATTAAGAGAATGAAAATTGGTGCTCTATTACTCATCTCATATGGGGTATATATAATACAAATGACGGGCTTATCAACACTCTAATTACATGTATGATGGGTACAATCCCATGGACATCCATCTAAATAATGTTTCATAACACTCCCCCTTGGATGTACATTGCTGAAGAACATGTCTCGTTAAAAACCTTCCTAGAAAAGCCCGGTGGGAAAAACACTAGTGAAGGAAAAGATTAAAATAGTTTTCAAATATGCATAATCAGCTGCCTCATTAAAACCTTTCCATGGAAAACCCAGTGGGACAAAAACATGGATAAGAAAAAAGAGTACAACGCATGCACACTCCCCCTGATGGTTACATCACTTGAATTACTGTCAATGCAACTCATGATGTAGCAAAGTTTCTCGATCTTGAAAAGTTGTCTTTGCATTTGACCAACTTTATAGGTGCCTTCAATTAATAGGAGTCCTTGATTGATTCAATTTTAAATAACCTGTCACTTTTGTAATGCTGCAATTTTACTTGAATGATTACATCATCAACAATAATGTATATGCATATGGTATGTGATTAGGTTCAAAATTATAGAATGTGAAGTAATACAATGATGTAAAGAAAAATGAAAATGAAAGTGCTTAACTAATGCAATTGATGACTCAATAATGCAAACTGTACAGTTTTATTTTCAATATCCATGATTTGGATGAATTTTAGGTTTATGAGCTCATTAATAACCATATACATGTCGACTGTCAAATGGACTTATAAAGTCCGAATTAAATAAGCAATTGAATATTGCGTTTAAATGTGTACCCATTTCACACGAATATTCTTTCATGGTCATGTACTCGGATTTTTGGAATCGCTATTCCTCATATATTACACTATAGGTGTAATTTAATTTTATAAGAGTTCTTTATTTTACCAACTTTTCACTTATTTTTCTCCCCCTAAGGTGGTAAAAATTATATCAAATATAGATTGTAATCATTTATATAACCACCTTAGAATGCAATTTAATTTCCCATATCAAATACTAATGAGATTTCATTAGTGACCATTATCGTAGAATTTTATAAGATATTTAGGGAGTATCAAGTGTATAATGCAATTGATTATCAAATTGCTGAAAAGATAAAAGAAACTGTGAATACAGAAGATCGAATTGCTTACATAATATAACCTGTGAATATAACACATATGTGGCTTTCAAGCCACTAATGATATCAATTCATACAATTGAATTTAGAAGGTTTTTTCAACCTCGATTAATGTGAAATTTCATTGTTTAGATCTTCAAATGTTAATCTTGCTTAATTTTACATCAAAATTCTTCACTTGACTTTGGTCATTTGATGTCAACTTTTGTTAGTAGTTTGCAATTCAATGCAATTCTACATTAGTGGAGTTAGACATGCCTTAATATGTGCACTTGTGCACTTACTTGACAAACTTAACAATAGTTTATAACACTTTAAGTGTAATCGTGCTAAAATACTCACTATAGTCGATTAGTTTATGAACCTTTGTATGGTCGAACTAAATTATATGACGTATTTTTTTAAACTTCATGTGAAGTATGTGATAATGAATAACCACTTTTACTAGCTTTATACTTAATTTTTTTTCCCTCTAAGATGGTATAAATATCATATTTAATGGAGAATAATGTATAATGCAGTTGGATTTTCTAATGCACTGAATTAAAATGCATAATTAGAAGATGACTTTATTCATAAATAATTGAAATGTGATTGTGATAACATTAATTACTCGTACTAATCGTTAATGTACGATAAATTTACAAGCAACTTTATATATCATCAACCAAATCATTGGAAAAAAAAATGTTGCTTACTCAATTGGAGTAGTCGTTTAGATCTCCAAAAAATTATGGAGTATATACAATACAAAAATGGAGAATGAAAGTGATAACTCCCAACTAGTACTATAGGAATTTTAAATAATATCTCCAATAGAGGTTGACTATTTCTCAATATAATCACTTCTCACATGATAATAAATATGAATTTTAACACCATAGAATTATAAATGTGGTAGATAAACCACCTAACATATCATTCATCGATATAATTGAGCACATAATTTGCGTATTGAACTTTGAGTATTATGTATTATAAAAATGCGGAGAACAAAAAACAATATCTCCAATATCCATATAAGAAAATGTGGAAATTGTGAAAATATTTCCATAATATTATACTTAGTAAAAAAAAAATATGAAGATTATAAATAATATCTCCAATATGTAATACAAAGTAAAATAATGGTGACAAATTTTTGAAACATAACATATCTTAAATATGCATAATTATCCATATATGCATCTGAGTTAATGATAATTGAAATGCTTCTCAAGCCTTTTGAATGCACTTGATAATAATGTGCCAATTGATGTTAGCTCCATCATTTTTGATATAAATAGAGCAATTGTTATCAAACTGCATTAAATTCTCTTATTTATAATAATAAACCTTAAAAAGAGAAATGAACCATCATAATATGGTCATAATAATAATTTGTCAAAATTAAAAAAAATCAAAATAATGTAATCATGATAATAAAGTATCAAAATAGGCCGGAAAGAATTTTGAAAAACTAATAATCATGTAAATAATTGTCAAGTTGAGATGGAGTAAGAATATTTATTGACCTTAAAATAATGATTCCTAAATTTAAAACACATTAAAATATAATCATAATACAAACAAAAATAATCTTTGGTAATTATATGCGACTAAAAACCAACTAATTCAAACAAAGTAAATATTGGATTGTATGTCGCGTAATATGGTAAATTGCTCTATGATTTTATTTTAAATTCTAAGGATAATATATTTTATTTTTTCAAAAAGTTTAAATCTGAACACAAGAAAGATAGTGTTATTTGATGAAAAAATTTAGACGCATTTTTATTATAAGGAAAAGGATGAATTTAATTTAAGGAATTAAACTCTTTTATAATAATATTTTGTTAAAATAACACGGGGTGTTACATGATCAAAGCGAGATGAATCAGCATACAACACATTGAAACATGTTAACAATGCTACACAACTAGAAATCACACATTCAAGTAAGAACATATAAACCCTAATAGCATTCTAGCAAAGGAAAATGAGACATATAATCGGAACAAGTCACAAAATCGATACTAGTAGCAACACAAGCATATGGAGAAGTAAATACTTAAATAAAATAGACCAAAGAAGTAATTCCTCACATTGATTATAAAGGTTAAGTGATACACCAAAGGATTACATCAAAAGCTTGGAGAATTAGCTACCCATAACTACGATTTTATCAACTATGATTAAACTACGATCTAAGCTAAAAACCGATATTGAAATTAAAAGGAAAATAACTTGAAAACCTAAACCTAATTTTCTTCCCCAAAGTTCTCCTCTCTATCTCTCTAAAGCTGAAAATTAAAACATAAAATGAAAAGTAGTCGAGCTAAGGTGTAAAAGGGAAGATACAAAACACGGGTAAAAATTAGCCACGTAAGTAGAAAAGGAGAGCGGACTGCTCTTAACAAGGAGCGGGTCCCTCCACAGACTGGAGCGGGTGCTCTGCTCTACTCTATGCTTCGGTTTCGGCTCGAATTAGGTTCAAACACTTCGTCTTCACTACGAGCATGGGTCTTCACATGGTTAGTAGGGGCTATAAGATGGCGCTCCGGATCGTCGCTTGGTTAGCATTTTAGTGTACGCTTCAAGGCTTGCATGTAATGAGTTTTACGTCAATTCTTCAAGCTATCGGCTTCGCATGCTAAATGACATGAATTAGACCAAGTGAACGATAATTCGAATAGTCGATGAAATGCACCAAAAGCCACTCTAAAACCATCCTTAAAGCGGTTAAAACTAGCATATAAAACCATCAAAAACACTACTCATCAACTCTCCCATGCTTAGTCTTTTGCTCGTCCCGAGCAAAACTAAGAGTTGATCCGCTTAGTGACATAAAACTCTCTTCTCTCACACCCCTACCTTCTTATAACTCCCTCGCTATCATGTTCCTAACCTCACTTCTCCCTTCATATAACTCCCTCAAAATCCTCACAAGAAAACCACCAACTCTTATCATTCACTCCTAGCTCCCTCGACAAAGGACCGCCTAACATAAACACAACACACTAAAACATAGTAGGAATGCCTCACCTTAACCAAAGCAATCCTCAAGTCCTCTCTTTATATCTCCCCACTTGGTGAGCACTATAAAAACATATTCAAAACCTTCTTAACATCCAAAGGCCTCATCAAGTGCTCCTACCCTACCGCCATCCGAACACCACAACATACCTCCGTACAACAAGAAAATGCAAGCAATTGTTAAAATCAAGCCCATAGTACGAGATATTATTATTAGCCTCATACTTAGGAGGTAAATATGGCCTTTTTATTCATTTCTTTTTTGGGCTCCTTTCGACCTCGATTTTTCTTGCCTAAGGAAGCATACTTAGTCTTCCTAAGGTGAGGCCCCCCAAATTTTGCATAGGCCGCCCTTTTGGGTTTTCAACCAATCGGGTTTATTATTATTATTAATTTTTTTTTCTTTTTCATTTATTTATTTAATTTTTTTTAAGTAACCAAATAAAAACACAAACAAAAACATTAAAACATATATACATATACTACAATCATCTTCACTACAACACACTTAACCTCTCCCCCATGCTTAAACGATGCTTTATCCCCGAAGCATAATTAAACAAGCAAAATGGAAAGGGAAAGTAAGTACCTCAGCTCAATCACCTCCACCGGAGCCCGAGGGCTCCCCCCGACGCCTATCTTCTCTCCACTCCCTCCTGGTCTCCCCCTCTTGGGCTCTCCGCTCGGCATAAGTGGTCTCCATCTCTCGAATCTAATCGAATCGTGACTGTGGAGGTGGGTTATAGTTAGGTGTGGCGTTGGCGATGTACATGTTGTGCATCGCCACACCCATGTCATAAGTGAGATTAACCTTACGCTCTATAGAGAACATACGGTCACGGTACTCGGGCCACCATGAGCCCGGGGTAGGTTGGAAAGGCGGCAAATCGTAAGTCGGAAAAGCATCCGGCCCCCACATACCCGGTGTCTCCCCCACGTAGCTAGAATGGCGAGGAGGAGCAAACCCGTACCCACCATAAGGAGTCTCACTGTAGGTTTATATCCGTATATAGACCTTTTATTCCACAGGATTATAATGAAAAACTTTATAAGATTTAAAGTCATAAATCAAAATTGCATAACAAATTAAAAGAATAAGAATTAACCTTTTAATCCTCAAGAATTTGGCCTAAGATCAATACCAAAAGTATGGTATCTCCTAATTATCTCACCCAAGATGTGTTCTTGATATGCCCTTGTATTGCTAGAAAATTAAGAGAGAAAACTGATTTTCTTTTCTTTGAGATTTTGTGTTGTGTGAATTATGATCAAAATTAATCAATCAATTAGTCCATTAAGTTGAGCAAAAAACTCCCCTTAATATAGCCTCAATATTTTCGGCCCTCCTATAGTATTTGGGAAGTAATTTTACTTTCCAAAAATCACTTTCCAAAAACCAATTCCTTGTTGACCAAGTAGTCAAAGACCAATTAGGCTCTTTCTTGGAGGTTTCCTTTAGCTTTTAATATAATATAATATTACTAGTGTCACATAATAATGATCCACTATAATATATCATTAAATTATTAATATCCTTATATTTATAATTTTCTAATTAATTATAACAGTTTATGATTAATTAGCTTATATTATATTCAATAATTAAATATAACATTTTATATTCAATTCACGAATTACATTTAATTCGTCTTAGCTAAAATCATTTAATCCTTATTAAATGGCCATATTATAATCACACACTTGACTAACATTTTAGTCAAAAACACCGACTAACCTTTTAGTCTTTTAGTAGGGCATCAATATGATCATTTTCTCAAATAATCACATCTCTCAAACACATCCTTTAGGTGTGACTCTTAGGGACCAATTGATCACCGCCATCTATATGACAATAACGTCAAACTTATCTAGCAAGCCAACCGTTATCGATAAACGTTAATCAACTGATTAAATACAAAATGTACCCTGTGTACCTTTTAGAGATTTAATTATGTTATTGCACTAACTGTGGAGGACACTAACTCCAACAATCTCCCACTTGTCCGTACAAGTGTAGGTGCGATAACCGATTCTCATATCCATAATAAATTTCTCCCACTCAATGTAAACCAATTTGCAAAGTCTGTACTTTCAAAGGTCGTAGTTCATGGCGATCAAGATCATGAGTGGTTTCCCCGACTAGAGAGTAACTTAACTGATAAACGAATCAATATTCGAGCATGGCCATGCATTTTCAGTTACAGCTCCTCGAGTGGCCCTGAGAATAAATATTATAACTCGATAGAAGTTTGGATATAAGCGCAGCATGAAATGACCCAGTGAAAACCTGCTTGGCCGCCTGTTACGATCGACCGTGAGAAAGAAACCAAAGTCACCCAAAATCTGCCTTAATCTCAAGAGACAGTCGATAGTCAAAAGAATCGACTCTAGGAACACTATGGATGTCCTATCCACGACCAGGCACCTAATGTTCTGAAACATTTAGGACTCCATGTAGTCGTCACAAAAATTGTCCTGCGCAATTTCAGTAAACCCGCATCTGTGATCGATCAGTCAACAGTTTGACTTATGGCTCGTTGAACCCACCATCAATCGACGTCACAAAATAATCGCCAGAGTTATCAGCTCATGTAGGTGATTACGGACCAACACAAATATAATGTTTTCCAGTTCACTTTGTGGTGTTCAAAGTTGTCCGTACAATCCACATGGAAAAACAAAATATATAAAACAAAACGATGATGTTATAAATAGTATATGAAAAAGATACATTTATCCAATCCACGTCAAGTACTACTATAACCAGGAGCACGTTTATTTCTCATGAAGATAACGTGCCCTTCAAGCTTATCATATACCGACGTACATATCTGGACTAGTTGCTAGACTTTAGGCTTTGTACAGTATTAGGAAGACAATCTTGCTCCCACTCGACTTGATATATAGACATGGTTCCTCGACCGATCGAGTGAATCCATTCTCCTTTATCACTTGGTCGAAGCGATGATTCCAACTCCATGAAGCTTGCTTAAGTCCATAGATCGAACGCTTAAGCTTGCAAACTTTCTTAGGATTTTTAGGATCAGTGTAACCTTCGGGTTGTACCATGTACAACTCCTCCTCCAAATAACCGTTTAAGAAGGCGGTTTTCACATCCATTTGCCAAATTTCATAGTCATGAAATGCGGCAATCGCTAAGAGTATCCGAATGGAACGAAGCATGACTACGGGTGCAAAGATCTCATCATAGTGCAACCCTTGCACTTGAGTAAAACCCTTTGCCACTAGTCGTGCCTTGTATATATCTGGTTGTCCTTCTACAGATCGCTTTATCTGGTAAAGCCATTTGCACTGAAGAGGCCTAGCCTTATCAGGTAAGTCAACCAAATCCCATACATGATTCTCGTACATCGAGTCCATCTCGGATTGCATGGCTTCTTGCCAAAGCTTTGAGTCAGAACACGTCATGGCACCTTTATAGGTTACGGGTTTGTTGCTCTCAAGGAGTAAAACGTCGTCTCTCCCATTCTCCTCGACTATACCGATATATCGATCTGGAGGAATGGAGGGTCTACCCGACCTTCTGGGTTCCAAAGGGACATCAACCGCAGCAGACGTAGAAGGAACATTTTCCTCCATTGGTTGCTCGGTTGTTGGTTCAGGAATCTCCGACAGATCGAAGGTTCTATTACCTCTCTTGTCTTGGAGAAACTCTTTCTCGAAGAACGTCGCACTAGCCGTAACAAAAACTCGGTGTTCGGTAGGCGAATAGAAGTAATGACCAAACATTCCTTTTGGATAACCAATAAAGTATGTCTTGACCGATCGCGGGCCGAGCTTATCCACGTGTCAACTACTTGACATAAGCCTCGCACCCCAAACCCGAATAAAGGACAAGTTAGGGACTGTTCCCTTCCATAACTCGTATGGAGTCTTGTCAACAGCTTTAGTCGGACTTCGGTTAAGTATAAGAGCAGCTGACAAAAGAGCATAGCCCCACAATGAGTCGTACAATCATGTGACTCATCATGGATCGAACCATATCAAGTAATGTTCGATTCCTGCGTTCGGACACACCATTCAGTTGTGGTGTTCCGGGTGGAGTTAACTGTAGTACTATCCCGCGATCTTTTAGGTGTCGATCAAACTCAGTTGAAAGATATTCGCCACCACGATCTGAACGTAGTGCTTTTAGCTTTCTAACCAGTTGGTTCTCAACCTTATTCTGGAACTCCTTGAACTTGTCAAAGGACTCACTTTTATGCTTCATTAAGTAGACATAACCATATCTACTTAAATCGTCCGTGAAAGTGATAAAATACCTATAGCCATCTCTAGCGTTGATCGACATAGGTCCACACACATCAGTATGTATGAGTCCTAATAGGTCAGCAGCGCGCATTCCAACACCTTTGTAGGAAATTCGAGACATTTTGCCTATAAGACATGATTCACACGTGCCAAAAGTTTCATAGTCAAATGGGGTAATAGTCCCACTATCAATTAGCTTTTTCACGCGTTTCTCATTTATGTGTCCCATACGGCAATGCCATAGATACGTTTGATCTTTGTCACCAACCTTTGCTTTCTTGTTACTCACATGCATGATTTCTGTGGTTTGATCTAAAACATAAATTCCGTTCATGGAAACTTGACTTTACCATAAATCATTTCATTTAAAGAGAAAATACAGCTATTATTCTTTATTAAAAATGAAAATCCTTCTTTATCAAGAACGGATACAGAAATAATGTTTTTCGATAAACTAGGTACATAGTAACAGTTATTTAGAAATAACTCAAATCCACTTGGGAGTTGGATTACATATGTCCCTACTGAAACTGCAGCAACTCTTGCTCCATTTCCCACTCGCACAGATGAGAACCACAACCAGTACCAAGTACCCAAGTTCCGAAACTTGCATGGTTAATCTCAATCATGTGAATAAAAGAAGACATACCAACAGGAATGACGTGGCCTGCTTTTATGTCCTCAGCATACACGGGATAGTTCTGCCTCCAATGCCCAGACTTGTGGTAATGGTGGCACTCCATGCTTTGCTTCGCTTTTGCCTTGCCTTGTGAGCTACCGCTAGACTCACCAGGCCCACTCTTAGCAACCACTGGCTTCTTAAACTTTGGCTTACCTACAGCTAGGTTAGCCGGAGCCTTACCCTTACCCTTCTTGTTGCCAATCATGAGAACATCTTGTTTCGTGCTCCCACTCAACTTCAGATCACTCTCCGTCTGTACGAGGAGTGAATGCAGCTCATGCAGACTTTTCTGCATGTCATTCATGTAATAGTTTGCCCTAAAGAGGGCATACCCATCATGAAGAGAGTGGAGCACTCGATCGATGATGATCTTTTCATTGATCTTGCAACCAAGCTTCTCCAATTTCTCAACGTTCTCGATCATGTTGAGAAGGTGTGGACCAACCGGTTGGCCCTTCTGGAGTCTAGCCTCAAAGAAATGAGTAGTGTACTCGTAACTCTAGATTCTCGGTGCTTTCGAGAATTCTTTGGTTAGGGTGGTGAAAATCTTGTTTGCACCCTGGGTAATGAATCGTCTTTGCAAATTGGATTCCATTGCATAGATGAGTACATTCCGTAACGCACCCGCCTCCATGATGAAATCACTATAAGCTACGACTTCATTTGCTCCTGCATCGGGAGCTGGTTTTGTCGGCAGTGGCTCAGTCAAGTACTTGAGCTTACCATCAGCGATGGCGGCATTCCGTAATGCGGCCTCCCAATCAGAAAATTGGACCCATCACTCTTCAGTCGAGTAGACTGATTCATGCTGTCCATAAAAATTCTAAGCCATGATTCGCGTGTTAGTGTGACACTTGGCATTGGTTCGTCAATACGTACAGCCATTTGTTATAGTAGTTATATTTGTATATAACGAATTCGATACTGTGAAAAGAAAGAGAAGAGAACATCGTTTTATAGGTTTAAGTCGTAAAGTAATAACGGTTTAAAGCAATGACTCGTGCACTCATATAATCGACCTCCCTCGAGAATTATATAAGCTATCCCAAGATTCAATTTCTTTAAATTGATAAGCCAACCTCTTGGCTAATTCTACTGTTAGAATTCTTGGTCGATAGATTTCAGTAAATCCTATCTAATAGTCCACTATAACTACGAGATATTACTCGAACTATAGTGTTGAGGTAAAATAGGTCTACACATACTACTTACCCAACGTAGAAGGGGTCATGTGGAGAGTAAGGTCCTACATGCCTACCGACGAAGAAGGGGCTCATAGCATGTTATTCCTATAAAGACTAATCTCAATTTTAGATTTAGAGGAAGATCCCATCAACTCATTTTAATTCATTTTAAGTGAACTAATATCTAGCATTATCGTGAATGATTAAATTGAGATGATAGCTCTAAACAAATGACATCCGTATGTCTATGAAAAAGAATGCAACTATATGATCCATTTTCATGCATATTAGGTGGTTTGGTTTAGTTTAGGCGGAATATGATGCTACTAACTAAACATGAATGCAATAAGAACGGTAAAGTAAAACGCAAAAAGAAAAACACCTAGTGTGGCCTAACCCTATGAAAATAAAGACAATTACAAATTGGAATCCATCCATGGACCCTAAGCTGTCTTCATTCTTCATCTTGGGCTTCAAGTGGGAGTCCATCTTGAATCTTCATCTTGAATCTTCTCAAAATTACATATTTGAATTACAAAAATAAACCTATTTACATTCTAATCCAAAATATGCCAAAATTAAAAATATTACAAGATTGGAGATTCGAGATCTCAAAATTACAACCAATAATTATGTTTCCTTTCATTACGAAAACATAATCTTCTAAGGCCACACTAGTAAATTACAACCTTTTGTACATAATTAATGCGTATAATTAAACCATTCATCCAAACATTCATTCACAAAAAATAAAGCATCAACTAAACATAAAAACAATGCATACGAGTTGATTTTAATCCAAACCACCCTTTTAAAATTGATTATCATTATGCAACAATTCCTTAACTGTTCATAATATCCTAATCAAAAGAATAATCCAAATTAATTTATATTATCGGTATAACATAAATTAAATCTCAAAATATCTTAAACCTTTTTAAAAATTAGGTATCATAATTATTATGAACTGCTTCATAATAACACAAAATATTATCTTTATAATATCACTAAAATTTGGTAAAATCAATAATTTCCAAAAATTAAAATTACCAAAAAAACTCGGCCAACTAAAAAAAAACGAAATTATTTTTTTTTTTTATTTTGAAAACTCACGGTCTATTAAACAAAAAAAAAAAAAAAAATTTACTAAAATTAAAATTTTAAATCGGCCAACATAAAGAAAAATGAACTAAACTGTTTTAATTCGATTATGCTAATAATTAGATCGATACTAACTCAATTTTAATCCATATTAAACATTGATTTAAGGTATTCAAACTAACTTTTTAGATTAAACATCTTAAACTGATAGATCTAATGATTAACATCAAGATATGTTCATTAACATACACAAATTTGGTCCTTTTATGTTTTAATTCAATCAGTATTAAATCAAAACTAATACAAATTCATATGTGATCGATTTAACAACTTAAAACATCAATAATTATGAATCAAACGGACCAAAACCAACCAAAATATGCAAGAAACGACACGGCCAAACACAACAAAACTTTCGGCCATATCAAAATTTTAATGAAAATTTACACAAAATCGATTTTTATGAAAACCTTATAAAAATTCATGTGCCCTAAGTCTCTGATACCACTTGTAGGTTTATATCCGTATATAGACCTTTTATTCCACAGGATTATAATGAAAAACTTTATAAGATTTAAAGTCATAAATCAAAATTGCATAACAAATTAAAAGAATAAGAATTAACCTTTTAATCCTCAAGAATTTGGCCTAAGATCAATACCAAAAGTATGGTATCTCCTAATTATCTCACCCAAGATGTGTTCTTGATATGCCCTTGTATTGCTAGAAAATTAAGAGAGAAAACTGATTTTCTTTTCTTTGAGATTTTGTGTTGTGTGAATTATGATCAAAATTAATCAATCAATTAGTCCATTAAGTTGAGCAAAAAACTCCCCTTAATATAGCCTCAATATTTTCGGCCCTCCTATAGTATTTGGGAAGTAATTTTACTTTCCAAAATCACTTTCCAAAACCAATTCCTTGTTGACCAAGTAGTCAAAGACCAATTAGGCTCTTTCTTGGAGGTTTCCTTTAGCTTTTAATATAATATAATATTACTAGTGTCACATAATAATGATCCACTATAATATATCATTAAATTATTAATATCCTTATATTTATAATTTTCTAATTAATTATAATAGTTTATGATTAATTAGCTTATATTATATTCAATAATTAAATATAACATTTTATATTCAATTCACGAATTACATTTAATTCGTCTTAGCTAAAATCATTTAATCCTTATTAAATGGCCATATTATAATCACACACTTGACTAACATTTTAGTCAAAAACACCGACTAACCTTTTAGTCTTTTAGTAGGGCATCAATATGATCATTTTCTCAAATAATCACATCTCTCAAACACATCCTTTAGGTGTGACTCTTAGGGACCAATTGATCACCGCCATCTATATGACAATAACGTCAAACTTATCTAGCAAGCCAACCGTTATCGATAAACGTTAATCAACTGATTAAATACAAAATGTACCCTGTGTACCTTTTAGAGATTTAATTATGTTATTGCACTAACTGTGGAGGACACTAACTCCAACACTCACCACCAAAAGTACCGGCATGTGTGTTCTGGAAGGTTTGGAATTGTTGGAATTGGAGGAATTCTTGGTACTCCTCGGTTTGATCAAGGGGCAAATCTTTTTTCACTGCACTACCGCTCAGCTCATCAACACTACGCGCCACTTCCCGCATGATAGTATCCATATCTTGCCCTCTTCCTCACCCGTAGACTCCTCATCCTCATCGTCATCATCATCGTCACCACCCTCAAATTCCGGCTCTTCGGCACTAGGTGCCCGATCCTCCGCAGATTTGATTCCCCTCACGGCATCAATGCCGTCTTTAAATTTTCTATCGGGAGGCATGTAAAGCTCGGGACACTTCATTCCCCAAGCAAGGGGTCAGCCTCCTGGTGGTCGCGGAAGCCACATATAACCATGGTTGGCGCGGTAGATCCATATTCGACCATTAAGCATTTTTCAAATCTCGCAAACGGCCCTATCAAACAAGTGACCTCCGGGCACAATCTCATCATCGGGTATAGAGATACCAAAAGCATCGGCAATTAGGGTCATCATTCCCCCCTTAGGAATCTTTGCGGTCTTAGAACGCTCGTACAAATCACGACAAGACTCGATAAACTCGTCCGCCCAATCCGGGATTCCCTCTCCTTCCGGAGTCATAGACCATAAGAATTTTAAACTCTCATTGGTGGCCTTAGTAGGCTCACCTTGACCCAATAAGGCCATGTTCAAGAAACGGTGCATTAGTCGGAGGGAGGGGTGAGGGAGAGTGTTGTTCTTAGTATCCTTATGCTTATGATCAGCATCCGTGATGTGCATCCAAAAATCATGAGTGTTCCGAGGGTTTTCGTCATTACAAAACTTAGACGGAGGCAAGGTGATACCTAGGGGTTCCCTAAAAGCCGCCATGGAGACATGCTTCCTTTGACAATTTATTTGAAACTCTACCCCCTGTTCCCCATCTGACAATTGTTTACGGTTGACAGACGCAATGAATAATTCAAGGGTGATTTGACGATAAGTTCTAAGGTTTGATTAATGAGATTGCCTAGACCACCCTTGTTGAGCATAAAAATGATATGACCATCTAAACCAAGCTCTCGAAGGGTTGGAAGATTAAAGAATTGGGTGGACAACACGGTATGATTTGGTTCGTCAAGCAATTTAAACCGTACTTTCTCCGTCTTAGTAAGACCATCAATGTCCTTATATGTAGGTTTAGGGGAGGGGCGAGTTTATTCGTTTTTTGCTTTTTAGAGCTCCTCGTACTTTGAGAAGAGTTTTTCATGTTAATCAAACGAAAGGTTGACACTAGACAAGGGAAAATAAACTAGCTAAGGCTTAGGGGAATTTCAACAAACACTTGGTGTGCACTACTTGACCAAGTAACCAGAACTCGACTCGACAATGAGCACAACCCAAATTTCACCTCAAAAAGCTCAACCAACAACAAACAACACCAGCCAAGCTAAATTAAGACAAAAAAGAACAATAAAAACGACCCTAAACTACTAAAATTTGGATTTTGCAAAGCAAGGTTCGAAATTTATACCAACGGTCAATTTCAAGGCTCAAAATTGCATTGTTGTTGTTGTCCAAGCACCTAGGAACCCCATTCCTCCATTAAAAACCCAATTTGAAGCTTCAAAGTCCACCAAAATTGATTTTTGAAACGTTAGGGTTTGAGTGAAAATTTTAAATTTGGGGTAGAAATTGGTGTTTTTGAGTGAGATTAATGGAGGATAATGTAATTTGGGTTGATTTTATGACGTTTTGGGACAAATTTGAGCAAATTTGGGTGAAGATTTGAGTGAGTTTCGGATTTTTGGTGAATTATAGTATGAGAAAGTGTGGGAAATTGAAAGCAAACTTATGAACAAACACAAGTAAAACACGAAAAAGAGCAGCTGGAAAAAGGCAAAGAGCGAGCTGCTCCAGTGAAAGAGAAAGCCGCTCCTGCGGCGCGAGCCGCTCCCTTGGGGCGTGCGGTTGTGCAACCCGGGATCGAGACGAGGGACCCAACTCGGCGTCTTGCGTAAGGGCGTACTAAGGTTAAAAAGATTAAGTTAGAAAAACCTTTTAAAACTGTTTTGGAGTCGCCACCTAATTAACGCGGAAATTAGGAACCTGCTATCATGTCCTAAGCTAAAGACATGTCCTAGATTTAGGAGCACGCCGACACCCCTAGATCTAAGGCTGTGAAACCAGATTGGATTCGGGGTGAGGGTACTTTTAAAAAGGATAATTTAATTAATGATTTATGAAAACCTTTTAGAAAAGCCTATGAAAAAATAGCCTCTACTGACCTAGAACAATCCAAGTAAGATGATATTTGAGTTAATGTTATCGCTACGTACAAGTGCGATAAGGTTGTAAAAGAATGCAGATGCAATGCAAAAAGATTGATTAAACCCTCAGTTTAGCATGTTTAACTTGTTAACGAAAACGGTTCAGTTAGAGGTCGAATTCATTGTTTAAGTTGACTTTAATGCAAAATAAGAAGGTGCAAGATGCATGCAAATAAAATAAATTTCAATTGTCCATTGGTTTATTTTATAAGGGTCGGTTGCTTATACGACTTTGGCGTGTCATCGGATATGGAGTGTACCCGAAGTAAATAGAACACTTGGAATGCAAGCGCGCTGGGTGCCAAAGCCGGGGGGTCTAAAGTGTAGTCCCCTTTGTTAGTCCATAGAAAATAAGAAAAAGCTTTGATCCAAGTGGATCGGTACCTACCTTGTCCTGACGTTTCAGATCCGGCAGAGCTTCGCTTCTTGAACTTAAAAGAAGGATGAATTCAACACGGGATGGTGTGTTGAACTCAAGGATTTGAGTGCGTGAGGCTTTGAGAGAGTTTAGAAGTGTGTTTGCTGTAAAAGCTGATTGTAAATTGTGTTTGTGCTAAAACCTAAGAAAAAGGTAAGAAGAAGGGTGTTTTTCTTGTGTGGAAAAGTTATGAGAATAGGTCGTGCGAGGGGTTGTATATATAGGAGAATAGCCCAGAGAAATTAGAAAACACAGGATAAAACCACACCTTGAAACCGCATAGGGCTTTGCGGCTCAAGGGGAAACCGCATAAGGGGTATGCGGTTGGGTGCCTAACCGCATAAGGGTGTGCGGTTTAGGTGGGTGGTTTTAACTTCGCTATTTCGTATTTCCTTAATCCGGTTTGGATAGATACGGTATAATCTTTGACTTGCACGTCAAGAAGGCTGTATGGAGGGCTCTCCAAGATATTTTTGAGGGTTGAGGGCTTTGGAGTGCGGGCCAAAGGCTATACGGTTTTGGGCCCGAGACACAGAAAAATGAAAGAGGTGTATTTTGTAGCATTTTGTGAAATAAGGTAACCCGTGAGGCTATATTTCGTGTATGAGGAGGCTAAATGAGGGAATTAGCCACCGGGCCTAAATTTAGGAATTTAGGAATGCTGAATTAGACCTTGTTAATGTAAAAGGGCTAATTGTAATGCAAATGCGAAGCTCATGCCAAATGAAGCAGGACGAGGACCTAGCTAGACTCCAAATGGACAAAATGAACGTTTATTTAAATGCGATGTGAAGCGACCTAATGTAGGTACCGGGATCTGACCATGGAACCACTCGACGTCTTGCTAGGGCAGTAAAGTTAAAAAAGACTACTAAGAAAAACCTTTTAAAACTGTTTTGGAGCCGCCACTAAATTATGAGGGAAATTTAGAACCCGCCTCCGTGTCCTCATGCTCAAAGACACGTCTTAGAGTTCAAGGCACGTCGACACCTATCCGTCTAAGGTTATTGTGAAACCAGATTCGGATTCGGGTGAGGGTACTTTTCTAAAGCATAAATCAAAATAACGTTTTTATGAAAGATCTTTTTGAAAAGCCTATCAAAAGATAGCCTCTACTAGACTTGAGAACAATGCAAATAATGATACATGAGCCTAAGTAATACGCTACGTATAAGTGCGATAAAGATGTAAAATAATGCAAAAAGAGATTGTTTAAAACCCTCAGTTAAGCATGCTTAACTTATTAACGAAAACAGTTCAGTTTAATGATGATGAATTCATTTTAAGTGATTTAGATGCAATAAGAGGATTTGCTAAATGCATGCAATAAAATAAAGTTCAATTAACCATTGATTTATTTTAGAGAGTGTGGAACCCGGGATCGGACCCAACTCGGCGTCTTGCTTAAGGGCGGATTTTAAAGTTAAAAAAGATTAAGTTGGAAAAACCTTTAAGAACTGTTATGGAGTCGCCACCTATTTATCGCGGAAAATAGGAACCTGCTACCATGTTCTAAGTTAAAAACATGTCCTAGATTTTGGAGCACGCCGACACCCCTAGATCTAAGGCTATGAAACCAGATTGGATTCAAGTGAGGTACTTTAGAAAAAGAGTTAATTCAAATAATGATTTATGAAAACCTTTTAGAAAAGCCTATGTAAAAATAGCCTCTACTGACCTAGAACAATCCTTGTAAGATGATATTTGAGCTAATGTTATCGCTACGTACAAGTGCGATAAGTTTGTAAAAGAATGCAGATGCAGATGCAAAAAGATTGATTAAAACCCTCAGTTTAGCATGTTTAACTTGTTAACGAATACGGTTCAGTTAAAGGTCGAATTCATTGTTTAAGTTGATTTAAATGCAAAAGAAAAGGGTGCAAGATGCATGCAAATAAAATAAAGTTCAATTGTCCATTGGTTTATTTTATAAGGTCGGTTCTTATGCGACTTTGGCGTGTCATCGGATATGGAGTGTACCGAAGTAAAGAAGAACACTTGGAGTGCAAGCGCGCTGGGTGCCAAAGCCGGGGGGGGCGCTAAAGTGTAGACCCCTTTGTTAGTCCATAGAAAATAAGAAAAAGCTTTGATCCAAGTGGATCGGTACCTACCTTGTCCTGACGCTTCAGATCTGGCGAGCCGCTTCTTGAACTTAAAGGAGGGTGAATTCAACACGGGATGGTGTGTTGAACTCAAGGATTTGAGTGCTTGAGGCTTTTGTGGATGCAAAAGTGTAAGATGTGAAATCTGATGATAAATTGTGTGTTATGAGGTCGGGTATAGGGCTCTATATATACTAAAACCTCGGAGAAATTAGGAAGCGAGGGAATAAAAACAAGCCGAGGAACCGTGATAGGCTTATGCGGTTGCAGGCAAACCGCATAAGCTTATGCGGTTTCTCCAAACCGCATAAGGTCATGCGGTTTGGAGGTGTGGTTCTGTGCCTAATTTCCTAGTTTTGGTTTGACGAAATCTTTGAAAGATTACGTGATAATTTGGGCGTGTGGCTCAAGAAAACAGCTAGGATAATCCTGAGATATTTTGTGGTGTTCGTGGCTTTGGAGTGCGGGCCAAAGGTGGGTTTGGGCTTCGGTTTGGGCCGAGACCCGGAAAAATAAAAAGGGTGTATTTGCATAGTTTTTGTGAAATAAGATAAGACGTGAAGTTGTATTTTGTGTAAGAGGGGGCTAAATAGCGGTTTTAGCTACCGGGCCTAAATTTAGGAATTTAGGAATGCTGAATTAGACCCTGTTAATGTAAAAGGGCTAATTGTAGTGCAAATGCGAAGCTCATGCCAAATGAAGCAGGACAAGGACCCAGCTAGACTCCAAATGGACAAAATGAACGTTATTTAGATGTGATGTGATGCGACCCTAAACATTTTAACATTTCAAACGACTCAAAAATGAATTCGACATTAGTTAGAACCGTATAAGTCAACGTTAAACATGCGTAATAAAAGTCCGTGATACATCACAGGGTTTTGTTTGGGAGGGTACGGATATGGGTATCCACAGAGCCCCCAGTTTGACTGAGCTCGGACTAGAGCGCTAGTCAAACTCCTACGACCATATCCGGACCATTACGCCTCGATACGATCGTGAACGAAGCATGTGTCCATGGGTGAGACGAGGACTTGAACCCAAGCTAAACGGGGAGGGGCGTGCGCATTTTAAGGACTTGGCGGTCCGTGCATGCTATAAGGGCCTGCCGGCCTGCTGAATGTCTTCGTCGTGCTTGTTGTCGTTTGTTGGTGTCTTTGTATATGCTTGGTGTCGTCGGATGCCTGGTGCTGGTGCTTGTAATGTCTTCGTATTGCATGTGTATAAAGGGCTAAAGTGCGGGGGTGCATGTGCTTGCAAGATGTTTGGGTATGCGTGAGGTGTATAATTGAGTAAGGGTGCTTATGTAGGTGTAGGTGTAGGTCTCGTGAAAGAGCGTCCGTGTGATGCTCGTGCTTGAACTCGCCGAGGAGTGTCTATGCAGAGTAAAATGCTTGGAGTTAGGTGTATTGTAGAATGCTTGTGCTTGAACTCGCCGAGGAGTGTCTGTGTAGTTGTTACTGCAGTTGATTGCCTTTCGTTGAGGAGAAGGTGATGTAAATGCTCGTTGTCTTGTAGTGCCGTTGTCGTTCTTTGATGCATTTCTTGTGTATTCTTTGATGCCGTCGCTTATGCTGATGCCGTTGTTGATGTTGAACTGGGTCTCGCCGAGGAGCGCAGGTGCTTAGTGTAGTATTTGCTGGAGAAGTACTAGTTTGCTAGGGAAGGGTGTATATGTATGATCTCGCCGAGGAGCGTAGGTGTAGTTGTGGTTGCTTGGGAGAGTGATGGTGTTTCGTCTTGTTAGGGGTGCAGGTGTATATTCGCCGGGGTTATGGTCCGAGGAAGGTGTATATGCTCATGTATACTGCTCCGTGTAATTGCTTGGACTTGTTGGATGTGCTGATGTAGACGCTTGGTGTTTATGCTCCGAAGCTGAAGGATGACTCGTTCAGGATGTTTTGTAGAGGTGTATTTGCTAGGGAAGTCGAAGGATATGTCTTGGACTCCGTGGGAAATGTCTGTATAGGTGTGTGGACTCCATGGGGAGGAAGCGATACTCCACAGGGACGTGTAAGAGGGTGTAAGGACTCGTGAAGAGTGTTCGTGTTTACCGCATCGCAGTGTATTAAATGCTTAGTACACGCCATGGCGATCAGAGGTGACGCCTTAACCAAGGCATAGCGCATAATGTATGTGCTAGCGCTTGTGGCGGACTGTAGGTGACGCCTTAACCATGAAAGCTTGCGTGTATGAAGAAAAATGAGGGGAAAACGTGGAACAAAACATGCTCTGGAAATTGCCTGTAGACTAGTGACTCTTCCGGGGAATCTCTCATCAATTGGCGACTTTAAGCTTGAACTCATTCGCACATGTCGCGGTTTCGAACCCGGAAAAATTCAAACTCGCGATTTTCCTTCGGAAATCTTCATTTTCGCCTGCTTCGACCATGAAACGTGGTATCATTGCGATTCGTTTGGATTCGTATGATACATGTCTCTTGGACTTGGAATGCATGGTGCTTGGGATGTTTCTTGGATATGTTAGGGTACATGGTGCTTGGACCTACGTTCGGGTGGTTTGTTATTTGATGCACACATGAAAGTGTTATGCTTTTAGCGTGCATGTTTATGTTTGTAGCGGTTCTGGAGGTGTCGCTAAACCGGAGGTGTGTGTGTTTATGGCAAGGGTGTCTTCAGAAATGCGAAAAATTATCCCATTTTTCGTTGTAATGGTTTGATGTTGTAAAGGCTTGATCCTTGATAGGAAGCGTCAGCCCCCAGTTGTCTTGGCCATGGTGCCGGTGTATGTATAAGCCCCCAGTTTGACTGAGTTATGGTGTATAACGATAGTCAAACTATGTAAAAGGCTATGGGTTGCGTTTGGATAAGGGTGTTTTTGGATTACCCCCTCGAGTTTGAATAGGTTTTGAGTGAAAACTAAGTCAAAATGTAGTGCAGGGTGTGTATTAGGAGGAGGAGTTTTTGGATTACCCCCTCGAGTTTGACTAAGTTTTGGATGAAAACTAAGTCAAAGTGAAGAGTATGGTGTTTGGTTTTGAAATTTCCCCCGTAGTTTGGCTTAATTAGATTGAAATTAAGGTAAAAATGAGAAAAATGTAGCGTGGGCGGAGCAGGCGATTCAGCTGTGTCAGGGTCGTGCTGAGGTGGCTCGGGTTCAGTAGACTTTGACGAGTACCGTCGTCTTCACCCTTAGTTGTATTAGTATGCTTGTGTAATAAGGATTGTGTGAACCCTTCATTACATGACTGTTTGTTGTAGCACGGCTTGTAGTTGCTTTCGTTGTCTTTCGCTTTCGTGCTGTGTTGTGCTTCCGTGGACCTGCGTAGTTAGTAGGCTTGGGTTTGAAAGTGAAATGATTCCCGATTGGGATGCTTGGATTAAAAAGCTTTTTGTTGAAAAATCGTTTTTGTAAAAGATTCATTTTAGTTGTCGAAATGAGCTTTAAAAATGAACGCTAGAAATGTCGGTTGTAAGGCTTCATGCAAGATGAAGGGGTGTTAGACGTTGTGAGCTTGAGCTAGAGTTGTGAAGACCGCGGAGGGTCACTTAGGTGCAAAGGTTGAGAAGCCCCCAGTTGTCGAGGATGAGAATTCGGTAGAATCTCATGACAACACGGAGTGGGATGTAGTGCTAGGTTCGGTTTTGCTTTGCGTAAGCTGCCTACGTATCCACGAACGTGGAATCAAACCGGCGTAGTTCGAAAGAGCTTTTGCTTAAAATGTGTTAACTCGAGTGAGTTAAATTCGAAGAATGCTGTTTCTCAAAAAGTATTAGCTCGAGTGCCGAGTTAAATTTTTGGAAAAGTTTAGACTTCGAAGATTCGAGATGTATTTCAAGGATTTGAGATACATTTTCGAAAGGTACATTTTGTTTGCGAAAGGGTGTTTTTGCAAAAGGTGAATTGCAAAGTGCTTTCATATTAACTCGAGTATTGGGTTAATTTTGAAAGGTGATTAGCTGATTTGAGGGTGCATTGCCTCGTGTAAGTTTGAAAAAGCGTGTCGTTCCGTGGGAGCGTTTTGAAAACTGGAGAGTTTTTGAAAGGAGCGGTTTAAATGTCGCTAAATTGTTTGATTGGAAGAGGATTGACTCGACGTGTGACTCGATGCTTAAAATGCCGAAAAGTTTGCAAAATAGAGACGAATCGTATGCGTGATTTGAGACTCGACGGTTGCATGGTTGCCATATTTGGGAACACGTGCGTTGGTGGAGCCCCCAGTGGTGCTTGCTTGTCTGCGGTGGGATCTTTGTTGTTCTGCAAAACAGTGTTAGACCAAAAAGCAGAGTACTACTCCTAAGTCTATGACAACTTTGCCTTGACGAATTCGTTTTAGTCGCCTCGATAAAGAAATAGTTTGCCTTTGAACTTTGTGAATTTTTGTGGACACATCCTTAGCATGGGGAGCTTTGGACGGGGAATATTTTGTGGATTTTTGTAAAAGGTTGGTCGAGCTCGGGAGAGCGGCCTACGTATCCGTGGTTACGGAATCAAACCTAGCGTAGTTCCGAAAGGGGTGTTTAAGGGCGTGCATGAGGTGTTTATGTGGAAAGGTGCGTGTTTAAGGATCCACCGGTCTGGGAGGTGGGTTTGTTTTTGTGGAAAGGTGCGTGTTTAGGGACCCGCCGGTCCAAAGGGTGTTTATGTGTTTGACCTTGATACGTTGCATCCTAAGGGTGAGTTCTCCTTGGTTGATCTAGGCTGGTTGCTTGCTACTTCTGTTGTGTCTTCAATTTAGAATTTCGAGGACCTGGCCACTCGTTTCTGGGCTTCGGTTCTTCTTGCCTTTGGGGTTTCGGCCCCTCGCTTATTGATTTCTAAGCTTGTTGACTTCTTAAGCTTTTTGACTTCTTAAGCTTTTTGACTTCTTAAGCTTTTTGCTTAGTTGTTTTGCCCCTTGTTCCGGAGCTTTTGAGACTTTTGCTTTTTGGTGACTTTGGTTTTTTGACCTTTGTACCTTGTATTCCCGTTTGGTTTGAGAATATCTCACGCCCTGTGTGGCTTGGGCCTGAGCTCGGACCTTGCTAAAACCCTGTGGCTCGGTGGTCACTTGTGATCGTGTGTCTATCACGCGGGCTCCTCTGACAAGTTCGTTTGCTTATTAGGCACGCGATCGAGTACGCGGAGGACGATCCAGGAATACTCGTACTTTTGGTCGCGATCAAATTCATGACCACTGTGGAGCTCCAAATTAATGGATCCTCCTCCAAAAGCAGCGGAGTAGTAGACCACAAGCAGACTAGTGAACCTTAGGTGTTTAGTTGTCGGAAGCTTTCTTGTCTTTGTGTCCTTGATTTAATTGACTTGGACCTTCGTACCCGGCCTAGATCTCCCTAGGATAGTTGTTCCTGAGATGCAATGTATGTTGGTGTAGAATTGTGTTTTTCATGGGAAAAGTGTGTAAAAAGGAAGCTGGGTTGTAGGCAAACTTATTCCTTTATCGGTTTGTTAAAAATGTCGTACGTCGAAGACTCAATTGCTCTAGACTGACAGAGATTGACTCAATGCTTAAAAACTCGACCCGTATTGAAAAGACTCGAATTTCTTGAGGAGATCCGTGAGATCGTCGGTGGCGCCTTGATGGATTCTTCGCTGGGTGCTCGAGACGCACATGTCTCGGATGGGGTTGATGCTCGCGTCGGGACTTGGCTCATGCATACTTAGATTTGTCTTTGATTTTGCAAAAGTTTTGTTTTCGGCGAAAAGCAGGATGTTTTGTTGAGCAAAATGTGTTGTCACATTTTGGCTCGTTGTAAAAGGCGTTTTGAATCAAATCCGATAAGCTCGTGTTAGTGGCTTGTCGGTGAAAGTGTGAATCGATTCGGAGTGGCGATAGGCTATCCGAATCAAGGGTGTTTGAAAATGTGATGAAGACGGTATGCTCGTTTTCATACATTCGGTTTGAAAGAGGGTTAGATTAAAGCGACCATGAGCCACTTGGTCTAACCGTGAAGGATTTGCGGGATGATGCTAGTTCATTCCTAGGTTTTGTTGTCTTGTGAAAAGAGATGTTTGGATTAAAATGACGGTAGGCCATTTGAATCATGGATTTCGAAAATGTTTATTTTGCTGGATTTGTTTTCAAGAAAAGGTCCATTCTCGGGTTTGAAAATGTTTGGTAATAAATGGGTTACAATGAGTGCGGGTCATGTAGTTCATTTATGTTTTGGAATGTCACGAGAATAAAGTGATTATTCTCGGGTGTTTTGAGGAGACTGTTTGTCTAGATCAAACCGTCCTGACTATGGGCCATTCGGTTCGATGGAAGGATTTTTGAAAAAGGTTATTTCAAAAACGTGATGAGGATTTTGTGAAAGTAGTTTGTAAGAGGATTTGGGCCAAGATGGTTATGAATCGTTTGATCTGATGAAAAGTCCGCGAGATTGGGCTTGGCCATTCTCGGGTTTTGTTTGCTTGAAAAAGACAATTTTTGCTGAAACGAGTCGACTTTGGGCCGTTTGGCCCAAAGATATCTGTAAAGAGAATGCCGTTATTTGTTTTGCAGAAGTGAGGAGATTTTTTGAAAAGAGCTCATTTCAAAAACGGGTGTGTTTTGCTTGGTTTGTAAAAATAAGAAGATTTTGAAAAGAATTTATTTCAAAAATGAGAGTGTGTAGCTTGTTTTGTAAAAGTGAGGAGGTTTTTGAAAAGAGCTTGTTTCAAAAATGAGAGTGTATTGCTTTAGGAGCAATGTTGTGCCTAAGAAGTCTTTGAGGCAAGAACGCGTGTGCGGATCTTGTCTCGACGTTGAAATGTGTTTGATTTGCATTCGTCGAGCCCATGTTAACGGTTCATCGTTAAGGGCTCGAGCCTAGATGCATGAAAAGGATTCGACTCGTGAACGGTTAGCTAGTCGAGTCGAGGATGTTGAGAATGGATTGGTTTGTGTGACGTGTATCTAGTTAGTGCTATTAGATTTAACGTTCATTTTTAAGCGTTCATTTTTAGCTCATTTCTTTGTTTAGGAAGACCTTTTAAGCTCGAAAAAGGAGATTTTAGACAAGGTTTGGTTAATAGGAAGCTTTTGAGACGAGGATGCGTGTGCACATCTCGTCTCGATGTTAAAAGGTGTTAGCTTTGTCGAGCCCACCTAACGGTTCATCGTTAAGGGCTCGAGCCTAGATGGACAAGAAGGATTCGACTCGAGAGCGATTAGTTAGGCGAGTCGAGCGTGTTGAGAATGGATTAGGTTGTGTGGGTTAAATTTGCACGTTAGTGACATGACTAGACCAACGTTCATTTTAAGTGTTCATTCTAGCTCATTTCTTTGTTAAGAAAACTCTTTTTAAGCTTGAAAAAGGAGGTTTTCGAAAAAGTTTTAGCTAAAGGAAAGCTTTTGAGACGAGGATGTGTGCGCACACCTCGTCTCGATGTTAAAAGGTTTTGCTTTGCACCCATCGAGCTGATATCGGTGATTTGCCGAGGTGAGCTCGAGTCGGATGTGTAAAAGAGAAGGGATTCGACTCGAGAGTGGTTAACAAATCGAGTCGAGGATGTTAAAAGTGGAGTCTAGGCCGTATGACCTAGAGGATTGAAATCCGCGAGCTCGGGTTTTATTCCTTGCTCGGGTTTTTGCTTGTTAGTGAAAAAGGAAATTTTGAACGAGTTTATTTCAAAAATTCGCGAGAGTTTTGTTTGAAAAGTGTTAGTTTGTTAGATGTTAGGTTCATTTATCTTTGAAACGTTTAAGCGAGTTTTCGAAGATATGAATGCAAATGCTCGTTTTGAAAAAGACCATGGAGTGCATAGCCTCGAACTTGTACGTATGACTCAAAAAGGGTGAAAAATGAGTCAGTCGGGTACACCTCCAACTACCTCGAGTACGCTTTGGCAGATACTTAACCCCTTCATTTCCTTCTGCCGGGCGATAGGTTTTCTGAAGGGAACCTTTGAAGGCGGTCGAGATAGCCAGTTCTGACAGCCGTGGAGGCGAGAGGAAAGCTAGTCCGGCATGTGCTTTATCGAGTGGACAAGCCGGCATGTGGGAGCCACCTCTCGAGGGTGCAAAGGGTGCCTAGATTCCAAAAGGAATGGACTCTAAACGAATGTGCATAGCTCAAATATGTATACTTGGATTGTTCAAGGCTTTCAAGTTTCACCTCTTTATTTTTAAAAAGAAAAAGCAAGTTTTTGCTTTTAAAATAAGATTTCCCAATGAGTCGCCAAACCGTGGAACCCGGATCGGACCCAACTCGGCGTCTTGCTTAAGGGCGGATTTTAAAGTTAAAAGATTAAGTTGGAAAAACCTTTAAGAAGCTGTTATGGAGTCGCCACCTATTTATCGCGGAAAATAGGAACTCGCTACCATGTTCTAAGTTAAAAACATGTCCTAGATTTTGGAGCACTTGACACCCCTAGATCTAAGGCTATGAAACCAGATTGGATTCGGGGTGAGGGTACTTTAGAAAAAGAGTTAATTCAAATAATGATTTATGAAAACCTTTTAGAAAAGCCTATGTAAAAATAGCCTCTACTGACCTAGAACAATCCTTGTAAGATGATATTTGAGCTAATGTTATCGCTACGTACAAGTGCGATAAGTTTGTAAAAGAATGCAGATGCAGATGCAAAAAGATTGATTAAAACCCTCAGTTTAGCATGTTTAACTTGTTAACGAATACGGTTCAGTTAAAGGTCGAATTCATTGTTTAAGTTGATTTAAATGCAAAAGAAAAGGGTGCAAGATGCATGCAAATAAAATAAAGTTCAATTGTCCATTGGTTTATTTTATAAGGTCGGTTGCTTATGCGACTTTGGCGTGTCATCGGATATGGAGTGTACCCGAAGTAAATAGAACACTTGGAGTGCAAGCGCGCTGGGTGCCAAAGCCGGGGGGGGCGCTAAAGTGTAGACCCCTTTGTTAGTCCATAGAAAATAAGAAAAAGCTTTGATCCAAGTGGATCGGTACCTACCTTGTCCTGACGCTTCAGATCTGGGCAGAGCTTCGCTTCTTGAACTTAAAAGGAGGGTGAATTCAACACGGGATGGTGTGTTGAACTCAAGGATTTGAGTGCTTGAGGCTTTTGTGGATGCAAAAGTGTAAGATGTGAAATCTGATGATAAATTGTGTGTTATGAGGTCGGGTATAGGGCTCTATATATACTAAAAACCTCGGAGAAATTAGGAAAGCAGGGAATAAAAACAAGCCGAGGAACCGCATAGGCTTATGCGGTTGCCAGGGCAAACCGCATAAGCTTATGCGGTTTCCCCTCCAAACCGCATAAGGCTGTGCGGTTTGGAGGTGTGGTTCTAGGCCTAATTTCCTAGTTTCGGTTTGACGAAATCTTTGAAAGATTACGTGATAATTTGGACGTGTGGCTCAAGAAAACAGCTAGGATAATCCTGAGATATTTTGTGGTGTTCAGGGCTTTGGAGTGCGGGCCAAAGGCTGGGTTTGGGCTCGGTTTCGGGCCCGAGACCCGGAAAAATGAAAAGGGTGTATTTGCATAGTTTTTGTGAAATAAGATAAGACGTGAAGTTGTATTTTGTGTAAGAGGGGGCTAAATAGCGGTTTTAGCTACCGGGCCTAAATTTAGGAATTTAGGAATGCTGAATTAGACCCTGTTAATGTAAAAGGGCTAATTGTAGTGCAAATGCGAAGCTCATGCCAAATGAAGCAGGACAAGGACCCAGCTAGACTCCAAATGGACAAAATGAACGTTATTTAGATGTGATGTGATGCGACCCTAAACATTTTAACATTTCAAACGACTCAAAAATGAATTCGACATTAGTTAGAACCGTATAAGTCAACGTTAAACATGCGTAATAAAAGTCCGTGATACATCACAGGGTTTTGTTTGGGAGGGTACGGATATGGGTATCCACAGAGAGGTCAGTTGTTTATGCGACTTTGGAAAGGTGTTACGAATAGGGTGTGTATTCGAGGTGCATGGCCGCCTTATGAAAAGCAGACTTGCGTAGCAAAGTCGGGGTGAGCCTAATGTAGGCCCTTGCTAGTCAAAGAAGTAAAGAAAACCTTAATCCATGGTAGGATTAAGTATTACCTGTCTCGAATTAGGAAACCGGCAGCGCTTCGCTTCAAAGGGAAGAATTCAACACTAGGAAGGTGAAGAATTCAAGGATGTTTATGCGTGAGGCTTGAGAGTGTCTTGGATGTGAATTGTATTCTGAAATTGTGTGTTGAATGAACGAATGGAGGGTCGTATTTATAGTGTAGAGTTCGGTAGATTTTAGGAAATCTAGGGATAAAACCGGACGTAGGAGCCGCAAGACCCCTTGCGGCTGCCTGGGGCAATCGCAAGACGTCTTGCGATAGCCCCTCCCAATCGCAATGCTCCTTGCGATTGGTAGGGCGGGCAAGATACTCTTTTTCCGTATATTTCCAAATTATCTTTTAGGATAATACGAAATATCCTTGCTTGAGCTCTAAGTTACGGTTGCTAGGGTTTGTTCTAGGGTTTGACTTGGTCAATCCTGATCCTTGGGAAGCGGGCCAGGCATGGGTTCGGGCTCGGTTCTGGGCCCGAGCCCTGAAAATGTAAAGAGGGTGTATTTTGTAGTATTTTGTGAAATAGGACATTCCGTAAGGCTATACTAAAGGTTTGCTAATGCTAAAAGGTAGTTTTTAGCGACTGGGCCTAAATTTAGGGATTTAGGTCGATTGATGTGTTATATGTATTTGAAAAAAGGTGTGCGCGTGCCGATTAGGACCTGAACTCGAGACAAGCTAGATTCTAGACCTAAGGACACTAAGAGTGATGACCCATAAGGAAACCTCATTTGCATTTAAAATCATTTAATTCGAATTCATCATAAATAGAACCATTTAAGTCAAAATAAAAGCGTGCAATAAAAGTCCATTGTTACATCACTGGGTTTTTGGCGGGAGGTGCGGATTTGGGTATCTACAGAGCCCCCAGTTTGACTGAGCTTAGGACTAAAGCGAAAGTCAAACTACACGACAACATCCGGACCGTTACAGTCTCGATGCTATCGGCGGTGCGGAGTATGTGTCCATGGGTGAGACTAGGACTCCGAACCGGGCTTATCCGGGGAGGGACGAACATGTTTAGGGACATGACGGTCCTTGCATACTTAAAAGGGCATGCCTGCCTGCGCTTGCTAAATAGCTTTGCGTGTTATTGCTGTTGCTTGTCTCGTAAAAGAGCGTGCGTGCTTAGTCTCGTAAAAGAGCGTGCGTGCTTCATGCATGCTTCATGCTAGTGCTTTTGCTGGTGCTCACCTCGTAAAGAGTGCTTATGTCCGCCGGGAATTATCGTCCGAGGAAAATGCTCATGTTAGTGTATACGCAAAGGTTGTGCATAGTGTTTCAAACTCGTTTAAGAGTGTGGCGGACTTTAGGTGACGCCTTAACCGAGCGACGTAACGTGAGAAAGTGTCTATAAGGGCTATAAGTGGACTATAAATCCAAATTAGACCTGAAAATAGGGAAAACACGAAAATGCCCAAAGCTGGAATCGCAAGCGTCCTTGCGGTTCCTTCCCCAAATCGCAAGCGTCCTTGCGATTAGGGTTTTGGGCTTTTTCTCCTTATAAAACACGGAATCACCGTGTATTATCATTCATTTCCCATTTTCGACTCTTTCTCTCTTAAAACCGATTCCTTGCGATTTCAAGACCGTTTTCGCTCGTTTTTCTTGCTTTGCTTCAAAATGGACCAAGGTAACACTCCATTTTACTTGTTTTTTATGTATCTTGACTTTGTAAATTGCTAGATCGTTCTTGAAATGTAGAAAAGGCGTTTTTAATGAAAAACCGTCTTTTGTCTTGAAATTCGCCGTTTGATTACTAGAGAACGAGACCATTCCCTTGTATTATATTGTTCTTGAATGTATGCTTGAAATGCACTTGGTTTGATACGTTTTTGGACCATTTTCGTATGAAATGGTCCCGACCCAAAAATCGGACCCGGATTTTCGGTCTCGGAATTGCAATTAAACTTCACCATAGGTTCCCCTTGGTTAGTATAGTATGTGTATGGTGTTAGTTTTTGAAAAATGTTAGTAATCGTCCCTTAAATTGAGGTTTAAAGTTGATTAAAACGGAGAACTTAGGTCAAAATTAGGGGTTTTTGATCGGTAAGTCCAAAATGCAATTGATCGTTATGGGGCGTAATTGAAGGTTAATGTGGGGTATAGAAATCGTCAAGTTGGAATTTTGATGTGTACAGAGCGGCTTTCGACCAAATAGTGAATTGAGCCTAAAAGGCCTCTGTATAGGGTGTTTTCTTGAATTGTTGTCACTTCTGTGTCTTCGTCTTGTGTTTATGTTCTTGGAATATTGCAGATGAGGATTGGTCTGGACCTCCTACGACGAGGGCTCGTGCTCGTCGGAGTACTGGTTCTAGCGCTGAGGAGCCTACGACTCCTGGTGGTTCGAATTTGCGTCGTGCTTTTAGTGCGAGGGATCCTTCTCCTGGATCCATTAACTTTCCGACCCGGAGGGGTCGTGGGCGAGGCATGGGCACCTGCGGGCGTCCTGGTGGTGCAATCGGTGAGCAAGAGAGAGAGGTAGAGGCCATGGAGGAGGGTGAGTCTTCACAGGCTTCAGGGTCTCGTGCTAGGGGTCGTGCGAGCCATGGTCCGCGTGTTGATCGCCCTTTTGCGAAAAATTGGGACGGTCACACCCTGTTGGCGGATCGTGCTCGTCATTTGTCTCATCGGGCTCTTAGTGGGCTCGAGGTAGGATACATGAGGACGTTTTCTGGTATTTCGTCCGTCATTTGGGCATATCGAGAAGTTTTGTCTCCCGGGGCGAGGGAGAAGATAGATAGGTCTTTCCTGGGTCCGTTGGTCGCGCGTTGGGTCCAGATTATAGATTCGCGTACCACGGCGAACTTGAGGGTCATTCGGGCGTTCCTTGATCGATACTGGGACACGACCACGACGTTCCATTTGCCGGGGTTCGAGGCGGGTATCACCTTGTCTTCGTATGCTATTATCACGGGTCTACCTTTTGGCGACCGTGATATGGACTTTGCTTTTGCGCCGCCTATTGACGACAGGGCGGTGCTTGATGCTGTCGGTGCTGGTTTGGAGGTGCCTTATCAAGGAAAGGCGCCTAACTCTGTTAAGACGAGCTACATCATGGAGTACTTCGAGGGGAAGACTCAGCATGGTCCTGGGGCTTGGAGCGACGAGCAGAATGCTCGTATGTGGCTCTGGTGGTTTGTTAGCTCTGCCTACTTCGGTGAGAAGGGCGAGCGGGCTGCTACTTCGGTGCTCATGTATCTTCTGAATTGGAGCGAGATCGGGACATATGAGTGGGTGTCCCCGGCCTTAGGCTTGTGCATCCGTTTCTGCATGGATGCTGTTAGGCCACGGAAGATGGATGGGGGTCTAGGATCCCCATCGTGTCTCCTGGCTTGTTATTAGAGGTACGTTGTTCTTTGTCTTCATTTGATCTGCTCAAAATGTTGTTCACTTGTGCTAATTTGTTTCATGTTTCTTGTGTAGTGTTGGATCTACAGTCACTTCCCTTTCTTTCTGCCCGAAGAGGCAGTTACAATGGAGAAGAAGTATCCTGCGGTATGGACTTGGGGTACGTGCAGCCGTATCGGGTACGACTGGTCGTATGACTTCGTTCGGGTTAAACTGAACGAGCTGAGAGGTGGTCAGGTATGTATTGAAATCTTCTAAATAGCATGTATTTAAATGATTTTGCTTGACGTGTTTCTTCTTCTTGCGATTCGCGCGTCTGTGGGAGGCGATACAGGCGTTCTGAGGTTGTGGAGTGCGTTTAGGAGCGCGACTCCCAGCGGTTGTGCCCAGCTCGCCCGTATGGGTATGTCTGGTACTTGGGTGAGCGTTTGGCTATTCAGACAAGGTATCCTGACTTCGTCGTGCCTCTCGATCCACCTAAGGTTCTTTTCGAGACGCGTGTCTTGAGTCGGCAGCAGAGACAGCTGCATCTTGAGGGGGAGTCTGATAATCTCCTCCTTCATCAGCTGGATTACGCAGAGTTTGCGATGGGTAGGTTGGCTAGCGGGCCCATTGAGGTATGTCTTGTTCGTTTGTGTAGAGTGAAAATTGTCAAAAATTTTCCCTAGTTTTCAACAAAATTTTCCTAACTTTGTTGTGTTGTCCTTCATGTTACAGGTGCCTGACGCCGACTTGGCGTTCCAGCCCCCAGACTTTCCTACTACGGTGGAGTGGGATAACGCCGGGACACGGGAGACCTTCCACGTGCCTGAGTATCTACCGGTGATCACGGATGCAGGGATGGTGAGTTGGGGTGATAAGGTGAAGAAGGTATGGCTCCATCATTGGTATACTATGTAAGCCCCCAGTTTGACCGAGTTAAATGGTTAACGAAGGGCAAACTTGAGTTCTGGGTCGGGTTTTGTATTACTCCCTGTAGATACCCGTATCTGTCGATATGAGAATTTATAGAAAACCCGACAAACACCCTATGATGATAGGACAACTTGTATTTCGTGTCATTTATTTGAGTTCGTTTTACGATGTAAGCCGGACACTGTCGACATAATGTTTTATTAATTTAAATGACATTTAAGCTATTATTTTAACAAGGTAAATGTTTTCTGTCAAAATTTGTTTGCCTCAAGTATTTTATTGAAAATAAAATATTTCGATTTGAAAAATCATTTTAAGTAACCCGATTTGAAAAATCGCTTTTATAAATTTGATATTTGACTTGAAAAGTCGTTTCTCGTGCTTTTAAACCTTTTTTTAAATCGTATTCGATGAATTCGTTTTCTTAACAGCAAGTTTAAAGCTCGATTTGAGCTCGATTTAAAGAGCGATTTTGAGCCCGTTTCAACACGAATTTTGAGGCCCTTTTCTCCTGCTTCCTTCCCCACATACCGAAGCTTAAACCTAGCCTAAGACCACGACCTAACCCACCTCAACCAGCCTAAAAGAAGCCCAAAGCAGAGCTAATATACAACAGCCTGTAGGCCCCCAAATCAGCCCTTAATTAGCCCAAACTCGACTCCTATTCGCCTACCCATGACCCATACCCGTACCCTAACTATCCTACCCATATTACCCTTCCTTTCCTTCGAATAATCAGCCCAAATAACTCGACCAAAAGCAGCCCCAAGCCCCATCCCGTGCTCTGTTTTGAGCAGCCCAAACTCGGGCCAAAACTCGACTTATTTGGCCATCAAACTCGTGTCCACATACACAAACCCATACCTGATCTTCATGACCCATTTATCTTTGCTTAACCCTCAAGAAAACCCCCTACAAAACCCTAAAAACGAGCCTTGGATAACAACCTTCGGAAGAGGGAAGAGCTGCTCTTGTTCCTTCGAAAAACCCTACTTTTCTGTCACTATATATACACACCCACCATAAGCATTCAAGGATACGAAGGAATATACAGCACACACACATAACATCAAGTCACAAAAAGCCATCGAAAAGTCCCCAAAGAAGACGGGATAGCTGCTTGAAAACAGAGCAGCGTTTTTTCTGATTTTCATGCTGATATCACCTCTTCTACCTTGTTTTTCGTGTTGAAAACACCATAGTCACTCTGATTTATTTACCTAATCTTAAAGTTCACCTCACCACGATTCTAAAACATCTTTCGGTTCGAAATTTCGTTGAGAAACGAATAAGTTACAAGCTTTTGAAAATCGGCACAAGATTGGTTCAAAGTTACGGTTTTACAAATTGTTTAAATCGCCAGCGGCCCCTTGGGATAAAATCTTACAATCGATTACGACTCGGATATTTGGTCAACGATACATGTAAGTTGAGGGTGCAAAATACTCTTTTCCTTTTGTTAATCTATCGTTTTTAACGCTTTTATAGCCCTCTGTCGCTTTTATCACTCTCTGTCGCTCGTTGTTCATCATCGTAGTTATTGTTTTTATTGTTCGCTTTAGGTTCATATTTTTCGCATGATGTTGATATGTAGGTATGGATGCGTCGTGTTCTTGTCTATTTAGTATGTATGTTTAATTTCCTTATGTACTACGACTGTATTCTGCGTTCGTTTGACTTCGCTTTGGTTCGTTAGTTTAGTATATGATTAGGCTTCGTTCACGTTTAAGCTGTTCTAACTATCCTAAATTGGTCTTTGTTGTCTTTCCAAATTTATAATTCATGTTTGTGTTTCAAATTAGCTCTCGTGATTTTTGTTTCATCGTTAGTATTCGTGTTGTATTTGGTGTGCGTTGACATATGAATTGGTGAATTAGCCTCGTTAATCAGTTTCATGATATTCTTGCTTGTTAAATCTCAAATCGTGTATTCATTGGGCATGTGAGTTGGTATGGCTTATTCCACGTCATGTTTGTGTATTTATGTGGTCTACTGATGTTTGTGTGTATTTGTTTGTTTAGGCCCTCGCGTGTTTGTGTCTGTGTATGTTTTTTGTTATCTCTTTGTATTTGTGTGTAGTGTTTTGTTATTTATACTACTCATCTATGATTGTTTATATATTAGTCATGTTTGATTGTTTATTATTTATTATTTTCGTTTGCCGCTAACGTTGTTAATCTATCTTACGTTGTCGGTAGGTATTTCTGCTTCTCTTCTTTGTTTGCTAGAATAGTAAATGAACCCATGTTGAATAACTTCGACAAAGTTGTATGTGCATTAAAACGACCTAGAATGGATATTATTTTGCTTAGGATTAAAACGCTGTTTGCATATCTGCATGTGTACTCATAATAGCCATGATTTTACTTAGTAGAGACCGTTACTGTGACGGGCGGGGTTAGGCGTTAAATTAATGAAATTATTTTAAACTTCCTAACACGTAAACTCACACGAACTCATTTTCTCTAAAATTGGTTTCTAAATTCCACCTAAAAATTTAGTGGCGACTCTTTTCAAATTAAAAATGTTTTTGAAATAAAACATCGCGTGGATCAAAATCCCTTGTCCACACTCCCCTGAGTTTGACTATAGTTTAAAGAAACTGTAGTCAAAATGGAGTCTTCGTTCTTGTTTTTGGTTTAGCCCCCGTAGTTTGTCTTAATTTAGTGTATAATTAAGGCAAAATGGAGTAAAACGTGCTTGAAAATGTCTTGTGCAGGTTGCGAAGGATGTCCACAAGAAGTTGTGGCGAGCAGCCCATCGTTGGAGGATGGCTTGGGCAGAGCAAGCAGCTGAGCTTTGTCAAAAGTCGGGCAGAGGTGGCTCGGCTTCAGAGGGAGGTCGCGGAGCTTCGTCGTCGGCATCCTTAGTTGTCTTTGTGTTTTGTAGTTTGAACTTGTAGTCGTCGTCGTACTTTCATTTCTTCATGTACCTGTGTAGTTAGTAGCTAGAAAAAATTTGAAAATGATTCCCGAGTGGGAGACTCTGCTTTGAAAAACGTTTTGTTGAGAATGCGTTTGAAAATGCTCATTTTTAAAAAAATCGAAATGAGCTTTAAAACGTACTATGAAATGAAATGTGTTACATTCGGATCGATCATCATTGATGATGGGCCCATGTTTGATTGTTTGTAATTAGGCCCGAAATAGGGAGCCCAATTATGATGTACGTCGTAATTGCGTGTATACTAGGATATGGAAAGTCGAGAATATGGAAATTCAGGGATAATGCCGCCCCTAGGAGTCGCAACATCTGTTGCGGATGGTCGGGGTAATCGCAAGGCGTCTTGCGATTGGCTCCTCCAATCGCAAGGCCTCTTGCGGTTTGGACTGCCGGTTGTATCGTCGAAGTTTCCTAATTCGAGATTTCGTTTTGCTATATAAAGAGGGGAGATACGAGGCATAATCCTCATTCAATCTCAACTCTTTTCTTTGCTTGTTTTGTATTCTCTTAGTATTTTTTTTTTAAGAATATTTTTGGTCTTTTTGAAAGATGGACCATTTTGATGGTCTTTTGAAGCGGTGGACTTCTTCTCTTAGTGAATCGGAGAAAAGGGCGTTGTCTTTGACTGGTGCGGGTGTCTTCATAGGTTTTAGGCAAATGCGCGTCGAGATTGACTTTCTTGACGCTTGTCTTGATTATTGGGATCCTAGGCTGCATGTTTTCAGGTTCCCGGGGGGTGAGATATGTCCATTGCTAGAGGAGTTTTCGGCTATTGCAGGGTGGTCTAACCGTATTACCCCAGTAGCGGTTAGGAGTGAGTTTGGCTATAATGGAAGACTGCGACAGTATCTCTCAATGACCAATGCTCATGCGGATGGGTTGTTCGAAGGAGGCGTAGTGAACATGCGACGGTTGTGCGAGCGTTACATGAACTTGAATGACGTGAGCATCTCTGCTCGTTCTAGGTGGAGAGCCCTAGGGTTTTGTTTACTACATCGGTACTGCTTTGCTGGGTCTATGGAGGACGGTGTGCATGGCCATGCTAGGTATGCACGGGTCATGGAGGAGATGGAGCTGGGTCACGATCCTTCAGCTTTGATTCTAGCTGAAACTATATTAGGCTTGGACGACCGCCATGCGAATCGTCTAAGCTCGTATCGTGGATGTGCTAGGATCCTACAGATATGGTTGATGGAGCGTCTTCGTATTTTGGCTCCACCGGGAGGTGATGTGTATGTTCCTGCCGGGTTGACTACTCGTTCTCTTTATTGGGCTGTGCCTCGGGAGCGATCGATAAATTACTTCCAAGGGTTTGTTCGGGAGAGGACAATAAGGTGGGTCGTGCCGTGGTGGTCCATTCGACATATCACGGCACCATCGGTTGCGGATGCAGCTATTGGGATAATGTTGTGTGGATTTGAGCGAGGCGTGTGGGTCCACCCACATCGTCTAAGGAGGCAGGTTGGTTTGGCTCAGGTTATTCCAGCACAGGATACTCGGATATGCGAGTCGGTTGTTCTGAACAATCGAATGATTGACGCTTGGGTGCAAGGGTGGTCTAGCCGAGTGACTTGGACTAGGCCGGCTGGTTCCGAGACTACTCGCGTCTCGGATTTCTATCGGAGGTGGTGCATTTCTTTGGATCCTCGAGATAGGGAGAATATGCGGAGACGCGAACAGACGGGTCCAAGACCGTCGTTAGCGCATGCGGCGGTGCGAGGTAGACGGGACTACAACGACCTTGGGAGTTCGAACGCAGTGGCGTCTTCATCTAGGTCACTTGAAGAACGACTCGGGCCTAAGGTGACTGTGCAGGATCGCTTGGGTGAGAGGGTTGAAGATGTGGATGGAGAAGGCCCTATTGAGCCCCCAGGATTTGAGAGGAGTATTCCGAATCCCGTGATTGCTTCGGTAGTTGTTCGTGCAGACGTTTCAAAAGATGAAGAGGATTCTCCGAAGCGTCGTAAGAAGAGTACTTAGGTTTAGACTTTAAATGTTTTATTCAAAGAAATTCTTCTTATTTTATTGTTCAATGAATAAAAGGAGTTTGAAAGCTAGTTCTAAACTCGTTATCTAAAATGTAAACATTTTCAACATTCATGATTAAATAAAGAAAGTGTTTGCCTATTGTCTCGTCTCTTTGCTTATGTTGTTTATCCTCGACCTTTTTAAGCTTTGGATATCTGTTCGTTTTGAGTCTTCGACCTTTTTAAGCTTTAGACTTGCATTTTGTGTTGACTATGCTCTTGACCTTTTTAAGCTTTAAGCGTGTCATTTTGTGTGGACTATGCTCTCGACCTTTTTAAGCTTTGAACGTGTCCTTTTGTGAGTGCATCGCCTTCGACCTTTTTAAGCTTCGGGCGTGCGTGCAAAGAAGGTCGGTTGTGCCTTGAAAGGGCTGCCTACGTATCCATGCTTTACACAGAATCAAACCGGCGTAGTTCGTGGGTTTGGTTGAATCTTTTGCAAGATTGCCTACGTATCCACAGTGCGTGGAATCAAACCGAGCGTAGTTCATCCGTGTGTGGGTTTTTTTTTTTTTTTTTTTTTTTTTTTTTTTTTTTTTTTTTTTTTTGAATACATCGCAAAGTTAGCCTAAGGGTAGTATTTCTTAAGCTGATCAAGGTTGGTGGGTAAGTTGAATTCTTCGCCGTCGAGGTCGGTCAATCTTGCAGCTCCTCCGGGAAGGATTTCCTTAACCAAGTATGGTCCGGCCCAATTAGGTTTGAATATCCCTCTGGGATCGACCGGTAGTGGGGCCCTTACTGACTTGAGGACTAGGTCACCCACTTTAACGTTGCGTGGTTTGACTCGTTTATTGTATGCTCGTTGCAGCCTTGACTGGTACATGCGAACGGTGCTTAGTGAGTGTAAGCGCCTTTCATCTAGGAGAATAAGTTGTTCGTATCGTTCGCGTGCCCACTCTGCTTCTGGAATGTCTGCTTCCATTAGAATGCGGAGTGATTGCATTTCGATTTCTACGGGTTGTACGGCTTCCATACCGTAAGTTAGGAAGTAAGGTGTCATCCCGGTTGGTGTGCGTATTGTAGTTCGATATCCCCACAGGGCGAAGGGAATCTTATGTGGCCAATCGTGACAGGTATCGATCATCTTTTTGAGGATGGTGACCACGGTTTTGTTTGCAGCTTCTACCGCTCCGTTAGTTTGGGGTCGGTATGGTGATGACTTGTGTATTTGGATGTTGTACTTGGTGAGGATGGGTTCGACTTCTCCTCGGAAGTGTGAGCCTTGATCGCTGATCAGCTCATGGGGTATGCCATATCTGCATATGATGTTGTTCTGGATAAAGCGGGCGACTTCCTTTGTGCCGAGCTTACGGTATGACGCGGCTTCGACCCATTTCGTGAAATAGTCGATGGCCACGAGTATGAAGCAGTGTCCTCCTGCTCCGACCGGGTGTACTTTGCCTATAACGTCGATTCCCCATGTCGAGAAAGGCCATGGTGATGTGAGGCTATATAGAGGTGACGGGGGTACGTGTTGCACATTTGCGAAGATTTGACAGTTGTGACAGTGTTTGACATATTTTGCGCAATCGGCTTCCATGGTTGTCCAATACCATCCTAGCCTGAGGATTTGTTTGCATAGGGCTCGCGCGTTCATGTGGGGTCCGCACTCACCATCGTGGACTTGAGATATTATCCCCTGTCCCTTCCTGTGGTCAACGCACAAGAGCAGTGTACCCTGGGGCGTTTTCTTGAGTAGTTTGTCCGCTTCCAGCACAAATTGTGATGTTAGCAGCCGAAGAGCTCGTCTGCCACGCTTGTCAATATTCGGCGGATATTCTCCGTTCTGTTTGAAGTTGATTATGGCTTGGTACCAAGGTTCGTTTTGGTCTTCTTCGGCCTCGATGTCGCATATGTATGCGGGTTCGTGGCTTCGCTCCACGACGATAGGAATGGTTCGTATTCCCGGAGGGATGTTTAGTAGTGACGCTAGTTTAGATAGAGCGTCTGCGAATTGGTTTTCTTCGCGGGGTAGATGCAAGAACTCCACGCGGTGAAATTTGGCGATAAGCTCCTGAATCTTGCTTTGGTATAATGCGAGGTTTTCGTTGAGTATCTTCCATGCTCCAGACACTTGGTTGATAATTAGCGAAGAATCTCCGTATACTCGTAGATTCCTTGCGTTTAGTATGAGCGCGGCCTGTAGTCCGTGCAGGCATGCCTCATATTCTGCGGCGTTGTTCGTTACATCAAAGTCTAATTTGATTGAAAGGGGTGTATGTTCGCCGTTCGGGGAAATGAGTAGTATTCCTATCCCACAGCCACGATAATTTGATGAACCATCGAAGTACATTTCCCATTGTTCTTCGTTGATATTGTATATTCCTTCGTCGGGGAATGATGTGGTGTCGGTGATGTATTCTTCGTTGATTGCATGATTGGCGAGAAAGTCTGAGACTGCCCGTCCTTTGATGGCTTTGAGGGGAACGTAGACAATGTCAAATTCGGCTAAAAGCAGGGTCCATCGTGCCATGCGTCCATTTGGCACGGGTTTCTCAAAAAGATACTTAACGGGGTCCATTTTTGAGTAGACCTTCGTTTGGTGTGCCAGCATGTAGTGACGGAGCTTTTTAGATGCCCATACTAACGCCAGGCAACTTTTCTCGATGGGTGCGTACCGAGTTTCGTAGTCGAGGAATTTCTTGCTGATGTAGTAGATTGGATGTTCTTCACCGTTAACTTCTTGGGCGAGCATGGCGCCCATTGCAGTTGGCGTTGTTGTAAGGTAGAGTGATAAGGGTAGGTCTTTCTGTGGTGGTCTTAAGACTGGGGGGTTGGATAACAACTCCTTTACCTTATCAAATGCTTGCTGACACGCTTCGTCCCATTCTACGTGGTCAGTTTTCCTCAGCTTTTTGAAGATTGGTTCGCATATCATGGTTAATTTGCTTATGAAGCGGGAGATGTATTGGACTTGACCTAGGAAGCTTCGAATTTCATCCAGGTTCTTGGGTGGTTGCATCGCCATTATCGCCTTTATTTTCGAGGGGTCGACCTCGATGCCTCTTTGGCTTACTACGTGTCCTAGTAGCTTGCCGGATTTAACTCCGAATGTACATTTTTGGGGATTGAGGCGCATTTTGTACTGGCGGAGTCGTGTGAAGAACTTGCGGAGGTTTGTGATGTGATCATCTCTTTCCTTGGATTTGACGATCATATCGTCCACATATACTTCGACCTCTTTGTGCATCATGTCGTGTAGGAGCGTAGTCGCAGTGCGTTGGTAGGTTGCACCTGCGTTGATTAGGCCAAAGGGCATGACTGTGTAGCAGTATGTGCCCCATGGTGTGATGAATGTTGTCTTGGCCATGTCTTCACGGGGCATTTTGATTTGGTTGTATCCTGCGTACCCGTCCATGAAGGATAGAAGGGCATGATCGGCGGTGTTGTCAACTAAAACGTCTACATGCGGTAGTGGGAAGTCGTCTTTTGGACTTGCCTTGTTTAGATCGCGGAAGTCGACACATACTCGTATCTTGCCGTTTTTCTTCAATACGGGGACCATGTTTGATACCCAATCCGAGTACTCGACGACTTGAATGAAGCCGGCTTGTAATTGCTTTTCGATTTCTTCTTTGACCATAAGGGACCATTCGGGTCGTAGTCTCCTTAATTTCTGCTTAATGGGTTTGAAACCGGGTTTGATGGGGATGTGGTGTTCGGCTATGCTTCTATCGATGCCGGGCATATCCTTGTATGACCATGCAAAGACGTCTTTGAATTCGGTTAGAAGCTGGGTGAAGTTCGTGCGCTCATCCTTACTTAGTGAGGCGCCTAGTTGCAGTTCCCTTGGTTCTTCGGGGGTTCCTATGTTAATGGTTATGGTTTCCTCGACTATTGGGTTCTGCGTTGGGTTGTTTAGAGTGTTTGCGATGTATTTAGTTAATGATTGTTCATTTGTGGGTTCATTTTTGTCGCACGGATTGATGTATTGTGTTATTTTGTTTGTTTGTTCGAATTTTGTTTGTTGTTTATTGTTTAATTGTTCATTTTAGCTTGAGACGAGACGTAAGCAAACTTATCTGTATTATTCATTAGAGAAGAGGAATTGTTTGACAAATTAGGAGAAGAGCTGGAGCTAGCCTCCGAAAATAAAAAGTCTAAGCTAAAACTAGAAGATGGGTCGACAGATGACCCGACACTTAGAGAATTAGATCCTAGAAGAATTTCCTCTTCTTCATCATCTTCGGTGATGTTGGCCTGGCTGTGGTTCTCCTACATCTTTGCTTTGGAGGTGTAGGCAGATGTAAAGGATCGCCTTCGTTTACTACGTTGATTATGGGATCGTCGGCTAGGCGGAGTGGTTCCAAGGCACCCGCCTGGTTGTGTTGAGGATTGTCCTGGTTGCGTGGTTGAGAGACGGTGAGGTAGATTGCTTCATTATCTTGAGCCTGTTTTGGCCGAAGCCATTCTTCCTCCTCGTCGCTGAAGGAGAAGTTACTAGTTTGACGGTCGCTTAGAGGTGTTCCCAGAGTAGTCGTATCATTTGCTGAGTTATCTTTGTTGGGGAGCCATCCGCCTGTGTGGGGTATCTCGAGTCTTCCTTGATCAAGGAGATCCTGGATGGCATGCTTGAGCTTAATACAGTGTTCGGTATCATGTCCCTTGCCCCGGTGGTATGCACAGAAGGCTTTGGGATTCCAAGATCTTGACTTCTTGTGGTCGGGTGGTTCGCTGGTAGGTCCAACCGGTTGTAGGCACTTCTTTTCTACTAATTTCCAGAATGCTTCTGTGTAAGACATGTACAGAGGATCAAAGCTCGTCCTAGTCTTAGGGGTTGTTGCCTTGATAGTGGCTGGAGTGTGAGAGCGGCTCTTGGTCGCGGGGATGTAATCTGGAGAGTCACTGAGGTCGTCATAACCGGACATAGCACAGAATGTGAGATCTTCCTCCATCTCGGTGCCGAACTTGGCGATTTGCTCAAAGTTTTGAATGTTCATATCTTTGAAATAGGCTTGGCATGATGGTCGCAAGCTATTGATGAATGTGTACATAAGCTCATCTTCGTGTGGATGGTTTGGAATCTGTGCAAGCAATTTCCTCCATCGATCTAGGTAGTAAATGAAATCTTCACTGTCCTTTTGGCGTTGGGTTGCAAGGGTGTAGAGGGAGACATGCTTGTTGGCCTTGTTCTTGGTGCGCAACTCCAAACGTTCGACCTCAGCTTGGTGCAAGGCCTTCAAGTTGTCGATGTCCTTGGTGAGTTGGTTGATTCGGTTGCGGAGTGCTTCTAGTTGATTAGGTTCAGGCATTCTTGAGGTGTGATGGGTATCCAGTTGGGGTTCCCCTACATTTGCATGGAGTGCATCAGCTATATGACAGACCCGACTAACTCATTTACTTACATGTTCGTTTCAGCTCATTTCGTTAAAAAAAAGACTCTTAATTTGGGAAAAGAGGAAGTTTTGAAAATAAGCTGGGAGTGTTTTGAGGATGAGAATGTGTGCGCGCAGCTCACCTCGATGTTAAAAGATTTTGCTTTGCGTCCATTTAGCCCGAATGACGGTATGTTGTCGTGGGCTGAAGGTAGACGCATAAAAAGGAATCGACTTGGGTTTAGACAAGCCGAGGATGTTAAAACAGGATTCAAACCGTGAGGTTTGAAGAGTGAAGTCCAGAAGTTGAGGCTAAAGACCTCGACTCGGGTTTTGCTAATTTTGTAAAGGAAATTTTGAAAGATTTTTATTTCAAAAGTTCGTGATTATTTTGTTTGAAAAGATGTTAGCTGGTTAGTCTGTTAGGTTGATTATTTTTGAAAATTTTGGGCGAGTTTTCGAAGATATGCAAATTTTGAAAAAGACTATATTGTATAGCCTCGCACTTGTACGTATGACTCTTGGTCGTTTGGTCAGGTCTCGTACACCTCCAACTGATTTGAGTACGCTTTGGCAGGTGCCTTTAACCCTTTTCCCACATAGTATAACGTGTAGGATACAAAGGAGGCCCTGGGGCGGTCAACTCAGTTCGTTACGGCAAGCCGTGGAGGGGTGAGAGGAAGGTTAGTCCAGAACGTGCTTTATCGAGTGGACAAGCCTGCGTTTGGAACCACCTCTCAAGGTATTTGTGTGTGAATCCGACTAGGTTCGACTCTAAACGGATATGCTTAGCTCATGCATGATGTTTGTTCTCAAGTCGTTCAAGTCTCATTTTTATTTTTAAAAGGAAAAACTAGTTTTAATTTTAAAAATAAAACCTATCCCCAGCGGAGTCGCCAACTGTAGGTACCGGGATCTGACCATGGAACCACTCGACGTCTTGCTAGGGCCGTAAAGTTAAAAAAGACTACTAAGAAAAACCTTTTAAAACTGTTTTGGAGCCGCCACTAAATTATGAGGGAAATTTAGAACCCGCCTCCGTGTCCTCATGCTCAAAGACACGTCTTAGAGTTCAAGGCACGTCGACACCTATCCGTCTAAGGTTATTGTGAAACCAGATTCGGATTCGGGTGAGGGTACTTTTCTAAAGCATAAATCAAAATAACGTTTTTATGAAAGATCTTTTTGAAAAGCCTATCAAAAGATAGCCTCTACTAGACTTGAGAACAATGCAAATAATGATACATGAGCCTAAGTAATACGCTACGTATAAGTGCGATAAAGATGTAAAATAATGCAAAAAGAGATTGTTTAAAACCCTCAGTTAAGCATGCTTAACTTATTAACGAAAACAGTTCAGTTTAATGATGAATTCATTTTAAGTGATTTAGATGCAATAAGAGGATTTGTTAAATGCATGCAATAAAATAAAGTTCAATTAACCATTGATTTATTTTAGAGAGGTCAGTTGTTTATGCGACTTTGGAAAGGTGTTACGAATAGGGTGTGTATTCGAGGTGCATGGTCGCCTTATGAAAAGCAGACTTGCGTACCAAAGTCGGGGTGAGCCTAATGTAGGCCCTTGCTAGTCAAGGAAGTAAAGAAAACCTTAATCCATGGTAGGATTAAGTATTACCTGTCTCGAATTAGGAAACCGGCAGCGCTTCGCTTCAAAGGGAAGAATTCAACACTAGGAAGGTGAAGAATTCAAGGATGTTTATGCGTGAGGCTTGAGAGTGTCTTGGATGTGAATTGTATTCTGAAATTGTGTGTTGAATGAACGAATGGAGGGTTCTATTTATAGTGTAGAGTTCGGTAGATTTTAGGAAATCTAGGGATAAAACCGGACGTAGGAGCCGCAAGACCCCTTGCGGCTGCCTGGGGCAATCGCAAGACGTCTTGCGATAGCCCCTCCCAATCGCAATGCTCCTTGCGATTGGTAGGGCGGGCAAGATACTCTTTTTCCGTATATTTCCAAATTATCTTTTAGGATAATACGAAATATCCTTGCTTGAGCTCTAAGTTACGGTTGCTAGGGTTTGTTCTAGGGTTTGACTTGGTCAATCCTGATCCTTGGCAAGCGGGCCAGGCATGGGTTCGGGCTCGGTTCTGGGCCCGAGCCCTGAAAATGTAAAGAGGGTGTATTTTGTAGTATTTTGTGAAATAGGACATTCCGTAAGGCTATCCTAAAGGTTTGCTAATGCTAAAAGGTAGTTTTTAGCGACTGGGCCTAAATTTAGGGATTTAGGTCGATTGATGTGTTATATGTATTTGAAAAAAGGTGTGCGCGTGCCGATTAGGACCTGAACTCGAGACAAGCTAGACTCTAGACCTAAGGACACTAAGAGTGATGACCCATAAGGAAACCTCATTTGCATTTAAAATCATTTAATTCGAATTCATCATAAATAGAACCATTTAAGTCAAAATAAAAGCGTGCAATAAAAGTCCATTGTTACATCACTGGGTTTTTGGCGGGAGGTGCGGATTTGGGTATCTACACCTAAATCATTTAACATTTCAAACGACTCAAAATGAATTCGACATTATTAGAACCGTTTAAGTCAACGTTAAAGCATGCGTAATAAAAGTCCGTGGTACATCACAGGGTTTTGTTTGGGAGGGTACGGATATGGGTATCCACAGAGCCCCCAGTTTGACTGAGCTTGGACTAGAGCGCTAGTCAAACTCCACGACCATATCCGGACCATTACAGTCTCGATATAGTCAGCGGAACGAAGCATGTGGCCGTGGGTGAGACGAGGACTTCGAACCGGGATAAACGGGGAGGGGCGTGCGCATTTTAAGGACGTGGTGGTCCATGCATGCTATAAGGGTCTGTAGGCTCTTTGGATGCCTTTCTACGCTTTCTTTGCCGTAGTGTAGTCTTGTTATGTCGTTCGCCGATCTTGATCTTTATTCTTGATGCCGTTGATGCCGTTGCTGATGCTGATGCCGTTGTTGATGTTGATGTCGTTGCTTAGTGTAGTATCCGCTGGAGAAGTACTAGTTTGCCGAGGAAGGGTGTATATGTATGGTCTCGCCGAGGAACGTTGGTGTAGTTGTGGTTGTTTGGTCTCGTGGAAGAGTGATGGTGTTTCGTCTTGTAAGGGGTGCAGGTGTATATTCGCCGGGAATTATGGTCCGAGGAGGGTGTATGTGCTCATGTATACTGCGTTCGTGTAATTGTAGTAGACGCTTGGACTTGCTGGATGTGCTGATGCAGACGCTTGGTGTTTATGCTCCGAAGTTGAAGGGTGACTCGTTCAGGATGTTTTGTAGAGGTGTATTTGCTACGGCCTACTGGGAAGAATGCCCCAGGGACGTAGGTGATTTGTTGGGGAAGTCGAAGGATATGTCTTGGACTCTGCGGGGAATGTCTGTATAGGTGTGTGGACTCCATGGGGAGGAAGTGATACTCCACAGGGACGTGTAAGAGGGTGTAAGGACTCGCGAAGAGTGTTCGTGTTTCTGCTTCTGTACCGTGTATTAAATGCTTATTACACGAGTATGGCGGATTGTAGGTGACGCCTTAACCAAGGCATAGCGCATAATGTATGTACTAGCGCTTGTGGCGGACTGTAGGTGACGCCTTAACCATGAAAGCTTGCGTATGTGAAGAAAAATACTTAGGCTTGACGAGCCCAATATGGAGAGACAACGTGGAACAAAACACGCTTCAGAAATTGCCTTGTTGACTAGTGATTCTTCCGGGGAATCTCTTATCAATTGGCGACTTCAAGCGCGAACTCATTCGCACATGTCGCGGCTTCAAATCCGGAATAATTCGAATCCTACGATTGTCTTCTGAAATCTTCATTTTCGCCTGCTTTGACCATGTGACGTGGTATCTGGTGATTCGTTTGGATTCACGTGATACTCATCTCTCGGACTTGGGGTGTAGGTGTTTGGGATGCTTCTTGGACATGCTAGGGTGTTTGGTGTTAGGACCTACGTTCGGGTGGTTTTTGTTTGATGCACACATGTAAGTGTTATGCTTTTAGCGTGCATGCTCTTGTTTGTGGCGGTTCTGGAGGTGTTTGTAACAACCCGGATTTTCCAATAAATTAAAATAAAGAAATAAAAGGATTTTAAAGAGAAAATGAAAATGAAATGAAGACCACGGTGGCGGAAACACCGTGTAATCCGAGTCGTCACTCACTAAACAAACATAAAACAAAGAGTAGGCCTTGAGGCCTAACAAACGGGGAGTAAATACCCCTTACAATCTAAAATGAAATATAGGTATGCAAAATAATAAAGTCTAAATCAACAAGTCTAGTCCAAGTTCCTCAACAAAAGCTAGCTACGGGGTCAATCCTCGCAGCTTCTCATACTTCAAAACCCGAACCCGCGCTAACCTGCCACAAAGAAAGTAATAGCCACGATCAGTGGGGAGTAACTAGGTGCTCCCCAGTCATATTTCAACATAATCAACGTGAACAACAATACAACGCAAATGCACGACCAACATAGATAATCCTCAAGCTAACCCAATAGTTAACCAACTCAACCTGTGACCTATAACCAAAGTATGACAACCAATCATCTTACAAATCATACAAGCTCAACCTGTCATCAACAAAGTGACAGTCAACAACCAACCTGAATGTCATCAACAAAGTGACAAAACAATAACAATCAACAATCAATCAATCGCAAGAGTAAGCACGGAGTACTGGGCGCTACAAAACACCCTGGACCCTATAAAAGATCCTGACCCTATGGTGGCACTACAAAATGCCTCGAACAATAGTCTAAACTTGGCCAAGCACACCCCTACAAAAGAGTGTGGACAAATATTAACCACCCCTACAAAAGAGTGGCGCCCCTACAAAAGGACTTTCGATAACCATAGTCTCTGAGCCACTACAAATTGGACGAGAACCCACGACAGGCGGCACCGTCCTATAAAAGACGTTGTAACTCCTCACGTACGTGCTAGAATAGTACACGTACGCACACTCAACTCAAGCATACAAACAATTCAATCCAACCCCGAACCAACTCAACATCAATATCAATTCAATCAACCTTTAACTCCAAAATCACCTCAACATCCATCTTAAACTCAATAGCAACATAGTTAACCATTTAATTACCATCCATACTCATCCTGAACAATACAATGACCAAACAACATTGTAAACAACTTAATACGGAGTAATATTCATAAGAACTCAAGAATAGCCATAATAAACCATCACAAAACCCAAAGTTATCATTTTTATTCGAACTAATAACAATATAATCAACCTCAAGCCATAGAAACATCCCAAATCATCATATGATTAGACTCAATAGTGTGAGACCGACACAATTAAGACCAAAGATCATAATTTCATAGCACAATCAACCCAAAAGATCATAGCTTTACATTCACACATAATCAAATCATCCTCAATCAATCATACGGTCTCACACAAGTTAAAATATGTCTAGGGCTACACCCAGTTACCTTTTCCAAACAAACCAAAGAAAAGCACAGTTTCAACCCTTCTGTCCAGACGCGATAACAGACGATCCAGAGCACCAATTGAAATTCTGAACGGTGAAAAGGTAGCCCCAAGAGTCAGGAACATGATCACAAAATTTCAGGAAAATCGGACGGTCGGATCTTCGGCGATCTTCAGTTTAGTTAACCTGGGTCAGAGAAATCCGAACTTGTGGTTTTCTCTCCAATTCTCTCCTATTGATTAGGGCACCCATAAATCATACAATACATAAGAACAACACAATAAACACATATAATAATAAAACTTACAAAAATAACTTAAAGATGAAGAATTACCAAAGAGAATTGAAGAGGAGAGATGAGGAGATGATTAGGGTTTGTTTAGAAAAGAATTGTGTAGAGTTTTGAGATGATTTATGAGGGAATTAATAAGAGAGAAGAGAGAATTATAATGTTGAGGATGAAAAGCAGCTAATGAATGAGATTAGGGTTAAGGGGAGTTTAGGTATTAAAAGGATTTCGTGCAAAACAATTAAAACAAACTCGAATTCACTGATTCGGACAAACAGCCAGAACCGGTCGGTTCAGACCTGAACCGATCGATTCAACTTGAAAATTTGGCAGTTGCGACGGCGTCGAAAAAATACGCAGTTTAGCCTTTTGAATCGCCTGATTCGGAGTTCGTATGAGGAAATGACATCGTTTTTAAGTCCTGACTACGGTCCTGCTTATTCCACGTGACAAGTGAACCGACTTTCTCGAGCTAAAAAATGAGAAAATCAAGAGAAATGAAATACGAATATTATTGAGACGAATTATTAATATTAGGAAACGTCGGGGTGTTACAGTGTCGCTCAACCGTAGATTCTTATGTGGGTATTTATAGCAAGGGTGTCTTCGAAAATGCGGAAAATTATCCCATTTTTTCGTTGCAAAGGTTTTCGTTGTAAAGGTTTGATTCTTGATAGGAAGCGTCAGCCCCCAATTGTCTTGGTCATGGTGTCAGTGTATGTAAGCCCCCAGTTTGATCGAGGTATGGAATATAGCGATGATCAAACTATGTAAAAGGCTATGGGCTGTATTAGGATGAGGGTGTTTTTGGATTACCCCCTCGAGTTTGACTAGGTTTTTGGATGAAAACTGAGTCAAAGTGTAATGGGATGTGTACTCGGAGAAGGAGTTTTTGGGTTACCCCCTCGAGTTTGACTAAGTTTTAAATGAAAACTGAGTCAAGGTGAAGAGTATGGTGTTTGGTTTTGAAATTTCCCCCGTGGTTCGGCTTAATTTGATTGAAATTAAGGTAAAAAGGAGAAAAATGTAGCGTGGGCGGAGCAGGCGATTCAATTTGTGTCGTGGTCGTCTTTGAGGTGGCTTGGGTTGATGAGACTTTGTGAAATCTTGTCGTCTTCACCCTTAGTTGTATTAGTATGCTTGTGTAATAAGGATTGTGTGAACCATTGTTTACATTTCGTATGCTATTTACCTGTAGTGTTAGTAAGCTAGGTTTGAAAAACGAAATGATTCCCGATTGGGATGTTTGGATGAAAATGTTTTTGTTGAAAAATCATTTTTGTGAAAGATTCATTTTAGTTGTCGAAATGAGCTTTAAAAATGAACACTTGAAATGTCGGTTGTAAGGCTTCATGCGAGATGAAAAAGTGTTTGACGTTGTGAGCTTGAGCTAGAGTTTTGAAGACCGTGGAGGGTCATTTAGGTGCAAAGGTTGAAAAGCCCCCAGTTGTCGAGGATGAGAATTCGGTAGAATCTCATGACAACACGGAGTGGGATGTAGTGCTAGGTTCGGTTGTACTTTGCGTAAGCTGCCTACGTATCCACGAATGTGGAATCAAACCGGCGTAGTTCGATAGAGCTTTCGCTCAAAATGTGTTAACTTGAGTGAGTTAAATTCGAAGATTGCTTTTTCTCAAAATATGTTAACTCGAGTGGTGAGTTACATTTTTGGGAAAAGCTTGGACTTTGAAGATTCGAGATGCGTTTCAAGGATTTGAGATGCATTTTCGAAAGGCACATTTTGCTTCTGCGAAAGCATGTGTTTGAAAAAGTGAAGTTTTGAGTGTTGAGTTACTTTTGAAAGGTGATTAGCTATTTTGAGGACGCATGTTTGAAAAAGCGTGTTTGAAATTAGTGTATCGGCTCGTGGGAGCCTTTTCAGAACTGAAAAGTTTTGAAAGGAGCGGTTTAAATGTCGCTGAATTGTTTGATTGGAAGAGGATTGACTCGATATCCGGGTCAATGTTTATGGGATGCTTAAAATGCTGAAAAGTTTGAAAACAAAGACGAATCGTATGCGTGACTTGAGACTCGACATTGGTAGGGATGTAAGTGACTGTGACACGTGCATCGGTAAAGCCCCCGGCTTGGCGACTCATGGTTGCTTCAGTGGCTTGCTGTTATTCCTGCAAAACGAACGAGGTTAGACGAAAAAGCAGAGTACTACTCCTAGGTCTAGCGCAACTTTGTCTTGACGTAGTTGTTTTAACGCCTTGATAAAGAAACAGTTTGCCTTGGATTTTTGTGGATTTTTGTGAGGATGTCCTTGACTTTGGAAGCTTTAGACATAGGGATGTTTTGTGTAAAAGGGTTGGTTGAGCTCAAGTGAGCGGCCTACGTATCCGTGGGTACGGAATCAAACCTAGCGTAGTTCGAAAGGGATGTGTTTGTTTTGGTAAGGAGGTGTTTATTTGGAAAGGTGCGTGTTTAAGGACCTGCCGGTCCAAAATGGTGTTTATGTGATTGACCTTGATACATTGCATCTTAAGGGTAGGTTCTCCTTAGTTGATCTTGGCCGCTTGTTTGTCACATCAAAGTCCAATTTGATGGAGAGGGGTTCTATTCCCCACCCTCGATAATTGGATGAACCATCAAAGTATGTCGCTTCTTCATTGATGTTGTAGATTCCGTCGTCGGGAAATGATGTAGTGTCGATAATGGGCTCCTCGTCGATAACGTGGTCCTTTGGTGTCAAATTCGGCTCAGAGCAAAGTCCATCGTGCCATATGTTCTTTTGGCGCGGGTTCCTTGAAGAGGTATTGGACTGGGTCTACTTTTGAGTAGACCTTTGTTCCCTTAGCCACTTGACTCTCGGGCTTTCTTTTTGTTGTTTTGTCCCTTCTTTAAAGACTTTGAGACTTGTTTCTTTTTTGATTTCTTGAAGACTTTGAGACTTGTTTCCTCTTTTGATTTCTTGGAAACTTTGAGACTTGTTTCCTCTTTTGATTTTGCTCTTTTGATTGTATTCCCCTTGAGAATTCGTCGGGCCCTTTGTGGCTTGGGCTCGAACTTCAGCTTTGCTAGACCCTATGGTGGGAAGGTTGCATGTGATCGTGTGTCTATCACGCCGGACTCCTCTGACAAGTTCGTTTACTTATTAGGCACGCGATCGAGTACGTGGGGGCGATCCAGGAATACTCATACTTTTGGTCGCGATCAAATTCATGACCACTGTGGAGTTCCAAATTAATGGATCCTCCTCCAAAAGCAGCGAAGTAGAAGACCAAAAGCAGGCCACCGAACCTTAAGTGTCTAGTCGTCGAAAACCTTTTGTTTTGTCTTGTACTTGATATTGACTTGGACCTTCGTACCCGGCCTAGACCTTCTTCGGATAGCTACTCCTAGGATGCAATGTATGTCGGTGCAAAATGTTTTTTTTTTTTTTTTTTTTTTTTTTTTTTTTTTTTTGTGAGTAAAAAGGGTAAAAGGAAACTGGGTTGTAGGCAAACTTATTCCCTTATCGATTTGTTAAAATGTCGTACGTCGAAAACTCGATTATCCTAGACTAACGGAGATTGACTCGATGCTTACATACTCGACCCGTATTTAGAAGACTCGAAATGCTTGAGGAGATCCGCCAGATCGTCGATGGTGCTTGAGTGGACGCCTTGTCAGTTGATTCGTGATGTACGTGCCGTGGGTACACGTCGATGCCCTTGGTGTCGAGACTCGATTAACGCATACTCTGGTTCGTCTTGTCTTTGAAACGATTTTGTTTTGATGAAGGTGAAAGGGCGTTTCGAGTTGAAATGTGTTGTCCTATTTCGTCTCTGTGCAAGAGATGATTCAAGGTAGTGATGAGCTACTCGAATCGAGGGTGTTTTGAACATGCGATGAAAACGGTCGTGCTCGTTTTCATGCATTTACTCAAAGAAGAGTTAAACCGAAGCGACTATAAGCCACTTGGTCCGACATCGAAAGTCCACAGGATTGAGCTTGCTCATTCCCGGGTTTTGTGCTTTTGCGAAAAGAGGAATGCCTGATCCTAGAAGGTTTTGGGCTAGTGAAAACCTTCGAAAAAAGCTTATATTGAAAAAAAGGAAAAGGCTTTGAGTCGTTCGATTTGTTTTTGCGAAATTCCTCGAGAATGGGCTGACATTCTCGGGTTTAAAAAGAGTTTTGTGATAAAAAGGCGTTGTGATGACCGCGAGTTATGCGGTCGATTTTGAGCTAGAAATGTTTTAAAACGTTTCATGCTCGACGATGTTTGATGATAGAAAGCTAGAAGTTTATGTTAATGGTGTGTCGCTAAGATCCTATTGGTGGATGCTCGAAATGGCGTTTAAGCTATTTGAGTCGAAGGTGTCAAAATGCGATGAGGACGAGCTTGCTCGTTGATAAGGATTGGTCGCACTCTCCTAATCAAAAATAGACCGGACAAACACTAACGGGTAGCAAGGGTAAGTCGGAGTAGAATCCACAGGGAGAAGGTTGCAATGTTGGTTATTTTTAGCGATTCTAGTCTCGGTTCAAGTGGTTGTGGTTACTAAAGCTATAACGAAAGAGTAAAGTGTTTAAACGATGAAAGAAAGGTCTAGGGAATCGGGTTAGGCACGGGGTAAGCTAGGTCAAAGGATGGTGATCGGAATGAGTAGGAAATCGCTCTCGCTAAGGGTAAAGCTAGGCCTCTCGGTCTTAAGCTTCCTTTAGGTCTCAAATGCGGGCTCTCGCAACTTACAAGTGAGGGTCCTAATGATTGGTCTCGTACCCTACCTTAAACTAGGCTTTCGGTCTTAAGTTTAAGGGTGGAAAACGCTTGCTAAACCTTGGCCAAGGGATCAACAAACACAATCAAACACAAGACAACCAAAACACAAGCAAGACCCTAATCAAATCATCACCAAAAGCATCCTAGACTACTCACCCATGATCACCCTTCATCCCTAGATAAAGGACTACTCACACATAGCGAAAACGGAAACAAAAGCAAGGGAGAAAGGAGAAAACATGATCAACAACGATAAATATTGATATGACAATCAAATAAGAGAAGTACAAAACAAAAACCAATCAGAAATTGCAAAGAGAAAGAGAAGAATAAAGACAACGATACCGAAATAGGATGATCAAACAACGTTTCCGAGTCGAGAATTCAAAGTACAAGAAGAAAAATTATTTAAACCCTAAGTTTTTGATAGAAAGTACTTCTAAGAGTCTATGAAATGCTCTAAAAATTTCGTGCAAAGTTATGATGTTTTAGGCCTTCAAATAGACGATGTATTTTAAGCCAACGAAGAGTCACAACCCGTCCCTGACCTCCGGGACAGGTGTCCCGTCCGGGACAAGCAGCCAGGTCCATCCCAAGCAAACGGGATGCTCATCCCGTGGTGTTCAGTTTGCTTGCTCCTTTTGGCACTTCTTGTACTTAGTCCAATTTTGCTTCAATAACATCCCAAGGCATAGGGACAAGGCCTAGGTCGTCCCAAGGCATAGGGACAAGTTCCAAAATGATATTAAGAGCTCCAAATTCAGTCTCGAGGTCCCGGGACACCTTCAAACGCTAAAACGAGGCTGGTGCGCAACCGAAACGCAACGAAACCAACTCGAAACATCACGAAACTTTATGAAACTTCACGAAACCTCCCGAATAGCATCCTAACCTCCAAATATGCGCGTTTACCTGCAATATAGACACAAAAACGCAGCAGGTCCGATACGGAGAGAAATAGGAGCTGAAATGCATATAAAAGTACGAGAATCGCAAAGTAAAGCTCGTGAACAAGGGGCTATATATATGTAAATATATGAGACATCAAACTCCCCCAAACCGAACCGTTGCTTGTCCTCAAGCAACAAAGCATGACAGAAAATAGAGGACAAAGCGAGAGCAAGAAAACTTCCCCAACAATCACCTTACCGCAAGTAGCATGAGCAAATGGCAATCAATCCCGAATCAACATGGGACGTATGGAAATAGCTAGCTAATGGATGAGAAGTACAAGACGGCGCAGAATGAATAGCATGGCTTAAACTTTGGCTCTCTAGCAATCAAAACACGGACCTCTCGCGGTTTCCACTCTAGCACAAATGATGAACAAGGTGATATATGTGATGACTCTCACCTACTCGACTTGTGGAAGCACGCCCGCAATCTAATGTGGACCAAATCTCGTATTCCCGTACACAAATAATGTCACAAAAATGAAGCAAACATGAGGGCTTACATAGGATATGAGGTGTGTAAAGGCCAAAGAGAGGATAAGGATGATAAAGTGGAACAAATGATTATGGAATCGTGGAGCTAAGCCACTAGAAACCACTAGTACTACTCAAGTGCTCATCCAACCAAAACGGAACCCAACTCTCATGAAAAATGGACCGAAAGCAGCAAATCGGTCGCCTCTACACATCATCGCAACATAGAAAACAAATACAAGTGCTCACTCATGCAACAACAACAACAACAACAACTCATTATTTTGTGCACACATTTTTCTTTCTTTTGATTTTTTTTTTGTGTTGTGTTTGATTTTTTTCTAATTTTTGTTTGTTTTTTTTTTTTTTTTTCTTGAGTAAAGAGCACAAATGTTGCGGAAATACCTCATCTATGGTCGGGGAAACAGCAATCCCGACTCATAATCACCAACACTCAACAAGCACACGACGTCAGCAAGTCGTAGCATGATCAAAACCCATACGACAAGCACAAGAGTAAGCAAAGCGGTCACTAGCTAGGCTAGGGTAGGCTATTTGGCAATGTAGCTAGCAAAATCATGTGTGTAAGGGTAGAAGGATCATATATGTGAGGATAAATATAATGCATGAACATGGTGAAAAGTATGAAATCAACTAAAGCCTCGTATGCATAAACAAGTGACAAAATCGCGGGGAAAAACGGGATAGGGGCCACACTTATGCGCGTTGATATTACGTACCCCACGAGGAGAACTACTCACAATAAAAGCACGGGGACCGGGATAGATGAACCGGCCTCTGGAGGCTAGAAACCTCACAATATAGTAGCTATAGTCCGCGAAATGATAAAGCCAAAACGTAAAAGCACGCCATCATCTGCAAATACATCTAAACATCCCCGTAGCGCTAATCCAACAATGAAAATCATGCCAAAGCTAAGAGCATACAAGGGAAGGGATGTCGGGAAAGAATAAGGTAAAAACAAGCTCGCAAACAACAGTCGGGATACGTATTTTTGGTATTTTTTGAGAAATTTTCTGATTTGTTTTCTGATTTTTTGAATTTTCAGATTTTTTGGATTTTTTTGGATTTTTGAAAAAACGAAAAACGAAAAAGAAAATGCAAAATGAAAAAGCAAAGCAAAGCAAAGCGTTCCTCCCCCCAAACCAAACGACACATTGTTCCCAATGTGTCCTAAAGCACATCAACCGGGGACCATAAAAAAAAAAGGGAGAAAAATGAGCAAAAAGTCTCAAAAGAAATAAAGTACATACATGATATATACAATGAAAAACGTCCCCCCAAACCGGCTTCAAACGGGGGGTTTAGCAACCGGTACTAGAAGTACCACCATCCATGGGTCTCGTTGTAGACGAACCCACTTCCATCATCCTCGTCATCATCATAACCATCGTCATCAGCAGCTCGGCCATCACCTCCAGCTACTCGACTCAAATCAGCATTAGCATGTCCATGCGTTTGGCTTGCAGCAAAGCCAACTCCATTGCCCCTCAACTCGTCCTGCAGTGCATCTTTACCCGCTTCCGTCCTCCCTAAGGTACCTGCAACAAAATCACAGCAAAGCACGGCCTCAAGAGGATCCTTCTCGAGGACTTGAGGTAAGTGCTCGTCCACACAATCGTCAATGACATCTATGGCAAAGACATGCTCCTCCAACATCGGGCGCTTTAAAGCATTAGAAAGGTTAAAAGTTATTTGATCACCTCCGACATCCAACGTTAACTTTCCGTTCTTGACGTCTATGATAGCACCAGCAGTGTGCAAGAAGGGCCGACCCAATATGATAGGAATTTGGGAGTCCTCGGCCATGTCAAGAACTATAAAGTCAACGGGGATGAAAAACTTACCCACTTTGACAGGAATGTCCTCCAAAACGCCTAGAGGGCGTTTGACAGAACGATCCGCCATTTGGAGCGTGATGTTCGTTACTCTTAAAGGCCCCATGTTGAGTTTCTCGCATACGGAGTAAGGCAGAACGCTTACACTTGCACCTACATCACATAAAGCGTTAGGAATCAAAACTGTACCAATAGTGCAAGGTATCGAGAAACTACCCGGATCCTTTAGTTTAGGAGGAGACTGGTTTTGTAAAAGTGCGCTGCATTCTGCGGTAAAAGCCACAGTCTCGACCTCGCTAAATGATCTCTTACGAGTGAGGATGTCTTTGAGAAACTTTGCAAAAGCAGGGACTTGAGTGACAAGTTCAGTGAAGGGGACGGTTACCTTTAAGTCTTTCACTACCTCCATAAACTTACCGAATTGCGTATCAAGCTTTGATTTTACCACTCGGCTCGGAAATGGCAACTTGATTTGAATCGGGGGCTCATTGGGCTTGACATGAGCTTGCGCTTTCAACTTCTCCACGTGCACACCACCACCTAGGCCTACGTCCTTCTCTCCTTGAGGGCCCACGGCTGCCCCACCTTGTGCACCACCTCCCACGGCCTGCTCTACATGGGGACCCACGGCACCCCTCCTTGTCCGGCTTCTCTCGTACTTGCTCCTGCAAAACCATTACTAGAAGCACTAAAATCGTTAGGAAAAAGGGAAGGGTCTACCTCACTTACCACCTTAGCGGGTGGAGCATCAAAAGTAGGCAATGGTGGACCGTCATAGCTCGTCCCACTTCGCCAGGAAATGGCATTGATCGACTCATGTTGTTGCGGTTGAGTGCCTTGCGATGGTAGAGAACCCGACTTCCTTTGAGAACTTGAGGAAGCAAGTTGAGCCATTTGCGTTTCGAGCATTTTGATGGCCGAGTCCTTCGCTTGGTCACTCTTTTGAATGTGTGCCATCATAGTCTCTTGTGTCTTGGCCATTTGCATCATCATGGCTTGCATTGCATTCATCATTGGGTCACCACTCGAAGAAGGAGCGGCTTGCATTGCTGGTGGAGCATTTTGTGGTTGAAAATTGGGGCGATTAAAGCCTGGAGGGTTGTAAGGTCGAGGATTATTGTAGCTGAAATTTTGTGGGCTGTTTTGGTGTTGTGGTTGTTGTGGTGAAGGATTCAAGACGTTTTGGCTTTTGTAGCTCAAATTCGGGTGGTTTTTGTAGCCTTCATTGTAGTAATTGGAGTAGGGGCTGTTTTGTGATTGAAAAGCATGCACATGGTGTATATTAGATTGAGAATTCATACCTCGGCAATCCATGGATGAGTGTCCGGATGCTCCACATGAGTCACATGATGGCTCATAAGTAGTGTGCATAGCGGCTACCGATTGTCCTCGAGCTTGGGAGGAACTAGCTTGCATTTGACTCATAATCATCGCAGTCATGGCATCCACCTTCGCCGTAAGCAAGGCCACCGCGTCTACGTCATGCTTACCACTGCTTCTAGGAACATTCCTCGCGTTACCGTATTGAGCATCATGGATAGCCATGGCCTCGATCGTGTCAAAGGCCTCCTCAACGTCTATATTATCAAAGCGTCCGTTCGCGGCCGAGTCTAGCACTTGGCGAGACTCATTGTACAATCCATTATAGAATTGCATAACCAAAAACCATTTGTCAAGCCCATGATGAGGACATTGGCGTTGAAGCTCTTTGTATCTTTCCCACGCATCGAAGAGAGACTCGTCTCCCCTTTGGCGGAAGCTAGTTAGTTGACTCCTAAGCATTGTCGTCTTCTCCGGTGGGAAATATTTTTGGTAGAAGGCTAATGCAAGAGTGCTCCAATCGGTGACTCCATGAGCAACCCGATTCAAAGAATTGAGCCATAGCTTTGCTTTGTCCTTAAGTGAGAACGGGAAAAGCATTTCACGTATTTGCTCTTGCGTGACTCCGGCTTGCTTAATCGTTGAGCAATAGTCAAAAAAATTCTGGACATGGAGGTTAGGATCCTCCCCGGGGCTTCCCCCAAATTGATTACGCTCAATGAGGCTAATAAAGGCCGGCTTTATCTCGAAATTGTTGGCCGCAATAGCCGGCATAGCATTGCCGGTAGGAATTTGATCCGCGGAGGGCTTTGAGTGATCCGAGAGCTTCACCATTTTCTTAGGCTCGGGTGTTGGTTCAATGTGAGCTTCTTTGTCGGATGAAGTAGAAGGGGAAATAGCTTCCAAGTCCTTTAGCAAGTTCCTACGCCTTAAGAATGTACGCTCCGGCTCCGGGTCAAACTGAATTGCCAAGCCTTTTTGAGACGTACGAGTGTTCCTGGGCATACACAATACTAGAGGAAGCTTTAAGTAGCGGCCTCAAGGAATTGAGGTTCCTTGAGACGAGAGTAACAAAGAGAAAAGAACCAAATAAACAACAAAAAACAAAAGCCGTCTCCCCGGCAACGGCGCCAAAATTTGATAAGGATTGGTCACACTCTCCTAATCAAAAATAGACCGGACAAACACTAATGGGTAGCAAGGGTAAGTCGGGGTCGAATCCACAGGGAGAAGGTTGCAATGTTGGTTATTTTTAGCGATTCTAGTCTCGGTTCGAGTGGTTGTGGTTCCTAAAGCTATAGCGAAAGAGTAAAGGGTTTAAACGATGAAAGGAAGGTCTAGGGAATCGGGTTAGGCACGGGGTAAGCTAGGTCAAAGGATGGTGATCGGAATGAGTAGGAAATCGCTCTCGCTAAGGGTAAAGCTAGGCCTCTCGGTCTTAAGCTTCCTTTAGGTGTCAAATGCGGGCTCTCGCAACTTACAAGTGAGGGTCCTAATGATTGGTCTCGTACCCTACCTTAAACTAGGCTTTCGGTCTTAAGTTTAAGGATGGAAAACGCTTGCTAAACCTTGGCCAAGGGATCAACAAACACAATCAAACACAAGACAACCAAAACACAAGCAAGACCCTAATCAAATCATCACCAAAAGCATCCTAGACTACTCACCCATGATCACCCTTCATCCCTAGATAAAGGACTACTCACACATAGCGAAAACGGAAACAAAAGCAAGGGAGAAAGGAGAAAACATGATCAACAACGATAAATATTGATATGACAGTCAAATAAGAGAAATACAAAACAAAAACCAATCAGAAATTGCAAAGAGAAAGAGAATAATAAAGACAACGATACCGAAATAGGATGATCAAACAACGTTTCCGAGTCGAGAATTCAAAGTACAAGAAGGAAAATTATTTAAACCCTAAGTTTTTGATAGAAAGTACTTCTAAGAGTCTATGAAATGCTCTAAAAATTTCGTACAAAGTTATGATGTTTTAGGCCTTCAAATAGACGATGTATTTTAAGCCAACGAAGAGTCACAACCCGTCCCTGACCTCCGGGACAGGTGTCCCGTCCGGGACAAGCAGCCAGGTCCATCCCAAGCAAACGGGATGCTCATCCCGTGGTGTTCAGTTTGCTTGCTCCTTTTGGCACTTCTTGTACTTAGTCCAATTTTGCTTCAATGTCGTCCCAAGGCATAGGGACAAGGCCTAGGTCGTCCCAAGGCATAGGGACGAGTTCCAAAATGATATTAAGAGCTCCAAATTCAGTCTCGAGGTCCCGGAACACCTTCAAACGCTAAAACGAGGCTATGGTGCGCAACCGAAACGCAACGAAACCAACTCGAAACATCACGAAACTTTATGAAACTTCACGAAACCTCCCGAATAGCATCCTAACCTCCAAATATGCGCGTTTACCTGCAATATAGACACAAAAATGCAGCAGGGCCAAAATGGAGAGAAATAGGAGCTGAAATGCATATAAAAGTACGAGAATCGCAAAGTAAAGCTCGTGAACAAGGGGCTATATATATGTAAATATATGAGACATCACTCGTCCACATGGATTTTGTGAAAAGAGAAATGGATCAAGGTGGTTTGAGCCATTCGATCCGATGCTAGGACCCACAAGACTGGGCTTGGCCACTTTTGGGTGTGGCGAGGGACGCTACTTACTGGTGATGAGGCTAAAGTCGTGGTCACCTAATCAAAATAAACCTAAAGTCAACTAACTGGGTAGCTAGTGGCAGTAGGGTCGAGATCCACAGGGAGAGGGATGAAGTCAAAGGAATGCTTAGTGATCTAGGTCTAACTCGGAGTAACGAAAGTCGGTGGTTGTATGAGCTAAACTAAGACAATGAAAGTAAAGAGAATAGAATATGAATGAGAGGGAGATTAGGGCATTCGGGATCATGTGATATCGATTCAAGAACTAACTCAAAAGGGATTATCGATCAATTGGAATCATGCAAGCGATTAGGTTTTGGAAAACGCTCTCTCGAGTCAAATTCAACCTTAAGCAAATTTAGCGGGCTCTCGCTACGTACTAAATTCAACTTATCGAATACGCGTGAGTCTAGTTTCAATTCGGCTTTCGATCTTAAACTGAAACAACCTAAATTCAATTCAATAAAGGCGTCCCTAAATTTAATTGATTATAAAACGCGTAGGAAGAAATCAACTTGCACAAATTCAATCGATTAAAGCAATTAAAACATGTTCTTGAACCAATTCACAATCACCCTAAACCCTAATTAAGAATTAGCTAGACATGAAAGGAGAAGAAGCAAAACAATTGGAAATAATAAACATGATAGGATAAAACAAGAACAATTGAATTAAACCTGTGATTAATCTTGAATTGGAATGAAAGAATCGAGTCTTGCAATTATAATCAAAGCTAAACTAAAGGTTTTTATGTTTGAAAGAGAGAAAAAGCTAAGTCTAATGTAAAGCAGAAAATATAATGAAAAACATAAGTCTAAACCCTAACTTCGGGTTATATTTATAGGCCTTCGAAAATCCGGAGATTAATGCAGGTGAACCGAGCGGTTCGGGTCTGAACCGATCGGTTCAGGGTGGGAACCGATCGGTTTGACCCCAAACCGAGCGGTTCTAAGGGCTCCAGTAGCTTCCAGCACGTTTAAGCTCTGTTTCAACTATCCGGAACCTATAGGTTTGCTCTGAACCTATAGGTTCAACTCCACAAATCCTCGTATCGACTCCGCATCAACTCACGAGCCTCGTCTTGACTTCTCGACACTTGTAAACGCTCCAAATGACTCAGGTTTCAGCTCAGGACCGCCAAAACCTGCAAAATACACACGAGGAACGACAGTATCGCAATATAAAGCAAATAGCTACTAAAACGATAATGTAATCGAGCAAATGTGAGCTAAATGCAACTAACACGGGGGCATATAAACGATATAAATGACATGTATCAAACTCCCCCAAACCAAACCTTTGCTTGTCCTCAAGCAAATAGCTTCGGAGAAAATCAAAGCATAGCTAGTTAATCACGTTAGCATCTCGAAGTGGACGACCTATGCACATAAACCTGCGACCATAGTCTATTTCGCCGAAAATAGAGCACAAGTCTCAACCATTCACAACACATTATATTGCTAGCCTCTAACGCTTTCGCAAAAATTAAACTAACGACAATTGGATTCGAGCAAGGCCAACCAAGCATACCACTTTCCATCATACCATTCTTACCACATCATACCATTTTTCTCTTTTCTTTCTTTCCATTTCTTTTGTTTTCTTTTCTCGCAATGTGGAGCATCCCTCGTATGTAGTACCGTTTAGCTTGACGTTCACTCGGTAAAAATCGCGCTCGGGTACACATATTTCCTTAAGGGTTACATTATTGCTCATACTCTCGGTCGCAACCAAATTCATGGCCACTGTGGTTACTCAAATCAATGAGTCCCCTCCGAGAGCATCGAAGCATTGCTCCATCATTAAATGATCGGTCCAAACAAACCACATTCCAACATTCCAAACTTTCCACAAGCCAATTGCCTCGCAAGAATACGAATGTCGAAAGTAAAAGGAACGAAAAGCGATAAGAATTAAGCAAATTCAAGTGGGCTAGTGTTTGAGACTCGCAATCTATGGATAGGAAACAAACATATAGTGCAAGCTACGACGATAGGAAGTCGACTCGGAGATACTAAAGATCAAAACAGCACACGAATCAATTCTCCAAACTGGCAATTCAAAGCGAAAAAGGTTTGGAAACGCAAAAATTTTTAAAATTAAGTTATTAAGCACACAGAATGGAAAATGCAAAGCAATAAGCGCGAAAGAGCTTTCCTCCCCCAAACCAGAATCACACATTGCCCTCAATGTGGAAAACAGCACAACCACAAGCAGCATAGAGGGACAACAATAAACGGGGGTAGGAAAAGTAAAGCGAGGAAACGAGGGAAAAAGGAGTAAAGAAAGCTCACATGCTCGTGAAGGAGCTCCCCCAAACCGAAGTGAAGCGTGGAGTGCGGCTTATGATCCACAAGTTTGCATCCAATTCAGTCCAGCTGTAAGATACTTCGGAGTAGCATGCGAGAAAAAGCAAGGCCGAACAGCAGAAGAGGGCTGTAACACCCCGTGTTTTTGAAGCACAATTTTATAAAAGAATTTAATTCCTTAGATTAAATTCATCCTTTTTCATTATAATAAAAATGCGACTGAATTTTTTTTCGCCAAATAATACTAAATTTCCTAAGTTCAAATATAAAAATTTTGAAAAATAAAGTTTGTTGTATTATATTCAGAATGCAAAAAGAAACACATTTCAAAATTTTATAAAAGTCAACACAAAACTTATATCGTCTTTCAAATTTCAAAATGGTCAAGTCATGTTTGCTATTCATAAGAATAAAAGTAAAACCTTTTAGTCATAAAATTTAATTTCAGACATTTCTGAATTTTGAATAAAAATGGACCCGTATATCTTTCCCGTCTTTGAAATTCAAGTCAACGATTTCAAACACGCAAATCAAAGTCAAGCCACTTTATTTTCTTCAAAAGTCACGTATACAACCCTTACACATCAAAATAATAATCATTTTGATTATTATTTAATAAATCATATTATATTAATAAATAATTACTATTTCGATTTGATTTAACTAACACTTTCGCAAAATGTCGAAATATTGAGTTATACCTATTCTAAACTTATAAAATTTTTGACGTTTGATTATAATGATTTAAATCTTTGACATTCAACGAAAAAAAAATAAGTATTTCGATCAAATAAGATTTTATTTCAAAGTTACGAGGAACTAATACCCAATTTTCGTTTTGATTTCGTTTTGAGGTTTATTTTCATTTTTATTTTCGATCTTACTTTGAAACATTATTTTAAGATCATATATTTTATTTCGAGACTTTTCGCGTGCGCGCAAATCGAAAATTTCGGAAACGAAAATCGAGCCCGATTTTGTTTGAATGTAGCCGACCTACATTGGTCATGGGTGACCAATTTCTTGCTCTTGCTTGTCTTACACACACATGCTTTACTTACACACCTATTTTTAGGTCATCATTTTGTTAAGTTTATATTTAACTTTATTTAAACAAACTAATCTCCTTTTTATTTTGTAACCCGTATAAACTTTTAATGGCTAACTTTCGAGGTCCGAAAAGTGGTCATACGGACTCGGAATTTAACGAAATAAAAGCCTAAACCACTTAATTTTTCGAGACGGATTTAATGGTACAGTTTTTATAACTATTAGACAGACCGAACTAAATTCATTTTTCTGTTTTTCTTTCCAAGGTTAAATTCATTCCGCGAAACCTTCTATTCTATTTTCATTGCCTTAACTCTTAAAATTTTATCGACGTTCCTTAACTTTAAATATTTTCTTCAATAGTAAATAAAATATTTTAGTCATAAAATTTTAAAGTAGAGATATTTCGAAAAATCGTCAAACGCACACACTTTAACTTTTACCGTATTTCTTACCCGATTTATTTCGTAACACGTTTTTCGAAAAACGAAACTTTTTAAAATATCGGGGGGACAAACTCTACACCAAATAGTAAGTTGGACTTTGTTTGCAAATGTGATGATGTTTTTATTTTTTTTTTATTATTAAACTTTATTTACTTAATTAATTACTTAACACCTAAAGTGTACCACTTGTGTTACAACTTGTAGAGGAGCAAAATCACTTCTCATAGTGCTCCAATATGTCGTGCCTTCTTCTTCCTTATTCTCCCTTTTATTTTTCTTCTTTTTCTTACTAAAACCAATTAAATAAAAACCATAATATTACTCTAATAATTCACAAGTGTTCTAAGTTCTTTAGATGGTCTTAGGAGCTAACTTGCTTGGGTTATTTGGGTGAAGATCATGGGTGATTTTGGGTGAAGAAAAAAAAAATCCGATCTAAAATTTATTTTAGATCCTCGACGATAATCATCTAATTTGAGGTGTCCCCGCACACTAGTTTTCATTTTTGTAAATCGCATGCTTTAAATGTTATGTGTTATATTTATTGTGTTATTATCACTTAGCATCATATGTTAAAATAGGAGACAAAAATCGAAAAATAAAAATTGGGTGCTCACTTAAAGAACCCACGGCTTTCCCCTAAATTTTCACTTAATTTTTCGTTTTAATTTTTGTTAATTGCATGTTTAAAATACTATGAATAAAACGTATATGAAAATATAATTAGTTTGTGTTTAAGATTTAAAATGAAATTGTTATGAAATTTAAGTGTTTTTGAAGTATTCTTGTTCTTGAAATATTGTTGTTATTCTTGAGTTTTAAAATGATTTTTAGTTTTGTATGTTAATGTTTGTATATGATTTTCACATATGTTAAATACACTAATAATATAAAGTAAGTTAGTTATTGAATTAGAAGTATAAAAATCAAAAATAAAAAAATTATGAACAATATTAAGAGGCCACGGTTTTATTGTGATTTTTGGACCAAATTTTAGTTTTAATTTTTGAAAATAATATGTTATGTTAGTTTAGGTAAATTAGACTTGTAGGTAAAATTTGAGAAAATTATATAAACATATGAAAAATTTACTAATTGATGTTCATGTGAAATTCATAATTGTTCATCCTATCTTCATGTGTTCTTGAATATTTTAGCTCACTTTGATTTATAAGATTTTTATGTGTGTTGTTATTTATTGTTTTTAGTAACTAATAGATAATTACAAAACTAAATGTATAAGTTAAATAAGCTAAATCTTTAAAATATAAAAGTTAGAAATTTAAAGTGAGTAAAAAAACACTATTCATAAATGAAATAAAATATTTAGTGAAAATCGTAAACTAACTAAATCACTTTAGTATAATTTAAATACTTAGTATATAAAAACTTTAAGTCGAAAACCGATAAATTAGAAAAAAGAAAACAAATAGGGTGACATAGATAAGGGCTACGGCCTCTTCATTATTTTTGGACCAAAAATGATTTTGTCACTTTATATTTTTTTTCACTTAAGTAATTAAATTAGTTAAAGTAATGAATTGTTAATAAAAACAAAAAGAAATAATTAGTAAAAATAATTAAAGGCTCACGACATCATCACTTTAAATGGGTCAATTTTGATCAAAATGAATTTGTCACTTAGTCACTAAAATTGATTTGTAATTAGGATTATATTAGATTGTAAAATGAATCGTTAATAAAAAAAATCAACGAAACCGATTAAAATAAACGTTACACGTATTAAAATGAAGCATCTCGAGTGTTACTACCTATGCTTAAATTTGGATGTGGATATACGGACTATTTAAAATGAACTACGACAACCTCACTAAAAATGGAAACCGCTAAAATCTTAGTTAAGTATATGACTAAATTTAACCGAGTTTTGTTTCTGAAATATTATTTAAAATCACTAAGTACAAAATGAACTTAACAACTTTGAAACTAGATTTTGTACTTAAATTTAAAACGAGTTTTACTTCCGAAATGATTTTTTTCAAATCACTAAATACAAAACGAACCTAACGACTTTAAAACTAGAATTTTACACTTAGTAAATAAAAAGCTTAGTTTTATATCTAAAAATATCCTAAGTATAAAATTGGTATAAAGTATAAAAATACTAAGTATAAAGAAAATATAACAATAAATACTAAGTATAAAAACATAAATAATGAATACTAATAATACATGTACGTATAAAAATACGAATAAAATACGAAGTATAAAAATACGCATACGTATAAAAATACGTACAAATACGAAATACGAAAATACGAATACGTATAAAAATACGAGGAATAGTAAATACGATGAATAGTAAATACGATGAATAGTAAATACGATGAATAGTAAATACAATGAATAGTAAAATAATGAATAGTGAAAATATTTAAAATTTACGAACGGACTCAAAATAAATAATTAAGATTTTCTATGTGTTCTGTTTACCTGAAGAACTGCTAGAACTAAAATTTCATTATACAAGTTCGACGATGTTATAACTAATAAAAATTATAGAATGTGTTATGAATAATAAAAGAAGGAATGAATTAAGTGTTGAATACTTGGTATTCTGCTTTTTCCTCACATGTATAGAATAATACGCACCTCTCTTTTGAATTGCCCTTTCGATGACTTCTCTTTGACCGTCCGCTCTAACTTGGGAACCCTAAGAATCTCCGCGGTTGTTTGGGTTGAATCCGACAGTGAGGAATATATTCCTCATACTCGATATTCCTTCGACAACTTAGGATAATGAATCAAAAGGCCCGGCCCAACACATGAGATTATACCCCTCGATTATAACGTTGTATGATTAGTACTCGGGTGTCTGCGATGTTAAACGCTATAGGGTCAGCGTTGGTAAGGTAGCCGCATATGGGGACACTATCATCGCTATTTGGTGCTAGTGGTAATCTAATGACTCTCCTAGTCGTTATTTAACGTGATTTTCGCCCTGGGTAGTGATTCGTTCACGGGCCCATATGAGGTAATTGGAAAATGACCATTCCCATCCGGGGGATCTGTCGTAGTGTAATAGTCGTACCAATAGGGTAGTGTATGCATGCAAAAGACAAGGGACTGATCCTCCTTATTACCTGCTTGATATCTTCAGCATTTAAAGTCCGTTGATGTGACCGGCACGCTGTCGCGCGTTAACATGCTATTTGTGTTAACGCATGTTTCCATCCTTACTGGTTTGTTGGCTTATGGTCGTGTTTCATCTTAGATTATCCATGTTGTGTTGGATGTTAGGTAGCTGTATCTTATGCTACTTAGTGTTTGATCTGATGTACGAGTCTGAGTAACTAGTGCACTTTGATGGCGGATCATATGGGTGATTTACCATGAGAGTACACAAGCCACTCTGTAGTCAAGACTCGCGAGTGTATGTTGCTATATGAATAATTGAAAAGGGTCGACTACCCCGAATATGAGTGAAATGATAATGATTTGCCTTCATGATTATGAATTGAGATAATTTGATGATTTAAAATTGTTGTGTTATATGAATTGATATGATCTGATAATTTAATTGCCATGTTTAAATAAACTGTTTATGTTATGCTTTATGAACTGCATGATTGTATGTATATATGTGTTGTTTAGAATGTGCGAAATTTGAAGAAGCTATTTTTGATAACAGTCCCAGGTACCCCGAGACTTGATTGTTGATCTACACAAGGGGATTGGAGGCCTTATTTTATATTTTGAGAGAATGTAATAGATTAAACTCTGTTTTATCTATGACTCTTATTATGAATAATGAGTTGTAATACGATGACAGCTGGTTTTGTAATAAATAGACTTAATTAATATTCCGCCTTAGTTTAATTAAAGTCACGAAAAATCGGGTTGTTACAGTTGGTATCAAAGCTGTCTTGCGACCGTGAGTAACTTAAAGTTATCTCATCTAGCGAGAAGACACCTGGGCCAGACATACATATTAATATATATGTCCGGCATAGACTTATAGGATCAAATAATGAATTAGAAATCTTAGATCGCTAAAATAATAATCTTAGAACGCTTTAAATGTGAGCATGGGTAGAAATATTAAGGATTGACCGACGGACCTAGATTTTAGAATTTTCGACCGTCATTCAACCTCGATAGATTTTTATTTCTCTGTTCTTGCCTGCTAAGTGCTCTATGACTAATCTTTTTGACTAACAAGTCTCATATACTAACCTTACCAAAAAGCGAGACGTATAAACCAAGGTCATGACGACAAGAAGTCAAGCGCAACAAATGGACGTACCAAGACCTTTACAACGTGAGAAGACATTCAAGATTTGAAAAAAATTTTGTTGAATTGAAGACCTCTACAACTATATTAACAAATCAATCTTTGGTTAGCGTTAGCTTTTCAACTAATCTCGAATTATAAATCTCCTAATCTTAAAAATCCTAATATTTATTCATTTAAAAACGAATTTTAGTTTTCTTTTTAATCGTTAACCTTTGCCTTTTTAAAGATTTGTGGATTCGAATATTTTTCAACCTTCTAAACTTATTGACTCCTTTTAAAACTTCTAACTTCCTAAATCAATAATTCTTAATAATTGTCTTCTCAATAAGTTCTCATCTCTTCTCTTCAATCTCGTAAATTATATCATCCTTACTTGTTATCAACTTCTAAAATTCCTAATCTCGAAATCTATAATACCTACTAATTGATTTCGTAAAGAAAATTTTCAATTGTTCAATTTAATCTCGAAAAAAAAAAAAAAAAATGATTTTTACCTTTCCTTTGTAATTCCGTCAACTTTTTAGTCAACCTCTAAAAAACTTATTACCTTGTTCTAAAATTTTGAACTTTTAAATTATAATTTCTATGAAATACTTATTAATCTCATTCGATAAATTTTTGTCTGTTTCTTTCATTTTTGTAAACTCTTTAAATTTCTTTGAACTAGTGAACTTAATTTTTTCGACCTCCTTTTCTTTAAATTCTAAATACCTTTTTAAACTTGTCCTATCCATTACAATTACCTCTCTTCAAAAATATATATATATATATCATTTATCATTTATTTTAACCCCTTGTTATAAATTTTCAATCTTACTCAAAATATGATTTATAACATTTCCGTTTCACCTAGTAACATTATAATAATAATTTTAAGAAAATGAGCTATATCAAATAGGTTATCCATAATTCTCTAAAATTTTATTTAACCATTCAACGATAACCAATATTCCTCTTAATTTCAATAAAGCTCATATCCTCCTTATGATCACTGCGACTTTTATCCATTTTCCCTAATTGCCGTTCTTTTCCTAAAGGCTATGTATCTTGATTTAGTGGTCATTAAAAGTAACAATAATAATATTAGATATATACGTTTAAAACTTCTTAAGGGGGTAGGACCATAATTTGACTATATTAAAGTCCTACTAAAATCTGAAATTTCTTATTTTCAAACTATTTTATGGTTAACATGTATTCTCAAAACTAAATAGGTTATTTTTATTCCTAAAACTCTTATTATTTTAATTCCATTTAAATCCGTACAAAACTTCTAGGCCCTACCTTTTTGTGAATCTCTTTCGCGTCATTTTCAAAAATAACATTCTAGTAACATTTCTATATTTATTTAAATATCTCATTAATAAATCAAACGCGATTTTGCTCTCCAATATTTTCACTCTATCCGACGTTTCTATATTAAGTAAAAACTCAAACGTTTCAAAAAGTCTTATTCCAACGAAATCAAATATTATTATCCAACTTTGTAAAATCTCAATATTCTCTCTAACTGCCTTGTTTAACCTCGAACAGTTATCCACTCATTTCAAGTTTCGGGGACGAAACTTTTCTTAAGGGGGTAGGATTGTAACACCCCGTGTTTTTGAAGCACAATTTTATAAAAGAATTTAATTCCTTAGATTAAATTCATCCTTTTTCATTATAATAAAAATGCGACTGAATTTTTTTTCGCCAAATAATACTAAATTTCCTAAGTTCAAATATAAAAATTTTGAAAAATAAAGTTTGTTGTATTATATTCAGAATGCAAAAAGAAACACATTTCAAAATTTTATAAAAGTCAACACAAAACTTATATCGTCTTTCAAATTTCAAAATGGTCAAGTCATGTTTACTATTCATAAGAATAAAAGTAAAACCTTTTAGTCATAAAATTTAATTTCAGACATTTCTGAATTTTGAATAAAAATGGACCCGTATATCTTTCCCGTCTTTGAAATTCAAGTCAACGATTTCAAACACGCAAATCAAAGTCAAGCCACTTTATTTTCTTCAAAAGTCACGTATACAACCCTTACACATCAAAATAATAATCATTTTGATTATTATTTAATAAATCATATTATATTAATAAATAATTACTATTTCGATTTGATTTAACTAACACTTTCGCAAAATGTCGAAATATTGAGTTATACCTATTCTAAACTTATAAAATTTTTGACGTTTGATTATAATGATTTAAATCTTTGACATTCAACGAAAAAAAAATAAGTATTTCGATCAAATAAGATTTTATTTCAAAGTTACGAGGAACTAATACCCAATTTTCGTTTTGATTTCGTTTTGAGGTTTATTTTCATTTTTATTTTCGATCTTACTTTGAAACATTATTTTAAGATCATATATTTTATTTCGAGACTTTTCGCGTGCGCGCAAATCGAAAATTTCGGAAACGAAAATCGAGCCCGATTTTGTTTGAATGTAGCCGACCTACATTGGTCATGGGTGACCAATTTCTTGCTCTTGCTTGTCTTACACACACATGCTTTACTTACACACCTATTTTTAGGTCATCATTTTGTTAAGTTTATATTTAACTTTATTTAAACAAACTAATCTCCTTTTTATTTTGTAACCCGTATAAACTTTTAATGGCTAACTTTCGAGGTCCGAAAAGTGGTCATACGGACTCGGAATTTAACGAAATAAAAGCCTAAACCACTTAATTTTTCGAGACGGATTTAATGGTACAGTTTTTATAACTATTAGACAGACCGAACTAAATTCATTTTTCTGTTTTTCTTTCCAAGGTTAAATTCATTCCGCGAAACCTTCTATTCTATTTTCGCCGTCTTAACTCTTAAAATTTTATCGACGTTCCTTAACTTTAAATATTTTCTTCAATAGTAAATAAAATATTTTAGTCATAAAATTTTAAAGTAGAGATATTTCGAAAAATCGTCAAACGCACACACTTTAACTTTTACCGTATTTCTTACCCGATTTATTTCGTAACACGTTTTTCGAAAAACGAAACTTTTTAAAATATCGGGGGGACAAACTCTACACCAAATAGTAAGTTGGACTTTGTTTGCAAATGTGATGATGTTTTTATTTTTTTTTTATTATTAAACTTTATTTACTTAATTAATTACTTAACACCTAAAGTGTACCACTTGTGTTACAACTTGTAGAGGAGCAAAATCACTTCTCATAGTGCTCCAATATGTCGTGCCTTCTTCTTCCTTATTCTCCCTTTTATTTTTCTTCTTTTTCTTACTAAAACCAATTAAATAAAAACCATAATATTACTCTAATAATTCACAAGTGTTCTAAGTTCTTTAGATGGTCTTAGGAGCTAACTTGCTTGGGTTATTTGGGTGAAGATCATGGGTGATTTTGGGTGAAGAAAAAAAAAATCCGATCTAAAATTTATTTTAGATCCTCGACGATAATCATCTAATTTGAGGTGTCCCGCCCACTTGTTTTCATTTTTGTAAATCGCATGCTTTAAATGTTATGTGTTATATTTATTGTGTTATTATCACTTAGCATCATATGTTAAAATAGGAGACAAAAATCGAAAAATAAAAATTGGGTGCTCACTTAAAGAACCCACGGCTTTCCCCTAAATTTTCACTTAATTTTTCGTTTTAATTTTTGTTAATTGCATGTTTAAAATACTATGAATAAAACGTATATGAAAATATAATTAGTTTGTGTTTAAGATTTAAAATGAAATTGTTATGAAATTTAAGTGTTTTTGAAGTATTCTTGTTCTTGAAATATTGTTGTTATTCTTGAGTTTTAAAATGATTTTTAGTTTTGTATGTTAATGTTTGTATATGATTTTCACATATGTTAAATACACTAATAATATAAAGTAAGTTAGTTATTGAATTAGAAGTATAAAAATCAAAACTATAAAAATTATGAACAATATTAAGAGGCCACGGTTTTATTGTGATTTTTGGACCAAATTTTAGTTTTAATTTTTGAAAATAATATGTTATGTTAGTTTAGGTAAATTAGACTTGTAGGTAAAATTTGAGAAAATTATATAAACATATGAAAAATTTACTAATTGATGTTCATGTGAAATTCATAATTGTTCATCCTATCTTCATGTGTTCTTGAATATTTTAGCTCACTTTGATTTATAAGATTTTTATGTGTGTTGTTATTTATTGTTTTTAGTAACTAATAGATAATTACAAAACTAAATGTATAAGTTAAATAAGCTAAATCTTTAAAATATAAAAGTTAGAAATTTAAAGTGAGTAAAAAAACACTATTCATAAATGAAATAAAATATTTAGTGAAAATCGTAAACTAACTAAATCACTTTAGTATAATTTAAATACTTAGTATATAAAAACTTTAAGTCGCAAACCGATAAATCAGAAAAAGAAAACAAATAGGGTGACATAGATAAGGGCTACGGCCTCTTCATTATTTTGGACCAAAAATGATTTGGTCACTTTATATTTTTTTTCACTTAAGTAATTAAATTAGTTAAAGTAATGAATTGTTAATAAAAACAAAAAGAAATAATTAGTAAAAATAATTAAAGGCTCACGACATCATCACTTTAAATGGGTCAATTTTGATCAAAATGAATTTGTCACTTAGTCACTAAAATTGAATTGTAATTAGGATTATAGTAGATTGTAAAATGAATCGTTAATAAAAAATCAACTAAACCGATTAAAATAAACGTTACATCGTATTAAAATGAAGCATCTCGAGTGTTACTACCTATGCTTAAATTTGGATGTGCATATACGGACTATTTAAAATGAACTACGACAACCTCACTAAAAATGGAAACCGCTAAAATCTTAGTTAAGTATATGACTAAATTTAACCGAGTTTTGTTTCTGAAATATTATTTAAAATCACTAAGTACAAAATGAACTTAACAACTTTGAAACTAGATTTTGTACTTAAATTTAAAACGAGTTTTACTTCCGAAATGATTTTTTTCAAATCACTAAATACAAAAGCGAACCTAACGACTTTAAAACTAGAATTTTACACTTAGTAAATAAAAAGCTTAGTTTTATATCTAAAAATATCCTAAGTATAAAATTGGTATAAAGTATAAAAATACTAAGTATAAAGAAAATATAACAATAAATACTAAGTATAAAAACATAAATAATGAATACTAATAATACATGTACGTATAAAAATACGAATAAAATACAGTATAAAAATACGATCATTATAAAAATACGTATAAATACGAAATACTGAAAATACGAATACGTATAAAAATACGAGGAATAGTAAATACGATGAATAGTAAATACGATGAATAGTAAATACGATGAATAGTAAATACAATGAATAGTAAAATAATGAATAGTGAAAATATTTAAAATTTACTGAATCGGACTCAAAATAAATAATTAAGATTTTCTATGTGTTACATTTACGAAGAATCGCTAGAACTAAAATTTCATTATACAAGTTCGACGATGTTATAACTAATAAAAATTATAGAATGTGTTATGAATAATAAAAGAAGGAATGAATTAAGTGTTGAATACTTGGTGTATTCTGCTTTTCCTCACATGTATAGAATAATACGCACCTCTCTTTTGAATTGCCCTTTCGATGACTTCTCTTTGACCGTCCGCTCTAACTTGGGAACCCTAAGAATCTCGCGGTTGTTTGGGTTGAATCAAGCGATGAGGAATATATTCCTCATACTCGATATTCCTTCGACAACTTAGGATAATGAATCAAAAGGCCCGGCCCGACACATGAGATTATACCCCTCGATTATAACGTTGTATGATTAGTACTCGGGTGTCTGCGATGTTAAACGCTATAGGGTCAGCGTTGGTAAGGTAGCCGCATATGGGGACACTATCATCGCTATTTGGTGCTAGTGGTAATCTAATGACTCTCCTAGTCGTTATTTAACGTGATTTTCGCCCTGGGTAGTGATTCGTTCACGGGCCCATATGAGGTAATTGGAAAATGACCATTCCCATCAGGGGATGCAGTCGTAGTGTAATAGTCGTACTAATAGGGTAGTGTATGCATGCAAAAGACAAGGGACTGATCCTCCTTATTACACCTTGATATCTTGACATTTAAAGTCCGCTGATGTGGCCAAGACGCCGTCGCTGCGTTAACATGCTATTTGTGTTAACGCATGTTTCCATCCTTACTGGTTTGTTGGCTTATGGTCGTGTTTCATCTTAGATTATCCATGTTGTGTTGGATGCTAGGAAGCTGGATCTTATGCTACCTAGTGTTTTGATCTGATGTACGAGTCTGAGTAACTAGTGCACTTTGATGGCGGATCATATGGGTGATTTACCATGAGAGTACACAAGCCACTCTGTAGTCAAGACTTCGAGTGTATGTTGCTATATGAATAATTGAAAAGGGTCGACTACCCCGAATATGAGTGAAATGATAATGATTTGCCTTCATGATTATGAATTGAGATAATTTGATGATTTAAAATTGTTGTGTTATATGAATTGATATGATCTGATAATTTAATTGCCATGTTTAAATAAACTGTTTATGTTATGCTTTATGAACTGCATGATTGTATGTATATATGTGTTGTTTAGAATGTGAAATTTGAAGAAGCTATTTTTGATAACAGTCCCAGGTACCCCGAGACTTGATTGTTGATCTACACAAGGGGATTGGAGGCCTTATTTTATATTTTGAGAGAATGTAATAGATTAAACTCTGTTTTATCTATGACTCTTATTATGAATAATGAGTTGTAATACGATGACAGCTGGTTTTGTAATAAATAGACTTAATTAATATTCCGCCTTAGTTTAATTAAAGTCACGAAAAATCGGGTTGTTACAAGGGCCGAGTAAGGCCCTTCGAGGCCTGTTCTCTAGAATACTAAGGACAAGAGTCCGTGAGTACCTGCATGCTAAAACAGATAATAATCCCTCATCCTCACGCGCTCAACAAAAAGTCTAAAAGAGTCATAGTCAAAAGCGAACAAACCAAAGCAAAGTAAAGAGTACAACAAATTACAAAAAGTCAACGGGTTGCCTCCCGGAAAGCGCTGGTTTATAATGGTCCCGCACGACCGTCGTCAAACTCATCAAATCACGTCAAATTGGGCCAAGGACGTTGGCCACTAGCAACAGCTTCATTTGGCGAAATAGCAGTCGTTCGCCACAAAACTCTACCTCCACGAGGAAGAGCAGCATAATCCATCACGCAAGGTATTCCATCGCGAAATGGCTCTCCAAAACAGCTCCGTGCGCCACGCACCTCAGACCGTGGATCTCCTCCTCCATCCCCAGGATCATATACATCCGCCCTCGTGACCGTCCGTTCCCCCAAACCAGGATCGTAGCCATGCTGCGTAAAACCTGCACAAGAAACAGCAGAAGAAACAACCTCCAAAGAGTCTCCAATAGAGTGAGACGGAGGGGCAAGGTCAATAGCAAAAGCAGACTCAGGCTGCATAGGAGCACGGGGAAGACTAGACTTGGTATACGTAAGCTTTTCCCCTCCCACCGAGAACGTAAGTGTCTTGTTCCCCACATCGATCACTGCACCAGCAGTGTGCAGAAAAGGTCTCCCTAGAATAATAGGAATGTGGGGGTCCTCGGGAATGTCTAGGACCACAAAGTCGACGGGTATGTAAAACTTCCCTATCTTGACCGGGACGTCCTCGAGGATACCTAAAGGTCTCTGGAGACTACGGTCGGCCATCTGCAAAGTCATGGAGGTAACTCCTAACTTGGTCATGTTCAGTTTCTTACAGATGGAATAGGGAATGACACTCACACTAGCCCCAAGATCACACAAAGCGTTTTGAACCACATATTTCCCTATAGAACAAGGGATGGAAAAAGTCCCGGGGTCACTCAGCTTAGGGGGTGAACTACCCTGCAAAAGAGCACTACCCTCCCCCACAAAGGACACGGTCTCAGTCGCATTTATCGTGCGCTTCTTAGATATGACCTCCTTGAGAAACTTGGCATATGCAGGAATTTGCTTGACCAAATCAATAAAAGGAAGATTTACCTGCAGTGTCTTTAGGATCTCAAAGAACCGATCGAGCTTGGGGTCCACGGTGGCCGGTCGTACCACGACCGGAAAAAGGTAGCCTGATCTGAATCGGCGGTGTCGTGTTCTCAACAAAGATCATCCACGGTCTGCGGACCGAGGTGAAGCCTCTGGTCACTCGGCCTGGCCGTGTGATCTTTCCGTTAAATCGCCTCTTCCTCCGCTTGCTTCGGGCTATCATAAATTGTACCACTACGCAAAGTAATAGCACATGCAGTATCATGAGGAGGGTTAGGAGGATTACCTTGGGGTGGCAGGGTACCCTGTTGACGCGATGCTTGCGAAGCGGCCAATTGAGCCACTTGGTTCTCGAGCATTTTAATCGCTGCGTCCTTGGCTTGCTCGCTCTTCTGCATCTGCTGCATCATGATCTCGTGTGACTTGGCCATCTGCATCATCATGGCCTTCAATTCACTCACACTCGAATCAACAACAGGAGCAGGAGCAGGTTGAACTGGTGGTGGGACATATTGGGGTCTTTGGTAGTTGGGAGGGGATGGTTGGAAATTTTTATGTGGAGGGATGTAGGTTAGATTTTGTGGTGGTTGGGTGGTTGGGTTTAGGACATTCTGGTTACGATACGAAAGGAGTGATCGATCATAACCAGGCTGGTTTTGGTATGGCAGGTTCTGGTTGTAGGATTGATATGCGAAAACTCGCTCTGGGGCACAAAGATACCCAGTAGTATAACCCAAGTCATGCCCCTGTGGACAAAGATTCACATGAGCACTAGAGGAACCACCACCTGCATCTCGCTAATCTGCCGCGGTCGGTAAGAACTCGATCGATGAGTGCACTAATAGTCCCCTTATCATGGTCGTCATGCGCGGACCGTGAATTCCCTCGCGGCTTACCAAACTGAGAAGAGTGAACGGCCATCTCCTCTATCAAACCCCAAGCTTTGTCGTCGTCGACGTTATTAGCGAAACGTCCCTCTGCAGCTGAGTCAAGTATAGCCCGGCTCTCGGCATACAACCCGTTGTAGAATGTCATGATCACCAACCATTCGTTCAACCCGTGGTGAGGACAATCCCTTATGAGTTTCTTGTATCGCTTCCCACGCCAAAGAAGTGACTCATCAAACGTTTGTTTGAAGCCTTGGATTTGGCTTCGCATCTGATTAGTACGCTCGGGAGGGTAAAACTTTGAGTAGAAGGCAAGAGCTAACCCATTCCAATCAGTGATCCCCGCAGTCTCCTTGTCGAGGTCCGTGATCCATTCACGGGCTCGATCCTTCAATGAGAAAGGGAACAAAGATTTCCTTATCCGGTTTTGTGTGATCCCTACCGCTTAATCGTGAGAACGATGGTCGGTAAACACTTACATATGCCTACCGGGATCCTCAGTTGGGTAACCACCGAATTGATTCCGCTCCACCAAGTTTAGGAAGGCGGGGCGGATCTCAAAATTGCCCTGCAGCGTAGCGGGCATCGTGAATCCAGCCGGAATGGATTCCGGCGTAGGCACCGAGTGACTAGAAAGTTTAGGCATAGTCACTGGCGGTGGAGATAAAGGAGTAAACGGAGGTGTGTCCTCTTCGTAGGACGATTGCGTAGCACTAGACGACGCTTCCTCGGTATTAAGATCAACAATTTGAATTGCTTGCTTGCGTAGTCGATGTAACGCTCGTTCAGGTTCAGGTTCAAATGGGACAAGAGTCCGGGGTGACCTGTGCATAAACAAAACTACAAGCAAATGATAAGAAACGGTCTCAAGGAACTAGGTTCCTTGAGACAAGAGAGAAAAACCTAAGCAAAAACTAAACAAACACTAACTAGCTAACCGTCTCCCCGGCAACGGCGCCAAAATTGATGAGGCTAAAGTCGTGGTCACCTAATCAAAATAAACCTAAAGTCAACTAACTGGGTAGCTAGTGGCAGTAGGGTCGAGATCCACAGGGAGAGGGATGAAGTCAAAGGAATGCTTAGTGATCTAGGTCTAACTCGGAGTAACGAAAGTCGGTGGTTGTATGAGCTAAACTAAGACAATGAAAGTAAAGAGAATAGAATATGAATGAGAGGGAGATTAGGGCATTCGGGATCATGTGATATCGATTCAAGAACTAACTCAAAAGGGATTATCGATCAATTGGAATCATGCAAGCGATTAGGTTTTGGAAAACGCTCTCTCGAGTCAAATTCAACCTTAAGCAAATTTAGCGGGCTCTCGCTACGTACTAAATTCAACTTATCGAATACGCGTGAGTCTAGTTTCAATTCGGCTTTCGATCTTAAACTGAAACAACCTAAATTCAATTCAATAAAGGCGTCCCTAAATTCAATTGATTATAAAACGCGTAGGAAGAAATCAACTTGCACAAATTCAATCGATTAAAGCAATTAAAACATGTTCTTGAACCAATTCACAATCACCCTAAACCCTAATTAAGAATTAGCTAGACATGAAAGGAGAAGAAGCAAAACAATTGGAAATAATAAACATGATAGGATAAAACAAGAACAATTGAATTAAACACATGATTAATCTTGAATTGGAATGAAAGAATCGAGTCTTGCAATTATAATCAAAGCTAAACTAAAGGTTTTTATGTTTGAAAGAGAGAAAAAGCTAAGTCTAATGTAAAGCAGAAAATATAATGAAAAACATAAGTCTAAACCCTAACTTCGGGTTATATTTATAGGCCTTCGAAAATCCGGAGATTAATGCAGGTGAACCGAGCGGTTCGGGTCTGAACCGATCGGTTCAGGGTGGGAACCGATCGGTTTGACCCCAAACCGAGCGGTTCTAAGGGCTCCAGTAGCTTCCAGCACGTTTAAGCTCTGTTTCAACTATCCGGAACCTATAGGTTTGCTCTGAACCTATAGGTTCAACTCCACAAATCCTCGTATCGACTCCGCATCAACTCACGAGCCTCGTCTTGACTTCTCGACACTTGTAAACGCTCCAAATGACTCAGGTTTCAGCTCAGGACCGCCAAAACCTGCAAAATACACACGAGGAACGACAGTATCGCAATATAAAGCAAATAGCTACTAAAACGATAATGTAATCGAGCAAATGTGAGCTAAATGCAACTAACACGGGGGCATATAAACGATATAAATGACATGTATCAACTGGGCTGGTTCGACAATGAGTCGTTTGAAAAGATTTCGTTTAGAAAGGTTCGAAAAGGCCAAGGGCCATGAGTTCGCTTTGAAAGACTTACCAAGAATGCGTTCTAATTCTTGGGTTATGCTTTGTGAAAAAGCATGCGATAAAGGGGTTAGGATAACCGTGGGTTATTTAATCCATTTTGTCCATTAATGATTTATGAAAACAAGCTTTCTCAAAATTCCCTTTTTCACTAACAAGCAAAAACCCGAGCAAGGATTAAAACCCAAGCTCGTGGATTTGATCCTCTAGGTCATACGGCCTAGACTACGTTCTTAACATCCTCGACTCGACTTGTTAACCACTTTCGAGTCGAATCCTTTTCTTTTACACATCCGAACTCGAGCTCACCTCGGCAAACTACCGATATCAGTTCGACGGATGCAAAGCAAAATCTTTTAACATCGAGACGAGATGTGCGCACGCATCCTGATGAGGCTAAAGTCGTCACGCCTAATCAAAATAAACCTAACAAACAACTAACAGAAGCAAGTGGTAAGCAGGGTCGAATCCACAAGGAGATGGTGTAGTCAAAGGGATGCTCAGCTAAACTAGGTCGGTCTCAAGGGTGTGAAAAGGGATTGATTTGTGTAAACTAAACTAGAATACGATAAGCAAAAGGAGTAAAATATGAATGAGAGGGAGATTAGGGCATTCGGGATCATGTGACATCGATTCAAGAACTAACTCAAAAGGGATTATCAGTCAATTGAAATCATGCAAGTGATTAGGTTTAGGAAAACGCTCTCTCGAGTCAATTTTAACCTTAAGCAAATTTAGCGGGCTCTCGCAACTTACTAAATTCAACTTATCGATTACGCGTGAGTCTAGTTTCAATTCGGCTTTCGATCTTAAACTGAAACAACCTAAATTCAATTCAATAAAGGCGTCCCTAAATTCAATTGATTATAAAACGCGTAGGAAGAAATCAACTTGCACAAATTCAATCGATTAAAGCAATTAAAACATGACTTGAATCAATATCACAATCACCCTAACCCTAATTGAAGAATTAGCTAGACATGATTAAAGTAGAAGCAATAAACATGGTAATAATAAACATGATGAGAAAGAGAAAAGCAATTAAATTAAACCTGGAAGAATTCTTGAATTATAATCTAAAGATCGGAACTTGCAAGATGAAATCAATCTAAACTAAGGAGTATTTTAGAGTTTGAAAGAGAGAAACTGAATTCTAATTCTAAAACTGAAAAGTATAATGTAAAGCATGACCTAAACCCTAGTCTCGAGTTGTATTTATAGGCCAACGAAAATCCGGAGAATAAAGCAGCAGAACCGATCGGTTCGGGGGGGGTGAACCGATCGGTTCAGTGGGCAAACCGATCGGTTTGGGTAGAACCGATCGGTTCTTAGGCCATCAGAAGTTTCCAGCAGTTTTAACTCTGTTTCACGTATTCTGAACCTATAGGTTTCGCTCTGAACCTATAGGTTTGACTTCACAAATCAACGTATTGACTCCGTATTCGCTCTCGAGCTTGGCCTTGACTTCACGATACTCGATAACGCTCCAATAACCTCAGGTTTTAGCTCAGGACCGCCAAAACCTGCAAAATACACACGAGGAACGACAGTATCGCAATATAAAGCAAATAGCCACTAATATACTAATGAAATCAAGTAAGTGCGAGCTAAATGCAACTATAACGGGGGCATATAAACGATATAAATGACATGTATCACATCCTCGCCTCAAGAGCTTCCCCTAGCAAAAACCTTTTCGAAAATCTCCTCTTTTCAAAGCATAAAGGGTCTTTCTAAACAAAGGAATGAGCTTAAAATGAATGCTTAGAATGAACGTGAGTCTAGTGGGTCGAGTCGTGTCACTAATATACGAAGTGAAATACAGGTCTCAGCTGGATACTCGTCGTACCAAGCATCGTGTAATAATCCCATATAAAAAACGAAGCTACACCCGCAAAATGGCCGGCAACAACGAAGAAGTCAACGCACTCCGTGACCAAGTCGCATAGCTGACCGCTGACCTCGAAGGCCTTTTGACCCACCACACAACTGAGGTGGAACGTATGGAACAAAAGATCAAGGAAGAGGCCGACAGGCATGCTAAGAAACTCCAAGCCATGGAGGAAAGGCTCTATGTCTCGAGCACTTACTCCATCCACAAGGAGAATGAAATTGTACCCGCTAGCATTGAGGATGAGCTCCTTAACAAGCTTGCCCTTAGTGATCTTCCTATCTTCCAAGGACATGAGAGCCCGATCATTCACATCCGAGCTTTCAAGTCCCAGATGGCCATCAAGTGGGGACGACGCCAAGCATTGGCTAACTCTCTTTCCGCACTCTCTAGCAGCAGTGCCCAAAACATGGTTCTATTCACTAGACCCTCAACGGATCCCTACTTTCGAAGAACTCACAGTCGAGTTCGACCGACAATATCGAGACAATGAAGACACGCAAGTCTCAATTCGCACCCTAGAAGTCCTCGCTCAAAAGGACAACGAAGGCTTCACCGACTATCTTACTCGTTGGAAGAAGCTGAGCGCTCAAATCCCTAACCGTCCACGCGAGGACGAGCTCGTGCCAAAGTTCATAAATAACCTGCGACCCGTGTATCAATTCTACATGAGGTACAACAACATTCAAAACTTCAAGGAGCTAACTAAGGTCGGTACTCAAATTGAAGACGATCTTAGGACCGACACCATGGCCAAATACACCGGCCATGCTTATCAAGGAAGCTCCTCTAAATCTTCCCGCGCGGTCAAGAACGATGAAAATCGCACCGTCGGTAACCTCGACGATGATAACCTTGATGCTTTCGCAACTACCTTCTCGCCGCCTCCTAAGGCCAAGAGAAATTTCGACCCTCTCTTTATGTCTTACTCCAAGGCATTTCAAAGATTGGTCGAAAAGAACTACTTGCAACCAATCGGGCCTACTAGCGAGCCACCCGAAGACAAGAAGCCTAAATCTTGGAACCCCAATGCCTTCTGTGCATACCACCGAGGCAAGAGGCATGACACCGACAATTGCTTTAGGCTTAAGAATGCTATCCAAGATCTCATTGATCAAGGAAAGCTTAGCAAACCATCTCAACCTACCAAACCCTCAAACAGCGACAACCCGCTGGGCAACCATGCCATTTTCGTAGGGTCAATCCCTATCTTAGATTGTTCCTATCTCATCACACCCTCTGATGACCAAATCAACGCCATTTGGTCTAGTGATGACGAAGACGAATATTGGTTGCCCACCGACGAGGTGATATCCCACATCGATCAACTCGCTAAAGACATCAACCACTTAAAGGCTTTACAGCGCACCGAAGTCGAGCGTTTGGAGCGACGCATCAAGAAAGAGCTCGACAATCCAGCCTCACTCGACGTCCTCGAAGCCTTCCGTCAAAAGGGCGATGAAGGTTTCATCGGGTATCTCGTCCAATGGAGGAAATTGCTTGCCCGAGTTCCGAACCACCCACACGAAGACGAACTCATACCTACTTTCCTTCTCAGTTTGCGACCCGCCTGGCGATATTACTTTCACTTCTGCGACGTTCGGAGCTTCGAGCATCTCGTCGAAATTGGCACCCGCATTGAGAAGGATCTCATATCTAGCTACGATGACCCCGCTTGCCAAGACAACTCTCCAGGACATGCTCACACAACTCAAAACCGAAAGAGACACAAGTCGAATGGCTCCACAAGGAATTTTGATAAACTCTATATGCCCTACGCCATAGCATTGCAGAAGTTAATCGAAAGGAACTACCTTCAACCAGTCGGCCCCATCAATGAGCCACCCATGAAAAAGAAATCAAAATCATGGGACCCCAATGCCTTCTGTGCATACCGCCGGGGCATGGGGCATAGCACTGAAAGTTGTCTCAAACTCAAACACGCCATCCAAGATCTCATCGATCAAGGACGGGTTAAGAAACCTAGGATGAAAAACGCACCACCCAACGAAGGAAGCTCCTCGGAGAAACACACAGCCTTTGCCAATAATCCTTCCTCCAGCAACGATACAATTTACCTTTCGACCATGTCACCAACCTCAAAGACAAGGAAGAAAGCAACTCAAGCAGCTCAAGCAGTTCAAGCAGCTCAAGCAACAGTGAAGACAATGAAGAAGAAGAAGAAATTCTATTAGTTTCTAATGCTCTCAGTGTCGGGTCATCTGTCGACCCATCTATCCTAGACTCTAGCTTTAGCTTAGATTTTCTTTTTACGGAGGCTAGCTCCAAGCAATTTTCCGATCTGTCGAATAATTCTCTTCAAAATAATGAAATGAATAAATTTGCTTACGTCTTGTCTCAAGCTAAAAACAAACAACAAAGAACAAACAATCAAAAACCAACAAACAACAAACAAATCACAAAATACAAAAGACACTAATTCATGCGATGAAAATGAACAAACTAATGAATCATTAAACAAATACATTGCAAACATTATCTCCCCAAAAACACAGGACCCTATCATCGAGGAAACCATAACCATAAACGTGTGGACCCCCGAAGAGCCAAGGGAATTACAACTAGGTGCCTCACTAGACGAAGACGAGCGCACCCAATTCACACAACTCCTAACCGAATTCAAGGACGTATTGAAGGTACCGGATATCGCGCTCCCGCGAGTATACCTATCGACGCCCTGCGCGCGCCCGACCTCGCCTCGCGTGGGGGCGGAATGCGCCTCGCAGGAAAAATGCGTATGTGCGTCGCCGCGTCACGGAGCGGCGCGTATGAAAAGCGCTGCTCTCGCGGGTCATTCGCTCGATTCGGCTATTGGGGAAGTCATTGCCTAACTTGTTTTAAAAACCTTTTAAAGAAATATTGAAAAATCATTAAAAAGCCGTTTTTCGGAGTCGCCACCAAATTATAGGGGAATTTGGACCCGTTCAACGAGTCTTAAAATATAAGACACGAGTGTCTCAGATTTTAAGGTGCGTCGATACCTATCCATCTGAGGTTTGAAACCAGAGACAGGATTCGGGGTGAGGGTACTCTCCAAACGTTTGTCAAAATGTTTTATGAAAAACTATAATTGAAAAGCCTACGTAAAAGTAGCCATTACTAGCTTGAAAACAGTGTATCATTCGATGTTTGAGCAAATGCAGACCGCTACGTACAAGTGTGATAAAAGACTCGATAAATATGCATAAAAGCCAATGTAAACGTCAAAGATATGACGGGTTACTATAGGAAATGTGCACAAAGTGATAATTCATTATTTGAATTATCACTTAAGTGCTATTTTCCGACTCATGTATGAATAAAAGTTTATTTAAAACCCTCAGTTTTGCAAGTTTTAAGACTAATGAAGACAGTACAAGTTTTATCGAAATCATGTTTAGTCATTTAATGCGTAAACGAGAATTTACATAATGTAAAGTGACGTCGGTTTGCTTTAGCGATATTGAGTCGTTGTTTATGCGATATTGGCGAGGTTTAGACGGATTCTGAATCCGAATTGCTACAACCGTATTACGAATACGGGTTCGCTAATGCCAATACTGGGTCGGGTTAGGAACCCGTATAAGTCGAGTGTACGTGAGGCGTAGATTGGGAAAGAGTGATGACAATTCATCGGGTGAAAAATCATGGTTTGAAATGAATGAATAAGGGGTGTATTTATAGAGTTTGAGCCGCCAAAACAGCAGAAAACAAGTTTTAAATCGCCTGTTAACTGGCGATTTAAAACTTAATCGCCTGTTCACTGGCCATTAAGTTTTAAATCGCCTGTTGACAGGCGATTTTATATTTGTTTTCTGTTGTTTTTGTGACGTATTTTGGCTATACGTATGTGTGATGGAGTTTGCTTAGTGTGGTTGGTTTGTGTTTTGTTTTGGCCGACTTACTCCGGGTCTGTTTTCGTGTTTCGTGTTTCGTGTTTCGTATTTCGTATTTCGTGTCATTTTCGGGTCTCGGGCCGAAAATTGTTTTTGTCTCGGATTGACTTGTTTTTGTGAAACGTGTTTAGACGTGAGGTCGGTTTGAGCGCCTGACGCTTTGGGAGGCATGCTCGGTTGTATTTGTGGGCTTTTTCGGGTCTCGGGCCAAAAAAGGGTTTTTGTCTTGTATTGCTTTGTTTTTGTGTTGGGTCGGTTTAAATAAAATGACTAAGCGAATATTCATTTTACACGACATGCAAATAACTCATTTTATGCATTAAATGACTTAAAATGTTTTCGACAAAATGTACCGTTTTGACATTACGTTAAAAACATGCTTTTTGCAAAAGGTCCATTTCATCATCGGGTTTTTGTTTGGGGGGTACGGATATGGGTATCTACAGAGCCCCCAGTTTGACTGTGCTTGGACAAAGCGTTAGTCAAACTTAGAAGATAGTATCCGGACCATTACAGTCTCGATACTAGCTGGCGGCGCTAAGCATGTGTCTTATGGGAGAGACGAGGACTTAGTGCCGGGAAATGCGGGGAGGGACGACATGTTTTTAAGGACATGACGGTCCTACATGTTTAAGGGCATGTCAGCCTGCGTGTGGTGAGTGCTCCTCTTTGGTGCTTTCTTTGGTCTTTGGTCATTGTTTGTTGGCGTTGAGTGCTCCGTCTTTGGTGTTTCTTTGATCATTGGTCTTTGGCGTTGAGTGCTCCTTCTTTGGTCTTTGGTTCTTTGAGCTTGGCGTTGAGTGCTCCTTCTTTGGTCTTTGAATGCTTCTTCTTTGGTGCTTTGCTTTTGCTGGTGCTTTGCTTTTGCTCCTTGCTTGTGCTTTTTGCTGGACGTCTCGTAGAAGAGGTTACGCGTTTTTGGGTTTGGTTTATAAGAGTGGTTAGTGTTTTTGTGGACGTCTCGTGAAAGAGGTTACGCGCTTTTGTGTTTTTCATAAAAAGGGTTAGGTTTTTATGAACGTCTCGTGAGGAGGCTACGTGTTTTTGTGTTTCTTATAAAAAGGGTTAGTTTTTTTGTGGACGTCTTGTGAAAGAGGCTACGCGTCCTTTGTTTTCTCATAAAAAGGGTTTGGTTTTTATGAACGTCTCGTAAAAGAGGTTACGTGTTTTTGTGGTTCTCATAAAAAGGGTTAAGTTTTTATGAACGTCTCGTCAAAGAGGTTATGCGTTTTTTGTGGTTCTCATAAAAAGGGTTAGGTTTTTATGAACGTCTCGTAAAAGAGGTTACGTGTTTTTGTGGTTCTCATAAAAAGGGTTAAGTTTTTATGAACGTCTTGTAAAAGAGGTTACGCGTTTTTTGTGGTTCTCATAAAAAGGGTTAGGTTTTTATGAACGTCTCGTGAGGAGGCTACGTGTTCTTGTGTTTCTCATAAAAAGGGCTACGTTTTTATGAACGTCTCGTGAGGAGGCTACGTGTTTTTGGTTTCTCATAAAAAGGGTTAGGTTTTTATGAACGTCTCGTAAGGAGGCTACGTGTTTTTGGTTTTTCTCATAAAAAGTTAGGTTTTTATGAACGTCTCGTAAGGAGGCTACGCGTTTTTGGTTTTTCTCATAAAAAGTTAGGTTTTTATGAACGTCTCGTAAGGAGGTTACGTGCTTTTTGTTTTTCTCATAAAAAGGGTTAGGTTTTTATGAACGTCTCATGAGGAGGTTACGTGCTTTTGGTTTTTCTCATAAAAAGTTAGGTTTTTATGAACGTCTCATGAGGAGGCTACGTGCTTTTGTTTTATCATAAAAAGGTTTAAGTTTTTATGAACGTCTCGTAAGGAGGTTACGTGCTTTTTATGTTTCTCATAAAAAGGGTTAGGTTTTTATGAACGTCTCGTAAGGAGGCTACATGTTTTTGGTTTCTCATAAAAAGGGTTAGGTTTTTATGAACGTCTCGTAAAGGAGGTTACGTGCTTTTTGTGGGACTCGTAAAAGAGGTTAGGTTTTTATGAACGTCTCGTAAGGAGGCTACGTGTTTTTGGTTTCTCATAAAAAGGGTTAGGTTTTTATGAACGTCTCGTAAAGGAGGTTACGTGCTTTTTGTGGGACTCGTAAAAGAGGTATATAGGTTTTTTTTGTTGGGACTCGTAAAAGAGGTTTGGTGTTTTTGTGTTGGGGCTCGTCAAAGAGGTATATTTTTTGTTGGGACTCGTCAAAGAGGTATATTTTTTGTGGGCAACTCGTAAAAGAGGTATATTAGTTTTTTGTTGTTGAATTGTTTTTTGCTTGAGGCGATTTGAGGTGTTGTTAAACTATTTTTGCTTGAGGTAGTTGGAGGTGTTTGTTTAACTGTTTTTGCATGAGGCGGTTTGAGGTGTGGCCATTTTGCTTTGAGTTTGTTTATGCATGTCGTGTTCGGCGGGTTTTGTTGAGGTTTGTTGCTATGTTTGTCATGGGTGTATAGCTGTGTTATGTATGTGTGAGGTTGCGTATATTTAGGCTTGGATGTATGTGTTGCTATATGTGATGTTTGGGACGTGTGGTTTGTTGTTTGTTGCATATTGTTTTGTAGATGTAAGTTTGTTCTAAGGGTGGCCGTTTGTGTTTTTTGTTCTTTGTATGTTTTGTGTCCTATGTCTGCTTGGGATGTATGCTAGGACGTATTCTCGTGATAAGGGAATGTTTTTGCGTGTTGTATTTTGAAGGTTTGAATCTCGCTGGTATTTTGCGTGTTTGTGTGTGAAAAAAGGTTATTGGCTGTCTGTAGGGGATTGCCTGCGCCGTGAATGTTTGTGTTATGTGGAGGGAAGACTTTGTGGTTTTGCTTTTAAAGTTAGCCCCCAGTTTGAGTTAGTTTTTGATGCTAAGAACATTAGTAAAATTTGCGATGTTTGCTTTAAAAGTTAGCCCCCAGTTTGAGTTAGTTTTTGATGTGAAAACGGTAGTCAAACTCGTGATATTTGCTTTTAAAGTTAGCCCCTAGTTTGAGTTAGTTTTTGATGCTAAAACGTTAATCAAACTCGTAGTGGCTGCGTGTGTGTTTTTGGCTGTGGATTTGAGCTGTATTTTGGCTTTTCGACTTTGCTTTTGGGTTTTTGTTGTCGTTTAGGTTTTTGCCTCCGTTTTGGTTCGTATGCTATTTTGTGTAAGCGGTTGTGTACCCTTGACTGTTTAAAGTTTCGGATTTAGAGTTGATTTTGTGTTAGATTTTTGTGTTGACTGTGCCCTTGACCCCTTAAGTGTCGGGCGTGTCATTTTGTGTTGAATGTCGCCTTTTAACCTTTTGGATTTTGAGACGAATTTTGTGATGACTATATCCTTAGCCTTATTTAAGCTTCGGAAGCGTCGTTTTGTGTTGAATGTTGTTTCCTTAACCCTCTTGGGTCGTGGAACGAGTTTTTATGGCGACTTTGTCCTCGACTCTTGTAAGCTTTGGACGTGTCATTTTGTGTTGAATGTCGTCTTTTTAACCTTTTGGGTTTTTAGACGAATGTTTTGTGTTGACTATGCCCTTGACCTTTTTTAAGTTTTGGGTTTGTCGTTTATTGTTGGATGTTGTTTCTTTTAGCCTTTGGGGTGTGGAACGTTTTGTGCTGAATGTGTAACACCCCGTGTTTTTGTAGCACAATTTTATAAAAGAATATTATTTCTTAAATTAAATTCATCCTTTTTCATTATATTAAAAATGCGACTTAATTTTTTTTCGCCAAATAATATTAAATTTCCTAAGTCCAAATATAAAAAGTTTGAAAAATAAAGTATGTTGTATTATATTCAGAATTCAAAAAGAAACACAATTCAAAATTTTATAAAAGTCAACCATAAAATTTATATCGCCTTTCAAATTTCAAAATAGCTAAGTCATGTTTACTATTCATAAGAATAAAAGTAAAACCTTTTATTCATAGAATTTATTTTTGTACATTTTTGATTTTAGAATAAAAATGCACTCTTATATTTTTCCCGTCTTTGAAATTCAAGTCAACGATTTCAAACACGCAAGTCAAAGTCAAGCCACTTTATTATTTTTCCAAGTTCACGTACCAAAACACCTAACATCAAAAAATGTAATCATTTTGATTTTTATTAATAAATCATATTATATTAATAACTAATTACTATTTCAATTTGATTTAACTAACACTTTCACTAAAAATCGAAATAATGAGTTACACTAAGCCTAAACTGATAAAATTTTTGACGTTTGAGTATAATGATTTAATTCGATAACATTCAACGAAAAAAATGTATATTTCGATCAAATAAAATTTTTATTCAAACTTGCGAGGAACCTAATACCCAATTTTTATTTTGATTTCGTTTTGAGGTCTATTTTCATTTTTATTTTCGATATTACTTCTAAACATTATTTTAAGACTATATATCTTATTTCGAGACTTTTCGCGTGCGCGCAAATCGAAAATTTCAAAAACAAAAATCGGGACACTTGGTCTTTGTTTTGGGCCGAGATTTTTGACCTTGAAAGGTCAAGAGTTATCCTCTTCCATCTTACATAACTTGTACAAGTTACAAATGACTTACACACCTACACTAATTCATCATCACATCCTAGTTTATTTAATTAAAGATTATACAATTAAAATGCTTAAATACATACTACATAATATACAACACTTACAATTGGTACTACACAACTACTACTACACGTTACAATTTACACACACACAAGCATTAAAAACTTCTAAGTATTTTTCTCTCTAAAAACATAACTCAAAAACCTAAGTAAGCATAAGTTCATCTACAACTTCAAGCTCTTTATGATCTTCATCTCCTTCCTTTCATATTTCTTCCTTAAATTATTTAATTCTTGTCTTTAAATTTCTTAGAACACCTAAATTTAATTCTCCACCATTTATATTTAATAAACATTACATCTTTTAAACATGTAAATAAATATGAACTTGAATCAAAACATTTAAAATATATATAATACCACCTAAACATAAAAATGATACTATACTTTAAATTCTTAGTTTAGTTAGTCTAGCTTAAATAAAATTACTAACTTGTTTATTTCATTTTTATGTACTAATCCTAACCAAAGACGAGGAGCAAGGTGGAGGCGTCGACTTGAGCCAATTTGACCACATAGTGGATCCCGACAATTGCTAAGCATTTTTCATTAACCTAATTAAGGTGCTCCCGCACACTATATTTGCTAAGCACTTACACCTATTTGATTGTATGTTATGTTTGAGTGTGAGTATGAATTTGTATATCACATAGGTATTGCATGACTAATTACAAGGTAAAAAATCAAAAAAATAAAACTTGTGTAGAATATATAAAGACCCACGGCCAACCCTTCATTTTTGGTTTAATTTTTTTCGTTTTAATTTTTGTAAATTGCATGCTTAAAATACTAAGAATAAGATGTATATGAAAATATAAATAGTTTATATTTTGGACTTGAGATGAAGTTGTTATGAAATTTAAATGTTTTAAAGTGTTTATGTGTGTTCTTGAACTATTGTTGTTATTTGTGTGTTTATGATGATTTACTTTTGTTGGTTAATGTTTTGTTATGTTCTTCACTCATGATTTAAACACATAAATAATATAAAGGGAGTTAGTTATTGAATTAGATGTATAAAAATCAAAAATAAAAAAATATGAACACACATATACATATACACGGTTTTTGTCTTAATTTTGGGCCAATTTTTAGTTTTAATTTTTCTAAATAACATATTATGATTAGTCTAGGTTAATTAGACTTACTATAAAAATTTGAGAAAATAAAATGATAATATATAAAAACGCAGGTACCCCGAGACCAACGCTATTGAATGCTGGGGAGAGTTTACCTTATTTATCTTGTATGCTTTTGAGAGAATTTGTAATCTAAATACTCTGTCCTATCTTCTAAACTCGTATTATGTATACTGAGTTTCTATGACGATAACAGCTGGTTTGTAATATTTAGACTTAATTAATTTTCCGCCTTAGTTTAATTAAAGTCACAAAAAACCAGGTTGTTACAGTTGGTATCAGAGCTGTCTTGCGACCGTGAATGACTTAAAGTTATCTCACATAGCGAGACGACACCTGGGCCAGACATTCATATCGTATGTCAGGCATAGACTTGTTGGATCAAATAATATATTAGGAATCTCTAGATCGCTAAAATAATAACTTAGATCACTTTAAATTGTGAGGATGGGTAGAAACTTTAAGGATCGACCATAGGCTAAGATCTTTCTAAATAAACGAACTGCTACCCTAAAATAAAATACACAAACCATCGTATGCTTGCTACTTGCTAATGTGACTGACTAACACTAACAATTATCCTCGGATATAAAAATCGAAGTAATAAATTAAATTCTTGAGAAGTGTAACGCTGAAGGAGTACCAAGCTATACGAAGTAAGGACATCTACTAAATCCTTAACCAATTTCACTAATAAAAAAAAAAAATTTTCTTAAAGCTTTTTGTTCGATCAAAAATTTATATTCTCTTGATAGCCATTTTATTCTCGTTCAAACAATATTCTTGTTGTTTGACTCCTTCCCTTAAAATCCCTTGTAGATGTCATCAACCGGAGATTCACCAGCGTGCGGAGACGGAAGGAATCATCGTTCGATCAACTGGAAGCAGAGTGCTCTCCGTGCCAGCATTCCTGTGCGTTCTGCTACTCCTGGGCTTGGGCGAGGTACCCCTGTCAGAGTTGCGGCCTACAGGAAATTCTTAGGAAATCCTCCGCGCAAATTTTCAAGAGACCGCGACACTTGCGTGAGCTGGATACATGAACTGGAGGCGAAGTTCGTTGAGGCAGAAGTCCATGAGGAGTGGAAGGTGCGCCTAGCCGAGAAGTTTCTTAGGGGCGAAGCTTGCCATTGGTGGTTTACTGTACATCACCTGTCTACAGTTCGAGGAGGAAAGTTTCACGAGTGGAACTTCTTCAAATGCTCCCTCAGACTTGCATGCCGTGCCATTGCTCAGGGACACACCTTTGATGATGAGCAGGAGGTCAGCGATGCGGGGTCTTCAAACGGGCTCTAGATCCTTTTAGTCCTATTAACTACTAGTACGGATAACATTTTGTAAAATCACTAGATTTTAACTACCTAACCTCAGTGATTCTGTATGACACTATTAGGAGTCGTTATCCCTACCTGCTACTTTCGGTTATCTTTCTAGGGAATGTATTAGATGCACTTCGTTACTCTAAGTCGATGTAACCAACTTTTATCTTGTATTCTATAATATGCCTCTTTTGGAACTACTCAAATTCATTCAGTTTAATATTTTACAGAATGGCTGCAAACAATGTTCCTAACAATGATCTCGACCATCAATTCCTCGAAGAAGAGGCAAGAAGAAGGGGGTTCGAAAATGCAATCACAAAGATTGCTCAAGGCATGTACCAACATCAGGGTGGTGGAAACAACCAATCCGCGTTTGAGAGGTTCTCAAAACATAGACCTCAAACGTACTCGGGCTCCGTCAATCCCACAGTCCTGACAGAATGGATTGAAGAAATGGAGAAACTATTAGAGCTGAGCAAGACGCCGCCTAATGAAAAGGTGAATGTAGTAGCGTACTACTTGAAAGGGGAGGCCAATAGCTGGTGGCGCCTGATCAGATCTACGTTCCCCCTAAGGATCTATAACTGGAGCGAGTTCAAGATCCTATTAGAGAACAAGTACTTTGGGGAGGAGCTAAGATGGGAAAAAGAAGAGGAGTTCCGAAACTTGAACCAAGGTGATATGTCTCTACAGGCGTACACCGAGAAATATCAGGAGCTATCCAAGTTTGCTCCCAAGATAATAACTAACGAGGAGGAACTCGCAACAGTGCACGTAAGAGGCATGACTTACGGCTGAGGACGAACATGAGCGGGTTCAACTGTAAGACTTTTGGTGAGGCCTACGATAAAGTGACAAGTATTTGGGCCTCGATCCAGAAGGGAGAAGCCGAAGAGAAAAAGAAAAAGAAGGTTTTTACTCCTCCTGTGGCAAGTGCTAGCTTCATTCAGAAGCCACTTTATGATCGCCCGAATTATCAAGGTTCAGCCAGCCGTAATAAGAACTGTGGGTGTCCCAAAGATTTCAACCGAACCCCCACCACATACGCCCCAAGGAACAAACAACAAATTCCTGAGGCTCCGACTTTACAACCAAGCCAGTGTCGTAGATGCCGACAACCGATTCACCCAGGGAAACAATGTAATGGAGAACCAGTAGTATGTTTTTCCTGCAATGTAGTAGGGCACAAGTCAAATGAATGCCCAAAGAGGGGTGCGATTACGAAGCCAAACGCGGGACCACCTCCAGCCGTGAAGGTTCAAGGGCGTGTGTACGTTACGACAGACCGGAAGAAGGTGCTGAGGACATTATCGATGTTGACAGCATCACCGGTAAGTACCTGATTAACTCTATACCTGCTTTTATTTTATTTGATACGGGAGCTTCATTATCTTTTATTTCCTCCCAAAATTTATCAAACGATCCATCACACAAATTTCCTTTACGACCTCCTACATTTAAAATTCTTATCAATCTCTTTGAATATACTTCAAAAATTTTAGTTTTCATAAGTTCTTTATAAAGATGTCTTTGAAAATTTATTACTTATTCTTTAAAAACCTTTATAACGTAATTGGAAATACTTTTGAAACTTCATGATTTAAACTTTTCATTCCTTTATTTCTAAAATCATTGAAATTGTTTTATTTCTACTATTTTTTCTATTTTAGAAATATATTCAACAAGTTGTTTTTACGTTATCCATTATTATAAATTTTCGATCTTACCCGAAATATGACCTAGTAACATTATAATAATAATTTTAAGAAAATGAGCTATATCAACTGGGTTATCCATAATCCTCTAAAATTTTAATTAACCATTCAACGATAACCAATATTCTCTTAAATTTCAATAAAGCTCATATTCTCCTCGTGACCACTACGACTTTTATCCATTTTCCCTAATTGCCGTTCTTTTCCTAAAGGCTATATATCTTGATTGAGTGGCCATTAAAAGTAACAATAAAATGATATTAGGTATATACGCTTAAAACTTCTTAAGGGGGTAGGACTATAATTTGACTATTTTAAAGTCCTACTAAAATCTGAAATTTCTTATTTTCAAACTATTTTATGGTTAACATCTATATATCTACAACCCTTAAAAGCCAAATTAGAATCACTGTTACAGTAACAGTGATTTTCATTGGGAATGGCTTTTTCTTCTCTTCTGCTATGCTATACTTCTGTTGTTGCAGTCATCATTTCCCTTTTCCCCTATTGTTGTTGCAGTCATCATTTCCCTTATTCTTCTTTTTATCTCAGCCATACATTATTGCTTCCTTGTTATTCTTCAACCTACCTTCACTCTAACAATTCATCTCTAAAAAAAAAAACAAAAAAAAAACAATTTCTAGGCTTTTAACAATTTCCAAATCCCCAAATTTCTCTCTTATTTTCCAAAATTGATTTTATGAGTTTTGTTCTGCTTTTCCTCTTTAGTTTTTTTAAATTCAGCTTTTCCACTATCATATCCTTTGTTTCATATATTTGGTGATTATGCAGGAGTGAGAAGAAGGAAAAAATTCATCAATTTTGCATTTTATCTCTCTAGATTTCCTCCACTAATGGCGAACAACAATCTACCTATGAATTTTTCTTCGTTTCTTCATTTATTTGATTTTCTAGGGTTTCATATTGATTGAATTTTGCTATTTTCGTTGCAGGAGACTCAGGGGCTTCTCTGTGAACCAGGTGTTTGATTTTGTTTCTTTATGTTTTGTTTTAATTGATTAAAGTTGAAAACCCTAGGGAAATTTATCAGTTGTTGAGTTTAATTGTGTTTGTGATCCTAAAAATTCAGCGAACTATAATGTTTTGTTTTGTTGCTGTGTAATCGATTAGATTCGAAAAACCCAAGGAAATGGAGACGATTATAAATGTTCCGTTTTCCTCGCGTAGTTGATCAAAGTTGAAAACACCTGGGAAATTTCATTTGATGTTGTGGATTAAAATTGAGAACTATAGGGAATTTGATTTAATTTTGAGTTTGTTAAGTGATCATGAAATTGAGAAGATTAAAATGGATTAAAATTGAAAATTGAAAATCGTAGAAATTTGATTTGATGTGGTGTTTTGTTAAGTAATCATGAAATTTGATTTTTGTTTTTTGGTTTGTCAGTCAGGAAACGGAGACGGCGCAACTCCTAAGGGAGGTCTTTTGTGTTTTTCAAATTGGGATTCATTTTCAGTGTATCTGAGGAGTACTGCATTATTCTCGTCCGCTTGCATCGCCAAGTCAGCCGCAATTTTTCCCAAAGCAAATTTGAGGTCGCTTATATCCATATCTATCTTTTTTAGGGTGAAAACTCGAGCTCTTGCACAAGACCCAAGTCGACGGCGTACACTTCGCTCAATGCCGCCCAGGAAGGTTGCTTGGGTATAGGGCCTGGTGGTCGCCGCATCGATCCGGGAAAGAAGAGGTCGCTCAGAAATGTGAGAACAAGTCAAGCTTCAGACGCTATTATTTCGGTACACACTTACCGAGATCGTATCTATGTGGGTGACATCCAAGAGGTTAGTTGTTCTTTTGCTTCCCTATTTTCGTGTTTTGATCTTTAGTCCTAAGTTTTGGTTTGATTGGTTGTGGTAGTTCTTAGTATTGATGTTTGCGTATTGAGGTTTTATGTTTTATCTGTTAACACAATCAGCTCTACTAGCTCATTTAGACGTAAGTAATGTGGGTTGTAATAGTTGTAGCAAACTTGCTTCAAGTGGAATTATCCAAAACCTTTAAAATCTTAGATAGACCGTAAAAGAAAATAACCCTATACCCTAAGGGAGTAAGGGGTAAGGGCTGCCGCGTCGACATTATTTCTGGCAAATCTAACTTCTCCGACATCGCTACTCATGTTTCCGACTATAGGTCCGCCAAACACGGCGACGATCTAGGTTTTTCTCTTTTCACTCTCTCACTCAATTTACACCGCACTACTACTGTCGTTGTTTTTGTAGTGTTTTTATAGTAGTCATTAAAAAGTAATAAATTTGGTACGATTTTTAGTTTTGTAACAGACAAACAATTTATTTTATTGGATTTTTTTTTTTTACAGCAGAAAAAGAAATTGTAAATCAGGTTGTTCATCCTTCTATTCCTCCTACAAAGGTTAGATCTTTTTAGAATTTATGTCCTTTTTTTCCCAGTTATATATTTTGATAATTATATATAGATGGTTTCAAACAATGATTCACGCTAACCAACCCGAAATAATGTTGGAACTAAACGTTCATTTTTGTTGTATTTTTTAGCAGAAAAAGAAGTTGAAAAGTTTGGAGTTTTACATTCTTCAGCAAAATCATGTACTAAAGGTGAGACCTGCTATTTTTTTTTACCTTAAATTATATAAAAGCTTTGAAGATTCACCCGAAATTTGGAAGGCGGTATTGCGACTGTGACCGTTTCTGAGATTTAATGCCATGGGTTCGGCTTAGTGAATAAAACCCGCTTTGATATTTGATCTCGAAATTCATTGTTGTGGTTCAATTTTTATTTGATGCATTGTCAAAATGTATAGTTCTCAATTTTAATCCATTTTAATGAGGTGGTGTCGGTTTATTTTTGTAATTTCAGCGCAAGTCGGTTTCCTCTGTGATTCGTGAACTTAAATAAGTGCAACGATAGTGACTGAAATTTTGCACTTTGTGATCATAAGGTGGGATTGACAGTTTCATCTTTGGCAGTTGACATGGTTGTGATTTTCTTTGTTTTCATCGTCATTGATGGTCCCCATTGTTGAAGACTTTTACTTGGATGATTGTAGTTTTCATTTCTCTATTCAGTTTCGATAGAAATCTGTTGGTTAGTTTGTTGATTTTGAGCAATCTATACGTCTTTTAGGTTTTCGGAAGTATTTGAAATTGTAAGAAATTTCTTGAAATTTTCTTAAGTGTTTCAAAAAGTTAAGAAAAAGTAAGATGAAGAATCTATAATATGTCCTTATACTTCCGATCCTCTGTACTGACTATCGGATGTGCACTTCCGTGATAACAAGTCTCGTGACTATGGTTTCTATGTACTTGCAGAAAACCCAAAACAATGTTTGTGAAAGTGCAATTCTCGTGGAATGTGATCATCCCTGCCGAAAACATGGACGTGACAGGACTGTTGCTTCAGAGGGCAATTATCGTCCGCCTAATGGAAGAGTTCACATCCAAGAAGGCGACCAAAGAGCTCGGCTACTTGCTCGCAGTCACAACTCTGGATAAAATAGGTGAAGGCAGAGTTGGGCAACAAACTGGAGGCGTGGTGTCGTTTTTTTTTTTTTTTTTCCGTTTAATGAATTCACAAAATTCTATGTGTGAAATTACAAAATTCTATGTCGGTAAACAATTCTATGTCGGTAAAACCGATTTGAGGTGGTGTCGGTTTATTTTTTTCGTTTAATAATTTTCTTTTTTTAGTTTGTGCAGAAAAAGGACTTGGAAGTGGGGTTTTACAAGAAGGAAAGAGGATTGGAAAAGTACTCTAAGGGAGAAAAAACAAAAGGAATGATGGAGATAAGGGTATTATGATAGGGAAATTATGAAGAAGTAAGATAAATAAGAAAGGAGATAAGATCTTTTAAGCCCACAGCCTAGAGAAAGTCATTGAGTCGTAATCTAAGCCATTGGATTATCAAAATCAACGGCTGAGATTAAATCTGAAAAGGAGGTAGGAAGGTTGGTCAATGGACCGGCAGCCGGTCAACCGGCCGGAAAAATTGAAATCTTTTTTTTTTTTTTTTTGGTTAAAATCTCATTTTTTTGGTTAAAATCTCAAATTTTTTGGTTAAAATCTCAAACCTGCAATTTTGGGCTTAACGACTTTCTCTCATAACTTGGGCTTAAAAGATCTTAACTCAATAAGAAAGTATTTAGTTTGTGAATAGTAGAAAAAGAGTAGTAAGGGTGAGGATAAGGGAAATGAGAAATAAAGAGTAAGAAGAGATGTGGCCAAGAGAAAAATGTTCAAGAAGAAAAACATAAATAATAATGATACTAAGAGTATCATGAGAAGTAATGACAAATAGGCGAGGATGTATGCCTAAAGAAAATAAAAAATAAAAAATATAATAACGTAAGGGAAATAAGAGGCAATAGTAAAAATAGATGTGACTGAGTGGTAAGAATGAAGAGGAGAAAGAGAGAGGAAATGCTAGAAAAATGACTAATAGGAGCAAATACGAAGAGGTGTATCATAATGGAGACAAAACAAAAGGAATGATGGAGATAGGAGTATTATGCTAGGGAAATGAGTAACAGTAGAAAAAATGAAGAAAAATATATATTGCTGCCGAAAATATAAGAAACAAGGGGAATTTGGGGATTATGGAGGGTAAGAAAAGAAGAATTAATGAAGTAAGTGGAGCAAAATAAGTAGTACGAGGGTTAAGGAAAGAAGAGAAATGATAAATGAGTGGAAAATATGTTTAAGTGAGGAGGAGGAAGAAGAAAGGAGGTGGACCGAAAATAAGAATGAGAAGAATAGAGAAAAAAAAAATAGGCTGAGGAATAGAAGTAGAAGAAATGTTGGGAATTAGAGTATTATGAGGGAGAAGTATGTAAAGACGAAGCGAATAAGTCAACGGAGAAAAAAGAGCATTACAAAAGCTAAAGAAAGAAGAGCCATATGAGAAATAAGGAGGGCAGATGTAGTAGTGAGGAGAAAGAGGATGATGCACTTAAGTACTAAGGGAAGAGAAATAAGAGGAAGATTAAGAAGCGAACGAGAAAGAATGAGCGGTTGAGGAGTAGGATGAAGTGAGAGGAAGGAAACGAGACGGAATATGTTGATAATGAAAAATAGAAGAAATAAGGAATACGAGAGAGGAATAAAAAAGATGGAAATAAGAATAGAGAAAAGGTGAAAACACAAGTTGGAAAGGTTACAAGTACTATTTACAATTAGTGCGCATTTTAGTCATTTTTATACTCCGTATAATTTATGAGTTTGAAAATATGATAATAATATTTAAAGTATAGAGACATGTGAATTCTGATTACAAAACTCCATTATATAAATGTACTCCCTCAGTTTCCGTAAGTGTACACATTAATTTTTTTATGAAGAGGATTTGAGATAAGTGTAAACAAATAAATGAGACAGAAAGAGTATGAAAGCTAAGTAAGTTTAGATGAAATTTATAATCCCAAAATGTCTACAAGGCAATAATGCAGCCGAGCGATCGTAATGAATGAAATGAATTATTGATATAAAAGGGCATTTGACAAATAAAAAATGAAATCCGTTCAAGAATTACATCAACGGCATAAAACCCAACAACTCGATCCGCGTTGGGGGACCGCGCGCGCTAGCGCGCGGTCCAACAACTAGTACTATTAAAAAGGAAACTTGCAAACCAAACTTTATATAGGAAACTTGCTCCTGTTGTGCCACCTCAGCAAAAACCACCAAAATCAAAAATCATGCCACGTCGACTTCCCACAGGAAAAATTCCTCTGATTTCTTTTTGCATCTCCAACCAAAGCAACAGTTACACTAGAGGAAGATGAAAAATCGAGCATTCAACCCAAACTTTATATCAAGGAAGCCGAAAAATTAAGCATTTAGTTGTTATCGCAATTAGTTCACAGCCCACCACAATCTATTGCTTTTCTTTCACTACCGCGGAATTAAACGGTTCAGGTTGGAGATTAAGAACGCGGAATTAAATGGTTCAGTTCGACAAACCATTTGCGATTAGGAGTTAGGACCGCGTCGTGATTATAATTATCACCAAGTTGCCGATGTCTCAGAGTACTTACACATTCGTTTCCTTTTTCTTTTATTTTTTTTGATCTTAATGTAACGCTATTTAACGTCATTTTCCTTGGACATATATGGATACATAGCCCGCTTTGATGGGAAAATATTATTGAAAAACTAGACGTATATGCTTTCGGTGTAGTATAAACGGAGTTGATTACAGGAAAGTGGATCAAAGAGTTGTAACAGGGCAAGGGGTTCGATCTCCTATTTGACGTGTACCCCGACCTCCACGTCTAAGGTCGTTCTCGCTTCGTGTTCTTTTTTCGTTTTATTTGTGTCACATCACAATTGTTGTTGGTGTTATGATTTGATCGAAAATTAAGAATCTTATTTGTTTGTAGGTAGTAAAACTTTTTCAGTTGTAATCATTTTAGGCTGACGTTTCTTGAATTTTTATTGTGTAGCTGTGATTTTGTGTTCCTCTTCTGTTTATTATGCGTTCTTTGAGTTATTGTGTTTTTTTTTTTACTGCAGATAAGCTTCATGTCTCACGTTTGATGATAGATCCCAAAAAGGTATATAGTTAGCATACAATTATTTGGCCGACTTTTTGTGCTTAGACTATTTTGCATCATGTTATAATAAGAATAATGTTGTGCGTTGTCCTTAGAATCTACAAAGCACAATTTCCAACATGCAAATATATGTTCACAAGTTAACACATCACTCTCTTTTGGTTGATCATATGTGAGTATAATTATTACGTGGCACACTTTCGCAGTTTCATCCAAGCGCAACTTTAATCTAAGAAAAGAACAAGTGGGTTGCACTAATGAGCCCAAAACACAATGCATGGGATCATCTACCAAAGTTGAAGAGGTACCTGAAACAAAAACGCCTACACAAAATAATTGTAATGCTACTCCGTATACTATATCGTCGTTAGCTATGTATTTATGTTTATAGTTAAGAATATATCTTAAGTGATTCGCTTTCATTTTCAGTTAGACTAGAAAAAAAAGGGAAAACCGGAAGTGAAGAACGAAGTGGTGTGCGTTGAGTAGTTGACCAACCTGGACGCTACTAAATGAATTGTCTATTCAAGCTCTATCATGTGTATTTCCTTACAATTTTCGAAAGCAATTACAGATTACAAGTAGGTACTCCCTTGGTTCAATGAACCACTACACCTAACCATTATACGTTTAAGCTGACTACTATTGTCTTATTGGGATAACTGGTATCTAATAGGATTGATTAATCCAACGTGCAAATATACTGCCGTAAGTAAACACGTAACCCTTTTACAGTAGAAATCAATCACGAGAAGCATGGTGCGGTTTTTTTAGCACTCATAAGTGTTTTGAGTTCTGAAAAATGCTTGAAACTGAAGGTTCATTTTGCTGACTGATTTGGGAGGTAACTTTTTTTCCCCTGCATTTAGCTCTTCATTTTCACATACTCCATTTTTTTAAAATCAATGCAAATAGAGATAAGTGTTGGTCTCCCTTAAAACGGGTTACCCGTTTCTTGGGAGAAACGGGTCAAATATGGGGGAAAAAGACAAAGAACTAGTGGGGGAGAAAGTTGTTCTCCCCCACTTGTCCTTTGTCTTTTGTGGGGTATTTGACCCGTTTCTTGGTTTAAGACGGGTTACCCGTCTTAAACAAGAATTTGTGTAGAGATAATCATGTTTCTTGGAATTCCAATTGTCTTCTTGGAACGAAGTATATGAATACTACTGAATTATCATGTCATAAGCTTGCTGGAGTTAAGATGAGTTTAACAGTTTTATGTAGTATAAAACTAATATTATGGTATGAATTGTTCTTGGTCTTTTGCTTTGAGAATTTACCACACTGAACTCCTCAGTCGAGCGACGGATGCACACTGATCCGAGGGTAACGCATGAAGTCCTAAAGTTGCAAATTGTCCGCTTTGCACTGGTAAGCAAACAGTTTTCTTTAATCGTTGTTTTCTTAGTATTTTGATTGTATATATTCGCCTGTTATATTCATCTATAATTGCTAAATGAATTTCACAGTGGTCATGGTGAACTTCGTCTCTTTGAGTATAAATTTCATTATGGTCACAATTTTCTTTGATCGTTGATTTCTTCGTGATCTGATTAAACAATTGTCGCTTACTTCACTACTAACTAAACAGACCGATTCCCTCCTTATAAAAGTTGTGTGTGCTTTATGATTTTGTTGGTTAGGTGTTGAGTACTTGATTTATATTCGAAGAGTTATCATGTTCAATGTCTTAGGACGACCTTACGCGACAGATCATGTACACAAGATGGTAGACAATATAACCTCCCAAGCATGAATAAATTAATGGAAACTCAAACATCACCAACGTCCTTTATAACCCACCGTAGAAACACGTCAGAAATCAAAAAACACCGCAAAATAAAAACTTGAAAAACCATTTTGTACACCAAACAAACCCCGTGACATTGATACTGGAAACGATTAGGCAATTGACGCCCTCTAAAGTTCAATATCAAGTAATCACAAGGGTAGCTCAAGTGTGGGAAGTGGCAGGAACTGCAGAAGGAAAACCCTTTTCACGAACAAGATATTGTTCGACAGGAGGTAAGAATTCAAAGAACTCACGATTATTTTGATTTCCGAGTTTGATTGGTACCGAATTTGTTTCACTGACTGGAAAGAGGATGTACACCGTGTCGGATGTGGTTCAATACTGCTTCGTTTTACTGGTCCGCAATTATTTCGTTGTTGTTGGTGCGATGACGTATCTGTGTTGTTGTCACTGTCGTTGCATGCTGTTAGTGTTAGTTGTCCCCGTAGCTAATTGTGTTGTTGTCGCTATCGTTAATGTGTGTTGGTGCGTTGTTACTTTTACTATCGGGAATTGGTTTAATGAACGACATTTTTAAATCTTCACCCCATAATACTGTGTCTTATGATGTGTTGACGCACTTGCTTAATTCGACCTCTAATTCAAGATTTCGTCAACACTATACTGGTACGAATGTATGGCGTGTTCTAATAGTAATGATTGATGTAATAATCTTCCTTACACTTACACTGCAAGTCTGCAAATACGAATATTAAAGCCTGAACAATTTGAAATCATCTAATAGAAAATCAGACTACTTCAAATATATTGATATACTGGAAAAAAAGCCGTTACCTGTCACATAATTTTTCTCATCTACTGTTGTTGAGAATTATTATGAACTAATACAGTACACTGAGCCATGGAGGTAAGTTTGTTTGATGTATTGATTAGACTTAGACGACTCTCGGACTCTCGGTTATAATAGAAAATTTATGGTTTAACTGTATTAGCCTACACAACTATTGCATGTACCCATATTAATAATTCTCCCGCCTACAAATGAAATAATGGCATGTTTGGCAACCCATATTTGGAATTGAATTCTAGAATTGATTTATTTTTAATGTTTGGCAACCACTAGGATTTGAAATTGAAATCCACCAATTTACTACCCAATTCCAGGCCCAAGTAAATATCTACCTTCCAATTCCAGCCCATACCCCTAGTCATTTCATTTCCACTACACCAAAACAAAATAAAAAAGAATGACATTGGCTTCAAGCGACGAAATTATAGTTCACTGCACCAAAACATTCACTTTCACACACAACACAAAATCAACTAAACCCTAATTTTTTCCCTAATTTTTTTTTTTGCTTCAATCGACGAAATCAACCCTAATTTTTTGCTGCTCTTCTCATCAACCTTGTGATCTCCTTCACACTAATAGGTAAAACACTTAAATCATGGCTTTAACATTTCGAATTTTATTGTTTACTCAATTATAGTTGTGGTAAAATTATAGTTGTAAGGTTTTACTTTCATTATATGCATTTCAATTGAATTTTCGTCCATTATTTTTATCATCTGTAAATTGGTTATAAAAGTTCATGTTTATTTTTATTACCAGTAAATTTTGATGATTTATGAAGTGTTAAATGGATTTTGCTTGTATTTTTTTGTATTCTACCTTGGTTTACGATATTTTTTGACGAAAATGTTTTGAGCTTGATTAAGTGCAATTCGTGATAATAGTTTGTCAATCGATAGACGTTTAATCGAATACAAGTCAGTTTATTCTTTTTTTTTTTTACTGGTTGGTACTTGTTACGTATTTCTTACATAATTTAGTGCTTTTAGGTTTTAATCTCCAGCACAAATAAAATGGGTGATGAAATTCATTTGGTTGAGTCAAGGAAACGTGTTAGAGAAGATTATGATGATGAAGAAGTTGAGTTATTTGCTATTATTTTCGGTTTCATAAGTGTGATAATATGTTCATGGCATCATATTAATTACCGAGAGAAAGAAATAGCTTGGTCCGAGTATGAACGTGTTCAAAAAAGAAAATATTGGATGGATACGTTAATGAATGACCGGATATGTCGAGAACAATTGCGAGTAGATAGAAATTGTTTTGACAAGTTGTGTCACATTTTGAAAATACTAATGGAGTTGATATCGAGGGTGAAGAAGATGTAGGACTTGTTTCAACTACTCAGTCAACAGAGGAATGGGATAAGTTTAGAGATGAGATCGCTTTGAAAATGTTTGCAGAATACGCGGCTCGAAGATCCTAAGATAATAAGGTATAGTTATAATGACTTGTTTAATACGTTACAACTTAAGTCGTCTTCTAACCATGCTTATTGATTGCTTATTTATCATTTCAGTAGCCTTGTCAGTCTGGTATTCAATGGAGTATCTGCATACATTTTAGTCTTGTCTTATAACCATGCTTATTGATTGCTTATTTATCATGTGAGTTATGATATTTGAATATAGATTTAAATTGAGTTTTGTTGATTTAGGCTTAATTTTTTTTCTTTTTCAGATAATGAGTAATAAAGGAAAAGCACCGATGGTACCAACGCAATCTAAAAAGAGTGTGATATTGGTGTTGAGTTTGATGAATTTGGTGTTTACTAGTAGCTAGACCTATGGTTTATTATATGAAGAGTGTGATATTGTCGCTTCTTTTGTTGCTTTCTTTGAAGTTGGTTATGGTAGTGTTAATTTTGATGTGTATTTGTTAGGAACACCCGAATGCAGCTCCCTATCAAAACAAGTCAATTGATTATTGGGACGACATATGCACTTTGTGTGGCCCTGATCGAGCGCTTGGCGACGGAGTAGAGACACATGATGAAGCTGCTGCTGCTATGGACGACGAAGTAGAAAGTGAAGGGGTTAGTTCAAGCAAGTCAATGTCTTCCTCGAGGACTAAACGACAGAGGCAGGACAGATTGGCAGAAGCTGTAGCGAGTTTTACCGAGTGTTTCAGAGACTATGTTCAAAGTAAGCCCAAAGAAGCTGCAAAACCTACTCCACAAGAAGTTCACGATGTTGTGAAAAACGTTGACGGGATCGGTCGACATCAAATCATGAAAGCTGCAAGAATGTTTACCAATGGTCCTGTAGGCGATTTTGAGATGCTGAAAGCCCTCCCGAGTGATGAAAAGTTAGATTGGGTCTTGGAGTGCCTTAATGATCAATATTAGTTTTCGGTTTTCAAACTTGGTCGAGTTGATCGTGGACTATGCTAAGTGTAATAATCGTGAATTTTTAAATTTGACTTTTGAATCATCGTGTAATTACAATTTGCTCTTAGTAGCTAGTTAATCAAAAAGTTGGATATTGTTGTCATATTTTAACAAATTAATTCCAAGTATCATCCAAACACTACAATGGAATTGAAATTTTAAATTGAATTCTAAGGATTTTCCAAACAACTTTTTGGAATTGGAATTGGAATTGAATACCAACATTTCAATTTCTAGAATTGAATTCAAGTAAACAAAATGATTTCTAAGTTGCCAAACACTACCTTAAGGAAATCATAACAACGCAACAAGCCCAAGACGTATTATCACGGATTACGAAGAAACACAACAAGAAGGGATAATATACAAAACACAACACTTTGACGTCGCACCTACTGCAAGAACATAAAAACTGGTCACACGCACATGCAACATCATCCGGCGGACACCATTCACATCTACTCTTGAGGACGACCAAGGGCAACCTTACCACAACACAAGTGAATCAGGTATTGCCAAAAGGGGTGCTTTTTGCAACTTTTGAGCAAGAGGTGAGGTAATTTAAAAACAACAATAAAAAAATGATGGACATTTACCAAAAACTAAGGTCTTACCTTTGCTATTCATGGACTCTAAATAAAAACATACAGTTAAACATTTAAACAAGTGTTCTAGACGTCCCGTGAATTTCACGGGGCGCATCACTAGTGTATTCTCAAAACTAAATAAGTTATGTCTATTCCTAAGACTCTTATTATTTTAATTTCATTTAAACTGCATGACACTTCTGCCTCTTACCTTTTTGTGAACCTCTTTCGCGTCATTTTCAAAAATAACAATCTAGTAACATTTCATCATTTATTTAAATATCTCATTAATAAATCAAACGCGATTTTTGCTCTCCAATATTTTTCACTCTATCTGACACTCCTATATTAACTCAAAAGCTCAAACCTTTCAAAAAGTCTTATACCAATAAAACCAAACGTTATTATCCAAATATGTAAAATCTCAATATTCTCTCTAACTGCCTTGTTTAACCTCGAGCAGTTATCCACCCTATCCAAGTTTCGGGGACGAAACTTTTCTTAAGGGGGTAGGATTGTAACACCCCGTGTTTTTGTAGCACAATTTTATAAAAGAATATAATTTCTTAAATTAAATTCATCCTTTTTCATTATATTAAAAATGCGACTGAATTTTTTTCGCCAAATAATACTAAATTTCCTAAGTCCAAATATAAAAATTTTGAAAAATAAAGTATGTTGTATTATATTCAATTCAAAAGAAACACAATTCAAAAATTTTATAAAAGTCAACCATAAAATTTATATCGCCTTTCAAATTTCAAAATAGCTAAGTCATGTTTACTATTCATAAGAATAAAAGTAAAACCTTTTATTCATAGAATTTATTTTTGTACATTTTTGATTTTAGAATAAAAATGCACTCTTATATTTTTCCCGTCTTTGAAATTCAAGTCAACGATTTCAAACACGCAAGTCAAAGTCAAGCCACTTTATTATTTTTCCAAGTTCACGTACCAAAACACCTAACATCAAAAAATGTAATCATTTTGATTTTTATTAATAAATCATATTATATTAATAACTAATTACTATTTCAATTTGATTTAACTAACACTTTCACTAAAAATCGAAATAATGAGTTACACTAAGCCTAAACTGATAAAATTTTTGACGTTTGAGTATAATGATTTAATTCGATAACATTCAACGAAAAAAATGTATATTTCGATCAAATAAAATTTTTATTCAAACTTGCGAGGAACCTAATACCCAATTTTTATTTTGATTTCGTTTTGAGGTCTATTTTCATTTTTATTTTCGATATTACTTCTAAACATAATTTTAAGACTATATATCTTATTTCGAGACTTTTCGCGTGCGCGCAAATCGAAAATTTCAAAAACAAAAATCGGGACACTTGGTCTTTGTTTTGGGCCGAGATTTTTGACCTTGAAAGGTCAAGAGTTATCCTCTTCCATCTTACATAACTTGTACAAGTTACAAATGACTTACACACCTACACTAATTCATCATCACATCCTAGTTTATTTAATTAAAGATTATACAATTAAAATGCTTAAATACATACTACATAATATACAACACTTACAATTGGTACTACACAACTACTACTACACGTTACAATTTACACACACACAAGCATTAAAAACTTCTAAGTATTTTTCTCTCTAAAAACGTAACTCAAAAACCTAAGTAAGCATAAGTTCATCTACAACTTCAAGCTCTTTATGATCTTCATCTCCTTCCTTTCATATTTCTTCCTTAAATTATTTAATTCTTGTCTTTAAATTTCTTAGAACACCTAAATTTAATTCTCCACCATTTATATTTAATAAACATTACATCTTTTAAACATGTAAATAAATATGAACTTGAATCAAAACATTTAAAATATATATAATACCACCTAAACATAAAAATGATACTATACTTTAAATTCTTAGTTTAGTTAGTCTAGCTTAAATAAAATTACTAACTTGTTTATTTCATTTTTATGTACTAATCCTAACCAAAGACGAGGAGCATGGTGGAGGCGTCGACTTGAGCCAATTTGACCACATAGTGGATCCCGACAATTGCTAAGCATTTTTCATTAACATAATTAAGGTGCTCCCGCACACTATATTTGCTAAGCACTTACACCTATTTGATTATATGTTATGTTTGAGTGTGTGTATGAATTTGTATATCTCATAGGTATTGCATGACTAATTACAAGGCAAAAAATCAAAAAAATAAAACTTGTGTAGAATATATAAAGACCCACAGCCAACCCTTCATTTTTGGTTTAATTTTTTTCGTTTTAATTTTTGTAAATTGCATGCTTAAAATACTAAGAATAAGATGTATATGAAAATATAAATAGTTTATATTTTGGACTTGAGATGAAGTTGTTATGAAATTTAAATGTTTTAAAGTGTTTATGTGTGTTCTTGAACTATTGTTGTTATTTGTGTGTTTATGATGATTTACTTTTGTTGGTTAATGTTTTGTTATGTTCTTCACTCATGATTTAAACACATAAATAATATAAAGGGAGTTAGTTATTGAATTAGATGTATAAAAATCAAAAATAAAAAAAATATGAACACACATATACATATACACGGTTTTTGTCTTAATTTTGGGCCAATTTTTAGTTTTAATTTTTCTAAATAACATATTATGATTAGTCTAGGTTAATTAGACTTACTATAAAAATTTGAGAAAATAAAATGGTAATATATAAAAACGCAGGTACCCCGAGACCAACGCTATTGAATGCTGGGGAGAGTTTACCTTATTTATCTTGTACGCTTTTGAGAGAATTTGTAATCTAAATACTCTGTCCTATCTCTAAACTCGTATTATGTATACTGAGTTTGTATGACGATAACATCTGGTTTGTAATATTTAGACTTAATTAATTTTCCGCCTTAGTTTAATTAAAGTCACAAAAAACCAGGTTGTTACAGTTGGTATCAGAGCTGTCTAGCGACCGTGAATGACTTAAAGTTATCTCACATAGCGAGACGACACCTGGGCCAGACATTCATATCGTATGTCAGGCATAGACTTGTTGGATCAAATAATATATTAGGAATCTCTAGATCGCTAAAATAATAACTTAGATCACTTTAAATTGTGAGGATGGGTAGAAACTTTAAGGATCGACCATAGGCTAAGATCTTTCTAAATAAACGAACTGCTACTCTAAAATAAAATACACTAACCATCGTATGCTTGCTACTTGCTAATGTGACTGACTAACACTAACAATTATCCTCGGATATAAAAATCGAAGTAATAAATTAAATTCTTGAGAAGTGTAACGCTGAAGGAGTACCAAGCTATACGAAGTAAGGACATCTACTAAATCCTTAACCAATTTCACTAATAAAAAAAAAAAAAAATTCTTAAAGCTTTTTGTTCGATCAAAAATTTATATTCTCTTGATAGCCATTTTATTCTCGTCCAAACAATATTCTTGTTGTTTGACTCCTTCCCTTAAAATCCCTTGTAGATGTCATCAACCGGAGATTCACCAAATAAGTGAGACGTAAGGAATCATCGTTCGATCAATCGAAGCAGAGTGCTCTCCGTGCCAAAGATTCCCCGTAGCGCTCGCTACTCCTGGCTTGGGCGAGGTACCGCCGAGTTGCGGCCTACAGGAAATTCTTAGGAAATCCTCCGCGCAAATTTTCAAGAGACCGCGACACTTGCGTGAGCTGGATACATGAACTGGAGGCGAAGTTCGTTGAGGCAGAAGTCCACGAGGAGTGGAAGGTGCGCCTAGCCGAGAAGTTTCTTAGGGGCGAAACTTGCCATTGGTGGTTTACTGTACATCACCTGTCTACAGTTCGAGGAGGAAAGTTTCACGAGTGGAACTTCTTCAAATGCTCCCTCAGACTTGCATGCCGTGCCATTGCTCTGGGACACACCTTTGATGATGAGCAGGAGGTCAGCGATGCGGGGTCTTCAAACGGGCTCTAGATCCTTTTAGTCCTATTAACTACTAGTACGGATAACATTTTGTAAAATCACTAGATTTTAACTACCTAACCTCAGTGATTCTGTATGACACTATTAGGAGTCGTTATCCCTACCTGCTACTTTCGGTTATCTTTCTAGGGAATGTATTAGATGCACTTCGTTACTCTAAGTCGATGTAACCAACTTTTATCTTGTATTCTATAATATGCCTCTTTTGGAACTACTCAAATTCATTCAGTTTAATATTTTACAGAATGGCTGCAAACAATGTTCCTAACAATGATCTCGACCATCAATTCCTCGAAGAAGAGGCAAGAAGAAGGGGGTTCGAAGATGCAATCACAAAGATTGCTCAAGGCATGTACCAACATCAAGGTGGTGGAAACAACCAATCCGCGTTTGAGAGGTTCTCAAAACATAGACCTCAAACGTACTCGGGCTCTGTCAATCCCACAGTCCTGACAGAATGGATTGAAGAAATGGAGAAACTATTAGAGCTGAGCAAGACGCCGCCTAATGAAAAGGTGAATGTAGTAGCGTACTACTTGAAAGGGGAGGCCAATAGCTGGTGGCGCCTGATCAGATCTACGTTCCCCCTAAGGATCTATAACTGGAGCGAGTTCAAGATCCTATTAGAGAACAAGTACTTTGGGGAGGAGCTAAGATGGGAAAAAGAAGAGGAGTTCCGAAACTTGAACCAAGGTGATATGTCTCTACAGGCGTACACCGAGAAATATCAGGAGCTATCCAAGTTTGCTCCCAAGATAATAACTAACGAGGAGGAACTCGCAACCAGGTACGTAAGAGGCATGACTTACAGCCTGAGGACGAACATGAGCGGGTTCAACTGTAAGAACTTTGCTGAGGCCTACGAAAAAGTGACAAGTATTTGGGCCTCGATCCAGAAGGGAGAAGCCGAAGAGAAAAAGAAAAAGAAGGTTTTTACTCCTCCTGTGGCAAGTGCTAGCTTCATTCAGAAGCCACTTTATGATCGCCCGAATTATCAAGGTTCAGACAACCGTAATAAGAACCAGGGCAGGTCCCAGTACTTCAACCGAAACCCCACCACATACGTCCCAAGGAACAAACAACAAATTCCTGAGGCTCCGACTTTACAACCAAGCCAGTGTCGTAGATGCCGACAACCGATTCACCCAGGGAAACAATGTAATGGAGAACCAGTAGTATGTTTTTCCTGCAATGTAGTAGGGCACAAGTCAAATGAATGCCCAAAGAGGGGTGCGATTACGAAGCCAAACGCGGGACCACCTCCAGCCGTGAAGGTTCAAGGGCGTGTGTACGTTCTGACAGAATCGGAAGAAGGTGCTGAGGACATTATCGATGTTGACAGCATCACCGGTAAATACCTGATTAACTCTATACCTGCTTTTATTTTATTTGATACGGGAGCTTCATTATCTTTTATTTCCTCCCAAAATTTATCAAACGATCCATCACACAAATTTCCTTTACGACCTCCTACATTTAAAATTCTTATCAATCTCTTTGAATATACTTCAAAAATTTTAGTTTTCATAAGTTCTTTATAAAGATGTCTTTGAAAATTTATTACTTATTCTTTAAAAACCTTTATAACGTAATTGGAAATACTTTTGAAACTTCATGATTTAAACTTTTCATTCCTTTATTTCTAAAATCATTGAAATTGTTTTATTTCTACTATTTTTTCTATTTTAGAAATATATTCAACAAGTTGTTTTTACGTTATCCATTATTATAAATTTTCGATCTTACCCGAAATATGACCTAGTAACATTATAATAATAATTTTAAGAAAATGAGCTATATCAACTGGGTTATCCATAATCCTCTAAAATTTTAATTAACCATTCAACGATAACCAATATTCTCTTAAATTTCAATAAAGCTCATATTCTCCTCGTGACCACTACGACTTTTATCCATTTTCCCTAATTGCCGTTCTTTTCCTAAAGGCTATATATCTTGATTGAGTGGCCATTAAAAGTAACAATAAAATGATATTAGGTATATACGCTTAAAACTTCTTAAGGGGGTAGGACTATAATTTGACTATTTTAAAGTCCTACTAAAATCTGAAATTTCTTATTTTCAAACTATTTTATGGTTAACATGTATTCTCAAAACTAAATAAGTTATGTCTATTCCTAAGACTCTTATTATTTTAATTTCATTTAAATCCGTACAAGACTTCTAGACCCTACCTTTTTGTGAACCTCTTTCGCGTCATTTTCAAAAATAACAATCTAGTAACATTTCATTATTTATTTAAATATCTCATTAATAAATCAAACGCGATTTTTGCTCTCCAATATTTTTCACTCTATCTGACACTCCTATATTAACTCAAAAGCTCAAACCTTTCAAAAAGTCTTATACCAATAAAACCAAACGTTATTATCCAAATATGTAAAATCTCAATATTCTCTCTAACTGCCTTGTTTAACCTCGAGCAGTTATCCACCCTATCCAAGTTTCGGGGACGAAACTTTTCTTAAGGGGGTAGGATTGTAACACCCCGTGTTTTTGTAGCACAATTTTATAAAAGAATATAATTTCTTAAATTAAATTCATCCTTTTTCATTATATTAAAAATGCGACTGAATTTTTTTCGCCAAATAATACTAAATTTCCTAAGTCCAAATATAAAAATTTTGAAAAATAAAGTATGTTGTATTATATTCAGAATTCAAAAAGAAACACAATTCAAAATTTTATAAAAGTCAACCATAAAATTTATATCGCCTTTCAAATTTCAAAATAGTTAAGTCATGTTTACTATTCATAAGAATAAAAGTAAAACCTTTTATTCATAGAATTTATTTTTGTACATTTTTGATTTTAGAATAAAAATGCACTCTTATATTTTTCCCGTCTTTGAAATTCAAGTCAACGATTTCAAACACGCAAGTCAAAGTCAAGCCACTTTATTATTTTTCCAAGTTCACGTACCAAAACACCTAACATCAAAAAATGTAATCATTTTGATTTTTATTAATAAATCATATTATATTAATAACTAATTACTATTTCAATTTGATTTAACTAACACTTTCACTAAAAATCGAAATAATGAGTTACACTAAGCCTAAACTGATAAAATTTTTGACGTTTGAGTATAATGATTTAATTCGATAACATTCAACGAAAAAAATGTATATTTCGATCAAATAAAATTTTTATTCAAACTTGCGAGGAACCTAATACCCAATTTTTATTTTGATTTCGTTTTGAGGTCTATTTTCATTTTTATTTTCGATATTACTTCTAAACATAATTTTAAGACTATATATCTTATTTCGAGACTTTTCGCGTGCGCGCAAATCGAAAATTTCAAAAACAAAAATCGGGACACTTGGTCTTTGTTTTGGGCCGAGATTTTTGACCTTGACAGGTCAAGAGTTATCCTCTTCCATCTTACATAACTTGTACAAGTTACAAATGACTTACACACCTACACTAATTCATCATCACATCCTAGTTTATTTAATTAAAGATTATACAATTGAAATGCTTAAATACATACTACATAATATACAACACTTACAATTGGTACTACACAACTACTACTACACGTTACAATTTACACACACACAAGCATTAAAAACTTCTAAGTATTTTTCTCTCTAAAAACATAACTCAAAAACCTAAGTAAGCATAAGTTCATCTACAACTTCAAGCTCTTTATGATCTTCATCTCCTTCCTTTCATATTTCTTCCTTAAATTATTTAATTCTTGAATTTAAATTTCTTAGAACACCTAAATTTAATTCTCCACCATTTATATTTAATAAACATTACATCTTTTAAACATGTAAATAAATATGAACTTGAATCAAAACATTTAAAATATATATAATACCACCTAAACATAAAAATGATACTATACTTTAAATTCTTAGTTTAGTTAGTCTAGCTTAAATAAAATTACTAACTTGTTTATTTCATTTTTATGTACTAATCCTAACCAAAGACGAGGAGCAAGGTGGAGGCGTCGACTTGAGCCAATTTGACCACATAGTGGATCCCGACAATTGCTAAGCATTTTTCATTAACCTAATTAAGGTGCTCCCGCACACTATATTTGCTAAGCACTTACACCTATTTGATTATATGTTATGTTTGAGTGTGTGTATGAATTTGTATATCACATAGGTATTGCATGACTAATTACAAGGCAAAAAATCAAAAAAATAAAACTTGTGTAGAATATATAAAGACCCACGGCCAACCCTTCATTTTTGGTTTAATTTTTTTCGTTTTAATTTTTGTAAATTGCATGCTTAAAATACTAAGAATAAGATGTATATGAAAATATAAATAGTTTATATTTTGGACTTGAGATGAAGTTGTTATGAAATTTAAATGTTTTAAAGTGTTTATGTGTGTTCTAGAACTATTGTTGTTATTTGTGTGTTTATGATGATTTACTTTTGTTGGTTAATGTTTTGTTATGTTCTTCACTCATGATTTAAACACATAAATAATATAAAGGGAGTTAGTTATTGAATTAGATGTATAAAAATCAAAAATAAAAAAATATGAACACACATATACATATACACGGTTTTTGTCTTAATTTTGGGCCAATTTTTAGTTTTAATTTTTCTAAATAACATATTATGATTAGTCTAGGTTAATTAGACTTACTATAAAAATTTGAGAAAATAAAATGATAATATATAAAAACGCAGGTACCCCGAGACCAACGCTATTGAATGCTGGGGAGAGTTTACCTTATTTATCTTGTACGCTTTTGAGAGAATTTGTAATCTAAATACTCTGTCCTATCTCTAAACTCGTATTATGTATACTGAGTTTGTATGACGATAACAGCTGGTTTGTAATATTTAGACTTAATTAATTTTCCGCCTTAGTTTAATTAAAGTCATAAAAAACCAAGTTGTTACAGAATGTCGTTCCCTTAACCCCCTCGGGCTATGGAACAAATTTTTGTGGTGACTTTGTCCTTGGCCTTTTAAACTTTGGACGTGTCATTTTGTGTTGAATATCGTTCCCTTAACCCCCTCGGGCCATGGAACGAGTTTTTGTGGTGACTTTGTTCTTGGCCTTTTTTAAGCTTTGGACGAGTCATTTTTGTGTTGAATGTCGCCCTATTTTAACCTTTCAGGTTATGAGGCGAGTTTTTGTGGTGACTATGTCCTTGACTTTTTAATCTTTGGACGCGTCATTTTTGTGTTGAATATCGGTTGTACTTTTTGCAAAGCTGCCTACGTATCCATGAAAAATGGAATCAAACCGGCGTAGTTCGGAAGATGTACGTTTAGGGGCATACCGGCCCATAAGTTGTGTTTGCTTTTTCGTGGTGAATGTGCATGTTTAAGGGCATGCCGGCCCATGAGTTGTGTTTGAGAATGCACGTTTAGGGGCATGCCGGCCCATGGAATGCTTTTGTTTTGCTTTTGTTTTATTTTGTGAATGATGTGCACGTTTAAGGGCATGCCGGCCCAAGAATTGTGTTTGTGAAAGGGGTGCATGTTTAAGGACCTGCCGGTCCACGAGTTTGTTTATGGAATGTGCACGTTTAGAAGCATGCCGGCCCATGAAATGGTTTTGATTTTTGTAGAGAGAGTGCACGTTTAAGGGCATGCCGACCCATGGTACATGTTTAAGGACATGCCGGTCCATGAACATGTTTAAGGACATGTCGGTCCATGGTGAAAGCTCTTGTTTGGATGACGATTGCGAGATTTTTGTGTAGAGATGTCTAGTTGAGGGCCTGTTAGGATAGGGCTTTTGTTTGAGTTTTATTATTGTGGAGTTTTGGGATTTTTGTGAGAACATCCTTTTGTTGGCTTATTGAAGTAGGGGTTCTGCTTTTGTCTTTGTTGTTGTACGGTGTTTGTGAGGAACGTTTGTTTTGTTGGCCTATCGAGGTAGGTTTTTTTTGTTTTTGTCTTGGGGTGTTCGTGAGGAACGTTTGTTTTGGTCTGCCTATTGAAGTAGGACTTTCGTTTTTGCTTTGGGATGATCCGAGGGACATCTGTTTTTAAACCTGTCGGGGTAGGGCTTTTTGTGTTTTTGGGATGTTTGAGAGGAACATCTATTTTGTTTGTTGTCCTATTGAGGTAAGGCTTTTGGTGTTTTCGTTTTGGGATGTGTTTTCATTTTGGGATGTTTGCGAGGAACATCTATTTTGCTTGTAGTCCTATTGAGGTAGGGCTTTTTGTGTTTTGGGATATTTGCTAGGAACGTTTATTTTGCAGACCTATCGAGGTAGGGCTAGTTTTTGTTTTGGGATGCTTGCTAGGAACATCTATTTTGCAGACCTATCGAGGTAGGGCTAGTTTTTGTTTTGGGATGTTTGCTAGGAACATCTATTTTGCAGACCTATCGAGGTAGGGCTAGTTTTTGTTTTGGGATGTTTGCTAGGAACATCTATTTTACAGACCTATTGAGGTAGGGCTAGTTTTTGTTTTGGGATGTTTGCTAGGAACATCTATTTTGCAGACCTATCGAGGTAGGGCAAGTTTTTGTTTTGGGATGTTTGCTAGGAACATCTATTTTCAGGCCTATCGGGGTAGGGCTAGTTTTTAGGATGTTTGCTAGGAACATCTATTTTGCAGACCTATCGAGGCAGGGCTAGTTTTTGGGATGTTTGCTAGGAACATCTATTTTGCAGACCTATCGAGGTAGGTCTAGTTTTTGTTTTGGGATGTTTACTAGGAACATCTATTTTGCAGACCTATCGAGGTAGGGCTAGTTTTTGGGATGTTTGCTAGGAACATCTATTTTGCAGACCTATCGAGGTAGGGCTAGTTTTTGTTTTGGGATGTTTGCTAGGAACATCTATTTTGCAGACCTATTGAGGTAGGGCTAGTTTTTGTTTTGGGATGTTTGCTAGGAACATCTATTTTGCAGACCTATCGAGGTAGGGCTAGTTTTTGTTTTGGGATGTTTGCTAGGAACATCTATTTTCAGGCCTATCGGGGTAGGGCTAGTTTTTAGGATGTTTGGTAGGAACATCTATTTTGCAGACCTATCGAGATAGGGCTAGTTTTTGGGATGTTTGCTAGGAACATCTATTTTGCAGACCTATCGATGTAGGTCTAGTTTTTGTTTTGGGATGTTTGCTAGGAACATCTATTTTGCAGACCTATCGAGGTAAGGCTAGTTTTTGTTTTGGGATGTTAGCTCGGAACATCTATTTTGCAGACCTATCGAGGTAGGGCTAGTTTTTGTTTTGGGATGTTTGCTAGGAACATCTATTTTGCAGACCTCTCGAGTTAGGGCTTGTTTTTATTTTGGGATGTTTACGAGGAACATCTATTATGTCGGCCTATTGGGGTAGGGCTTGTTTTCGTTTTGGGATGTTCGCGAGGGATATCTGTTTTGTCGTGTTTGTATGTGATCTAAGGTGAGGTGCTAGCCCCCTGTTTTAGTGGTTGAGTAATCGTATGTCGCGTTTATGGTGCATGGACTAATTGTTGTTTTTGTAGTTGGTCATTGTGATGTATCTTTCCCGTTTTGGAAGGGGTTCCTAGCTTAGGGAAGTAGGGGTGTTAATTTTAGATATCGTAGGTGTGCTTCCGTTTGAGGGGGTTTGTGTTTTGTCTTTGTTTTGTAGGTGAGAGGAGAATGCGTTCAGTTGTGTTTGTGGAGCTTGAATGGTTGCGGTTACGTTGGCGGTTGTGGTTGAAGAGGTGTATCTAGTTGTGTTTTGAGTAGGGTGTTTTCAATACTGCTGGGTAGGGCGTGTCTTGGGCTGTAGTTGTCGCACATGGCTGCGCTCTGGGCGTCATGGATGTTTACTCGCGTCATGCTCCTTGTCTACTTCGTCTTTCGCATTGTACCTGCATGGTTAATGCTCAAGAAAAGAAATGTTTTTGAAAGTGGGTTTTTCCAAAAGGTGTTATTTCGAAAATGCAACGTGTTTTTGAAAATGTTTTTGTTCAAAATGTATTAATTCGAGTGTTGAGTTAATTTTTTGAAAAAAAGCTTTTGAAAATGCTGACGAGCTGTTTGAAGGACGTGTTGGCTCGTGCATGTTTAAGGGCATGCCGGCCCGGGAAAACGTTTTTCGTAAGTTTTTTTTTTTAGACTAAAACATTTGGTTAGGGCGGTTAGAATTTTGCCAAACGTTTTTGAAGTCGAAAATGCTTGTTCTTTTCAAAATTGCGAGGACTCGATGAGTGAACCGAGGTTTTGATGGAAAACCAAGTTTTTGAGATGCTTTTAAGATTGAGACGAATCATATGCGTGACTCGAGACTTGACCGTTGCACGAATCTCACATTTGGGAATACGTGCGTTGTTAAAGCCCCCCAGTGGTATTTGCCCGCCTTTGGTAGGATGCTGTTGTTCCTGCAAAACAGAGTTAGACTTATAAAGCAGAGTACTACTCCTAGGTCTAGGATAACCTTGCCTCGACGTATTCGTTTTAGACGCCTCGATAAAGGAACATTTTGCTCTTTTTGGGTTGTGATTTTGGTGTGTACACGTCCTTAGCTTTAATGAGCTTCAGACGGAGGAATGTTTTGTGGATTTTTGTAAAGGGTTGGTTGAGCTCGGGTGAGCGGCCTACGTATCCACGATTGTGGAATCAAACCAGCGTAGTTCGGGTGTGCATGTTTAAGGACATGCCGGTCCAAGAATTGTGTTTGTTTTTTTGTGAATTATGAGCACGTTTAGGGGCATGCCGGCCCATGAATTGTGTTTTTGATTTTTGTAAAAGGTTTGAAGGTGCACGTTTAGGGGCATGCCGGCCCATGAATTGTGTTATGTGTTTGACCTTGATACATTGCATCCTAAGGGTAGGTTTTCCTTAGTTGATCTAGGCCACTTGTTGCTACTGCTTGGCCTTTGACTTGGATTTTCAGAGACTTTGACACTTGCTTGTGGGTTTCGATGCTTCTTCCCTTTGCTTGCTTCGCCACTTGCTAGAGGGTTATTTTAGGCTCTTTTTTGTTTTGTCTCTTGCTTAAAAGCTTTGAGACTTTGTTTTCTTTTTGCTTTTGCTCTCTTTTTTTTGTTCTTGCCTTGTCCCTTGCTTAAAAGCTTTGAGACCTTTTCTTTTTGCTCTTGCTCCCTCATCTGTTTTTGAGAATATGTTACGCCTTTTGTGGCCTGGGCTTATGGCTTGTCCTTGCTAGACCTTATGGTTTGATGGCCGCTTGTGATCCTATGTCTATCACGCCAGACTCCTCTGACATGTTCGTTTGCTTATTAGGCACGCAGCGATCAGTGCGTGGAGGCGATCCAGAATACTCGTGACCGGTCATGATCAAATTCATGATCACTGTGGAGCTCCAAATTAATGGATCCTCCTCCAAAAGCAGCGGAGTAGTAGACGACGAGCTGACTACCGGACCTTAGGTTTTTAGTGGTCAGAAGCCTTCTTGGTTTTTGTGTCTTGTCTTGTTGTTGTCCTTGACCTTCGTATCTAGTCCAAACCCCCTTTCGGATGGCTACTCCTAGGATGCAATGTATGTCGGTGGAGAGTGAATTTTGTGTAAGAAAAAGAAGCTGAGTTATGGGCAAACTTGTTCCTTTATCGATTTGTTTAAAATGTCGTACGTAAAAGACTCAATCGTCCTAGACTGACAGAGATTGACTCAATGCTTAGGACCTGACCCTTATTGAGAAATTGCAGGCTGCTTGATTGGATCGGCGGGATCGTTGATGACGCTTGGATGGATGCTTCGTCGGGCGCACGGGTCTTGAATATGAATCGGTGTCTTCATGTCGAGGTTCAATTCACGCATAGTTAGACTCGTCTCGTGACCTTACGAAAAATATTTTATGTTTTTTTTTTTTTAGAAAATTCTTTTAAGCTTGAAAAAGGAGGTTTCCAAATAAAGGTTTTAAGCTAAAGGAAAGCTTTTAAGGCGAGAATGCGTGCGCGCATCTTGCCTCGACGAAAAAGTTTTTGCTTTGCATCCGCCGAGCCCATGTTAACGGTTCATTGTTAAGGGCTCGAGCCTGGATGCATGAAAAAGGATTCGACTTGAAAGCGTCCAGCTAATCGAGCCGAGGATGTATTTACTATCGGTGTTTATTTTAGCTCATTTTTTTTATTTCAGAAAATTCTTTTAAGCTTGAAAAGGAAGTTTTCGAAAAGTTTTAAGCTAAAGGAAAGTTTTTAAGGCGAGAATGCGTGCGCGCATCTTGTCTCGATGTTAAAATATGTTTTTGGTCTGCATCCGTTGAGCCCAGGTTAACGGTTCATCGTTAAGGGCTCGAGCCTGGATGCATGAAAAAGGATACGACTTGAGAGCGTTTAGCTGGTTAAGTCGAGGATGTTAAATGTAGAGCCTAGGCTGTGTGACCTAGGGGAGTGAATCCGCGAGCTCGGGTTTTACTCCTTGCTCGGGTTTTTCGTTTGTTTTATAAAAGAATATTTTGAAAAGTGTTTTTTTTTTTTTTTTTCAAAAATTTGTTGTGCGTATTGTTAAAACAGCTCGTCGTGATTTGACAAAATGTCGGGAAGTGTTTTGAGTTGGGGACGCGTTGACACGTTCCCCGTCTCGATGTAAAAGATGTTTTGTGGTTGGATCTTACGGGCCCGTATGAACAGTATGTCGTCGTGGGCTCATTTCTGGATTGCACCAAAAGGTCTTGGGTCCGACTCGAGATAGCTATAGGCTGGTCGGGTCGGGGATGTTAAAGCGAGGTGAAAGCGGTACTGCTTATTTTCACGTGTTCTGTTTAAACTGAACTGAGTCAAATGATTATAGGTTAGTCGATTCAATGACGGGATTGGGTTTGACCTTTCCCAGGTCTTGTTTGTTTTTTAAGAGATGCTCGTCAAATCGAAATAACTAGAGGTCAAACGACTCGAGGGGAGTTTTGCGAAAATGTTTGTAAAAGGCGAAGGCCGTTTATTTTTTTATTATTTTTTTTTTTGAGTAAGTTCCGCAGGAATATGTTAGTATTCTCGGGTTTTGCTTTTTGAAAATGTTTTGCTATAAATGAATTACAGTGACCATAAGTCGCGTAATCCATTTACGTTTTTGAAAGGCCTTGCGAATGTAGTGATTATTCGCGGGCGTTTTGAAAGACTGGGTTGTTGTGTTAAACCGAAATGACTATAGGTCAGCCGGTTTATACGGATTTTTTTTTTTTGAGAAAGGTTATTTCAAAAGTTTGCAAAAGAATTGCCCCCCTCAGACACGGGAGGCTTCTGAGGTAGAGCCGCGTTGACGCGTTTCTAGTCTCGATGTAGTAATTTGTATGATCACATCTGATCAGCCCAAGTTAGCGGTATGTTGCTTGAGGGCTCATCGTTAGATCGTGATTTTGAAAAAGATTCAAAACGAAGTAGCGATAAACTAGTCGATTTGAGGATTAAAAACGGGTAAAAAGCGAATGTTGTTTTTTACGAGTAATTAATAGGGGACGTCGAGTCAAATTGGCGATGGGTCAACAAATGGGTTCGTGTCTGGACAAACCTGTGATTTTGTTTATTTTTGAAAGAAAAGTTCGTTTTAAGTCGGGGTGACTAGTGGGTCATTCGGCTTAGAGCTATTTCTAACGTAAAGGTGTTTACTTTAAAATATCCGAAAGGAGTCGACATTTTCGGGTCTTATTTTGTAAAAAGTTTTGTGATAAATGGATTATGGCGATAGGTCAGTCGTATAATTCATTTATGTTTTGTAAAAGATTGGAAATTTAGTGATTATTCCCTATCGGTTTGGTTTTGTTTATCGGGTTCATTTGACTATAAGTTAACAAACCTAACGTTATGTTTTGAAAGTATGTCTTTTGAAAAATGTTTTGACAACGTATTTACGAAAAGACGTTTTGAATGTGTAATGCTTTGAAAATGATTTTGCATGCATTTGTTTATAAGACGACTATAGTGACGGTACTATAGCTTCGCACCTGTACGTATAGACACGGGTTTTTGGTTTACAGGGTAAGTGATACACGTTATTTATATTCATTTTATGCCCCCAGTTCAGTCGCATTTAGCTACATTTACTTGTGTTCATTACCAGTTTTATAAGCTATTTGTTATATTTCTCGACACTGCTGCTTTCCATTTACATATTGCAGGTTTTGGTGGTTTTGAGCCAAAACCCGGGACGATTGGAGCAATACGAGAACTGAGTCCGAGAAGACCAAGCCCAAGCGTGCACATGAGCTCGAGGACACGAGCCAAGACCAAAAGGGCCAAAGATATCAAAGGCTACGTATAATAAAGGGCCCAAAAGCAAGGCCAAACGAAAGACAAGGCCCTAGAATGAATGATGGGCCAAGGAAGAAGAGACCAAGACAGCCGGCCCAAATAGGGTGGTCAGGCCGATGCAGGCGTGGCCGATGCAGGGCCGGCTCGGCGCTTTACGGGTTTTTGATTTAATCCGAGTTTATTTGTTTGGAAACTATATATTAGACACTTAGGACGTGATTTAGGTCATCTTATGTTTATGCTTTATTTCTCTAGCTTAGTTTACTGCTTTCTTTTATTTTCTCTAAAAACATTCAAGTTTTAGTTTAGTCTTCAAGATTCAAGATTCAATTACTTTGTAACCGTCGGTACTCCGTAAGTTTCAGGTTTTTATTCAATTGCAATTATTTCTTTTATCATGTCTTCTTATTATTGCTTTGATTTAATTTCAATTATGAGTAGCTAAATTATAATTAGGGTTTGAAGGTGATTTGTGATAGTTGATTCAGGACATGTTTTAATTGCTATTTTGATTGAACTTGTGCAAGTTGGTTTATTCCTACGCGTTTTATTATCAATTGAATTTAGGGACGCCTTTATTGAATTGAATTTAGGTTGTTTCAGTTTAAGATCGAAAGCCTAATTGAAACTAGACTCACGCGTATTTGATAAGTTGAATTTAGTAAGTTGCGAGAGCCCGCTAAATTTGCTTAATGTTAATATTGACTCGAGAGAGCGTATTCCTAAACCTAGCCACTTGCATAGCTTCAGTTGATTGTTTTCTACTTTTGAGTTGAGTTCCTGAATCACTGTCATAATGATCCTGATGCCCTAATCCTTCTCCTTATTGATTTTTATTCATCTGCTTTATGTTGGAGTTAGTGTCCTCCACAGTTAGTGCAATAACATAGATAAATCTCTAAAAGGTACACAGGGTACATTTTGTATTTAATCAGTTGATTAACGTTTATCGATAACGGTTGGCTTGCTAGATAAGTTTGACGTTATTGTCATACAGATGGCGGTGATCAACTGGTCCCTAAGAGTCACACCTAAAGGATGTGTTTTAGAGATATGATTATTTGAGAAAATGATCATATTGATGCCCTACTAAAAGACTAAAAGGTTAGTCGGTGTTTTTGACTAAAATGTTAGTCAAGTGTGTGATTATAATATGGCCATTTAATAAGGATTAAATGATTTTAGCTAAGACGAATTAAATGTAATTCGTGAATTGAATATAAAATGTTATATTTAATTATTTGATATAATATAAGCTAATTAATCATAAACTGTTATAATTAATTAGAAAATTATAAATATGAGGATATTAATAATTTAATGATATATTATAGTGGATCATTATTATGTGATACTAGTAATATTATATTATATTAAAAGCTAAAGGAAACCTCCAAGAAAGAGCCTAATTGGTCTTTGACTCCTTGGTCAACAAGGAATTGGTTTTTGGAAAGTGATTTTTGGAAAGCAAAAATTACTCCCCAATATTGATGAGAAGGCCGAAATTTTGGAGTACTTAAGGGGAGCTTTGGCTCAACTTAACTCAACTAATTCATTCATTATAATTCACACAACACAAAATCTCAAGAAAAGAAAATTAGTTTTCTCTCTTATTTTCTAGCAACTCAAGGGCATATCAAGAACATATCTTGGGTGAGATAATTAGGAGATACCATAATTTTGGTATTGATCTTAGGCCAATTCTTAAGGATTTAAAGGTTAATTCTAAATCTTTTATTATGTTATGCAATTTCAATTTATGACTTTAAATCTTATAAAGTTTTTCATTATAATCCTGTGATTTTAATGGTCTATATACGGATATAAACCTACAAGTGGTATCAGAGCCTTAGGGCACATGAAATTTTTATAAGGTTTTCATAAAAATCGATTTTGTATAAATTTAAATCAAATTGTTAAGTTGGCCGAATTGATTGTTGATTAGGCCATGAGTTTTGTTCAAATTTTTGGTTTGTTTTGGTCGTTTTGATTCATAATTATTAATATTTTAAGATGTTAAAACGATTACATATGATTTTGAATGAGTTTTGATTTAATATCGATTGAATTAGAACTAAAAGGACCAAAATTTGTGTATGTTAATGAACATATCTTGTTGTTAATCACTAGATCTATCAGTTTAAGATGTTCAATTTAAAAGGTTAGTTTGAATCTCTTAAATCAATGTTTAATACGGATTAAAATTGAGTTAGGATAGATCTAATTATTAGCATAATCGAATTAAATCAGTTTAATTCATTGTTTTCTTTATTGACCGTATTAAAATTTAAATTTTGGTAATTTTTATGATAATATTTTTTTTTTGGCCGTGTACTTTTAATTATAAAAAAAAAAAAAAAATTAATTCGGTAATTTAATTTTTTTTTTTTTGGCCGAATTATTATGTTTTTTTTTTGGGTTTCCTATTTTATTTTGGAAATTGTTTTTTTGGAAATCTTGTTTTTGGAAATTAATTTCTTGTAATATCTTATTATATTTTGTTATATTTTTAAGATATATTTTTGTGTTATTGTGAAGTAGTTCATAATAATGATGATACCTAATATTTTAAAAAGGTTTAAGATATTTTGAGATTTAATTTATGTTATACCGATAATATAAATTAATTTGGATTATTCTTTTGATTAAGATATTATGAACAGTTAAGGAATTGTTGCATAATGATAATCTTTTAAAAGAGGTGGTTTGGATATAAATCAATTCGTATGCATTGTTTTTATATTGTTTAGTTGATGCTTTATTTTTGTGAATGAATGTTTGGATGAATGGTTTAATTATACGCATTAATTATGTACAAAAGGTTGTAATTTACTAGTGTGGCCTTAGAAGATTATGTTTTCGTAATGAAAGGAAACATAATTATTGGTTGTAATTTTGAGATCTCGAATCTCCAATCTTGTAATATTTTTAATTTTGGCATATTTTGGATTAGAATGTAAATAGGTTTATTTTTGTAATTAAAATATGTAATTTTGAGAAGATTCAAGATTGAAGATTCAAGATGGATTCCCACTAAAGCCCAAGATGAAGAATGAAGACAAGCTTAGGGTCCATGGATGGATTCCAAATTGTATCTTGTTTTTATTTTCATAGGGATAGGCCACACTAGGTGTTTTTCTTTTTGCGTTTTACTTTACCGTTTTATTGCTTTCACGTTAGATAGTAGCATCATATTCCGCCTAAACTAAACCAAACCACCTAATATGCATGAAAATGGATCATATAGTTGCATCTTTTTCATAGACATACGGATGTCATTTGTTTAGAGCTATCACCTCAATTTAATCATTCACGATAATGCTAGATATTAGTTCACTTAAAATGAATTAAAATGAGTTGATGGGATCTTCCTCTAAAATGAAAATTGAGATTAGTCTTTATAGGAAAAGCATGCTATGAGCCCCTTCTTCGTCGGTAGGCATGTAGGACCTTACTCTCCACATGACCCCTTCTACGTTGGTAAGTAGTATGCGTTGACCTATTTTACCTCAACACTATAGTTCGAGTAATATCTCGTAGTTATAGTGGACTAATAGATAGGATTTACTGAAATCTATCGACCAAGAATTCTAACAGTAGAATTAGCTAAGAAGTTAGCTTATCAATTTAAAGAAATTGAGTCTTGGGATCATTTATATAATTCTCGAGGGAGGTCGATTATATGAGTGCATAAGTCATTGCTTTAAACCGCTATTGTTTCTGACTTAATCTTTTAAAACCATGATTTCTTATCTTCTCTTCTTCTTCTTTCTTTTCACAGTTTGAATACGTTATATAAAGATATAATCGCTAATACAAAATGGTGAGTCGTATTGAAGGCCCAATGCCAAGTGTCACACTTGAGCGTGAATCATGGTGAGAATTTTTATGGGATGACATGAATCGATCTACTCATTGAAGAATGATGGGTCCAATTTTCTTTGATTGGGAGGTGCATTACGGAATGCCGCCATAGGTGACAAGCTCAAGTACTTGATCGAGCCATCGCCGTAGAACCGACTCCGTCACGAGGAGCGAATGAAGTCGTAGCTTATAGTGATTTCATGATGGAGGCGGGTGCGTTACGGAATGTACTCATCTATGCAATGGAATCCAATTTGCAAAGACGATTCATTACCCAAGGTGCAAACAAGATTTTCACCACCCTAACCAAAGAATTCTCGAAAGCACCGAGAATTAAAAGTTACGAGTACACTACTCATTTCTTTGAGGCTAGACTCCAGAAGGGCCAACCGGGTGGTCCACACCTTCTCGACATGATCGAGAATGTTGAAAAACTGGATGAGCTCGGTTGCAAAATCGATGAGAAGATCGTCATTGATCGAGTGCTCCACTCTCTTCATGATGGGTATGCCCTCTTTAGGGCAAACTATTACATGAATGACATGCAGAAAAGTCTGCATGAGCTGCATTCACTCCTCGTACAGACGGAGAGTGATCTGAAGTTGAGTGGGAGCACGAAACAAGATGTTCTCATGATTGGCAACAAGAAGGGTAAGGGTAAGGCTCCGGCTAACCTAGCTGTAGGTAAGCCAAAATTCAAGAAGCCAGTGGTTGCTAAGAGTGGGCCTGGTGAGTCTAGCGGTAGCTCACAAGGCAAGGCAAAAGCTAAGCAGACCATGGAGTGCCACCATTGCCACAAGCCTGGCCATTGGAGGCGTAACTGTCCCGTGTATGCTGAGGACATAAAAGCAGGCCGCGTCGCTCCTGTTGGTATGTCTTCTTTTATTCATATGATTGAGATTAACCATGCAAGTTTCGGAACTTGGGTACTTGATACTGGATGTGGTTCTCATCTGTGCAATCATTTGCAGGGCCTAAGAAGCATCAGAACTCTGGCAAGAGGTGATGTAGATCTGCGAGTGGGAAATGGAGCAAGAGTTCTTTGCAGCTTCGATGGGACATATGTAATCCAACTCCCAAGTGGATTTGAGTTATTTCTAAATAACTGTTACTATGTACCTAGTTTATCGAAAAACATTATTTCTGTATCCGTTCTTGATAAAGAAGGATTTTCATTTTTAATAAAGAATAATAGCTGTATTTTCTCTTTAAATGAAATGATTTATGGTAAAACTGTTTCCATGAACGGAATTTATGTTTTAGATCAAACCACAGAAATCATGCATGTGAGTAACAAGAAAGCAAAGGTTGGTGACAAAGATCAAACGTATTTATGGCATTGCCGAATGGGACACATAAATGAGAAACGCGTGAAAAAGCTAATTGATAGTGGGACTATCGCCCCATTTGACTATGAAACTTTTGGCACGTGTGAATCATGTCTCATAGGCAAAATGTCTCGAATTTCCTTCAAAGGTGTTGGAATGCGCGCTGCTGACCTATTAGGACTCATACATACTGATGTGTGTGGACCTATGTCAATCAACGCTAGAGATGGCTATAGGTATTTTATCACTTTCACGGACGATTTGAGTAGATATGGACATGTCTACTTAATGAAGCATAAAAGTGAGTCCTTTGACAAGTTCAAGGAATTCCAGAATAAGGTTGAGAACCAACTGGATAGAAAGATAAAAGCACTACGTTCGGATCGTGGTGGCGAATATCTTTCAACTGAGTTTGATCAACACCTGAAAGACCGCGGAATAGTATTACAATTAACTCCACCCGGAACACCACAGCTGAATGGTGTATCCGAACGCAGAAATCGAACACTACTTGACATGGTTCGATCCATGATGAGTCACACGGTTGTACCTGACTCATTATGGGGTTATGCTCTTTTGTCAGCTGCTCTTATACTTAACCGAAGTCCGTCTAAAGCTGTAGACAAGACTCCATATGAGTTATGGAAGGGAACTGTCCCTAACTTGTCCTTTATTCGGGTTTGGGGGTGCGAGGCTTATGTCAAGTGGAGACACGAGGATAAGCTCGGCCCGCGATCGGTCAAGACATACTTTATTGGTTATCCAAAAGGAATGTTTGGTCATTACTTCTATTCGCCAACCGAACAACGAGTTTTTGTTGCGGCTAGTGCGAAGTTCTTAGAGAAAGAGTTTCTCGAAGACAAGAGAGGTAATAGAACCTTCGATCCGCTTTGAGATTCCTGAACCAACAACCGAGCAACCAATGGAGGAAACTGTTCCTTCTTCGTCTGCTGCGGTTAATGTCCCTTTGGAACCCAGGAGGTCGGGTAGACTCTCCATTCCTCCAGATAGATACATCGGTATGGTTGAGGAGAATGGGAGAGACGACATTTTACTCCTTGAGAGTAACGAACCCGTAACCTATAAAGGTGCCATGACGTGTTCTGACTCAAAGCTTTGGCAAGAAGCCATGCAATCCGAGATGGACTCGATGTACGAGAACCATGTATGGGATCTGGTTGACTTACCTGATAAGGCTAGGCCTCTTCAGTGCAAATGGCTTTACAAGATAAAGCGATCTGTAGAAGGACAACCAGATATATACAAGGCACGACTAGTGGCAAAGGGTTTCACTCAAGTGCAAGGGTTGCACTATGATGAGATCTTTGCACCCGTAGTCATGCTTCGTTCCATTCGGATTCTCTTAGCGATCGCCGCATTTCATAACTATGAAATTTGGCAAATGGATGTGAAAACCGCCTTCTTAAACGGTTATTTGGAGGAGGAGTTGTACATGGTACAACCCGAAGGTTACATCGATCCTGAAAATCCTAAGAAAGTTTGCAAGCTTAGGCGTTCCATCTATGGACTTAAGCAAGCTTCACGGAGTTGGAATCATCGCTTCGACCAAGTGATAAAGGAGAATGGATTCACTCGATCGGTCGAGGAACCATGCCTATATATCAAGTCGAGTGGGAGCAAGATTGTCTTCCTAATACTGTACGTCGATGACATACTCTTAATTGGGAATGACATACCTCTCTTAACTTCGGTAAAAGTATGGTTAAAGAACCATTTCCAGATGAAAGATCTGGGTGAGGCACAACGTATTTTGGGGCTCCGTATCTGTAGAGATAGATCACGACGGATGTTATCCCTCAGTCAGGAGTCTTATATAGATAAGATTCTTGAGAGGTTCAGATGACCAACTCAAGAAGGGGAATCTTCCAATGATCTCTGGGGTGCACTTGAGTAAAGCTCAAGCACCAAAGACATCTGAAGAGGTCGAGCGCATGAGTCGGATTCCATATGCTTCAGCTATAGGATCGATCATGTATGCCATGATATGCACACGTCCTGACGTGGTATATGCATTGAGTATGACGAGCCGATACCAAGGCAATCCAGGTGAAGCACACTGGATGGCCGTAAAGAACATTCTTAAGTACCTACGGAGGACTAAAGATTGGGTATTGACTTACGGAGGAGACACTGAGCTATGCGCTGATCGGTTCTGTGATGCTAGTTTCCAAACGGATCGAGATGACTCAAAGTCTCAATCGAGATTCGTTTTACTCTTAATGGCGCCATGGCACACCGGAAAAGCTCCAAACAAGCGATTATAGCAGATTCAACAAGCGAGTCCGAGTACTATCGCCTTCAAGGCCGCAGGAAGCTATATGGATGCGTCAGTTCTTACAAGGACTAACTGTAGTTCCAAGTTCGAATGACCCGATCACCATCTATTGCGACAATAGTGGTGCCATCTTCCAGGCAAAGGAGCCGAAGTCCAGCAACAAGTCTCGGCACGTGCAAAGGAAGGCTCACATGATCCGGGATTACGTGGAGCAGAAGGAGATAGTGATTGACAAGATTGCTACGGATAACGTTTATCGATAACGGTTGGCTTGCTAGATAAGTTTGACGTTATTGTCATACAGATGGCGGTGATCAACTGGTCCCTAAGAGTCACACCTAAAGGATGTGTTTTAGAGATATGATTATTTGAGAAAATGATCATATTGATGCCCTACTAAAAGACTAAAAGGTTAGTCGGTGTTTTTGACTAAAATGTTAGTCAAGTGTGTGATTATAATATGGCCATTTAATAAGGATTAAATGATTTTAGCTAAGACGAATTAAATGTAATTCGTGAATTGAATATAAAATGTTATATTTAATTATTTGATATAATATAAGCTAATTAATCATAAACTGTTATAATTAATTAGAAAATTATAAATATGAGGATATTAATAATTTAATGATATATTATAGTGGATCATTATTATGTGATACTAGTAATATTATATTATATTAAAAGCTAAAGGAAACCTCCAAGAAAGAGCCTAATTGGTCTTTGACTCCTTGGTCAACAAGGAATTGGTTTTTGGAAAGTGATTTTTGGAAAGCAAAAATTACTCCCCAATATTGATGAGAAGGCCGAAATTTTGGAGTACTTAAGGGGAGCTTTGGCTCAACTTAACTCAACTAATTCATTCATTATAATTCACACAACACAAAATCTCAAGAAAAGAAAATTAGTTTTCTCTCTTATTTTCTAGCAACTCAAGGGCATATCAAGAACATATCTTGGGTGAGATAATTAGGAGATACCATAATTTTGGTATTGATCTTAGGCCAATTCTTAAGGATTTAAAGGTTAATTCTAAATCTTTTATTATGTTATGCAATTTCAATTTATGACTTTAAATCTTATAAAGTTTTTCATTATAATCCTGTGATTTTAATGGTCTATATACGGATATAAACCTACACTTTATTATTTGCTTTAGTTTATAGTTCAAAACAAACACCTTTTCACACCCTTGAGTTGAACCTGTTTTCACCGACTTTAGCTTAAGACTACACCGTTTCTCCGTGGATACGATCCTGCTTACCACTAGTCTTTAGTTGGTTATGCATTAGGTTTATTTTGATTTCAGCGATACGACTTAGCTGTGTCAATTTTGGCGCCGTTGCCGGGGACACGGCTTTGCTAGTTTTAGTTATTGTTTAGTTACAGGTTTTTCTCTTTTGTCTCAAGGAACCTAGTTCCTTGAGACCGTTCTCACCTTTTCCTTTGAGTTATTTATGCGCAGGTCACCTTGCACCGTACGCGCAACTTCTTCAAGGAAATCGCTGAGACTTACGCAGCTGAGAGTGTGCAAAGTTCAGACGCGGAAACTCGCTCAGAACGATCGTCCTGCGACGAGGACAATATACACATTGTTATTGATTTAGAGGAGCCAGTGACTATGCCTAAACTTTCGAGTCACTCGTTTCCTAAAACGGAGTCCATACCTGATGGATTCACTATGCCCGCAACTCTGCAGGGCAACTTCGAGATTCGCCCCGCCTTTCTCAATTTGGTGGAGCGGAATCAGTTTGGTGGTTATCCCACCGAAGATCCTGGTCGGCATATGCAGATGTTTACCGACTACTGTTCTACTATAAAGCAGGCCGGGATTACGCAGGAGCAAATAAGGGAGATGCTGTTCCCTTTTTCTTTAAAAGATCGAGCTCGTGAGTGGATCACGGACCTCGACAACGTTCTATGCAAAGTTCTATCCTCCAGAGCGCACTAATCAGATGAGGAGTCAGATACAGGGCTTCAAGCAAACATTTGATGAGACTTTTGCTGAAGCTTGGGAGCGATATAAGAAGCTCATACGGGATTGTCCTCACCACGGGCTTAACGACTGGTTGGTAATAATGACCTTCTACAATGGGTTGTATGCGGAGAGTAGAGCTATCCTAGATTCCGCTGCAGATGGACGTTTCGCTAATAACGTCGATGACGACAAGGCTTGGGGGTTAATTGAAGATATGGCTGTTCACTCGGCTCAGTTCGGGAAGCCTAGGGGGAATTCACGGTCCGCACATGATGACCGTGATAAGGGGAGTATTTCTGCACTCACTAGTCAGGTTGCTGCGCTGACTGCGCAGATTAGTATGATGGCTGGTGGTGGTTCCTCTAGCGCCCATGTGAATGCTGTTGCAGGGCATGATACGGGTTATTCTACGGGGTATGCTGCACCCCACGAGCAGGTTTTTGCATATCAATCCTACAACCAAAACTTGCCCTACCAAAACCAACCCGGTTACGATCGCTCACTTCTCTCCTATCGTAACCAAAATGTCCAAAACCCAACCACCCAACCACCACAAACTCAACCTTACCAACCTCCCTACAAAAATTACCAACCACCTCCTCCTAACTACCAAAAACCCGCCTTTACACCGCCACAACCTACCCCCGTACCTGATCCTTTGGCCGAGACTAGGGCCATGATGTCGCAAATGCAACAGGTGATGATGGGTATGCAGGAGTCGCAGAAGACAATGATGCAGTACATGCAAAAGAGCGACCAGGCTAAGGACGCGGCAATTAAGAATTTGGAGAATCAAGTGGCTCAACTCGCGACTTCGCAAGCTGCGCGTCAACCAGGCTTCTTGCCATCGCAGGGCCAATCTCCTAACCCGCCTCCCGATACTGCGTGCGCAATTACGTTGAGGAGTGGTGCGTTTTATGATGATCCGAGGCCAAAGCGGTATGGCCGGTCGGCCGGCAATGGTCAGTCTAACCGAACACTGGCGCGGAAAGATGATTTGGGTGTTAATTCGGGTCCTTCTGTTGCTTCTCCTACGCCCCCGATTCAGATTAGGCTCCCATTTCCGGGTCGCCAACGTGACGAGTCCGAGGCTAAGTTTAAGAAGTTTGTCGACGTCGTCAAGGCTCTTCAGGTAAATGTTCCCTTCCTTGACCTTGTTACTCAAATTCCTGCTTATGCTAAGTTTTTAAAGGAGGTCTTAGCTCGTAAGCGAACACTAGAGGATGTGTCGACCGTAGCATTCGTGGGGGAGGCTAGCACTAGGTTGCAGGGTGGTAAACCTCCTAAGCTTAGTGATCCAGGTACCTTTTCCATCCCCTGCTCCATTGGTAAGTTTGTGGTTCGCAATGCCTTGTGTGACCTTGGCGCGAGTGTGAGTGTCTTACCTTACTCCCTTTACCAAAAGATGAGCCTGTCAGCTTTGAGCCCTACCCACATTACCTTACAAATGGCTGACCGTTCGATTAAGCGTCCCTTGGGAATCCTACAAGACGTCCCTGTACAGGTTGGAAAGTTCTTTATCCCTGTAGACTTTGTTGTAGTCGATATGCCCGAGGATGTCCACATTCCTATCATTTTAGGGAGACCCTTCCTGCACACTGCTGGTGCAGTTATTGATGTGGGCAATAAGACGATAGCCTTTACGGTGGGGGGGTGAGAGGTTGACCTTTACTCATTCAGATACCCCGCGGTCGCCCATGCGTCTTGAGTCGGTTTGTGCTGTTAATGTTATACCTCCGTCTCACTCTACTGGAGACACTTTGGAGGTCGTTTCTGTTGTCTCCCCTTGTGCAGGTTCATTACAGGATGGCTGCAAGCTTGGTTTGGGGGAGCGGAAACTGCTTAAAGCCGATCTATTTGACGCTAGTGATGGAGGAGGGCCTACGGTTCAGTCGCCTGGAGCACAAGGGCGATTTGGAGAGCCATTTCGCGATCGAGGACCCACGATGAATGCTTATGCTGCGCTACCTCAAGCTGGAGGAATTCTATGGCGAATGGATGCTATTTCGCCGAGTGAAGCTGTTGCAAATGGCCAACAACCTTGGCCCCCGTATACTTGATGAATTTGGAGCTTTGAAGAGTCGTGCGGGACTATAAACCAGCGCTTCCGGGAGGCAACCCGATGACGTTGTATTTTAATTTGCACTTGTACTTTGGTTTGCTTTAGTTTTCATGACATTTTCTGGTTTTATTCTGAGCGCGTGAGGACGAGGGTTTTATATGTGATTTTAGCGCGCAGGTACTTTAGGACTTCGTCCTTAGTATTTTTGAAGAAAACGCTACGAGTGTGCATGCCAGCCGGCCTACCGGCTGCCGGGCCCGGACCGGGGCCGTAGCACAATTTTGGAAACAGGAAAAAACGCGAAAAAAAAAGAAATATGCACCAGAGCCGGCCGGCCGGCCGCCGGTCTGGACCGGCCCTGGTGCTCTGCTGCTCCAATTTGTTGCTTCGTGTCTGCTGCTCCGAAGTGTTGCACAGCTGGACTGATTTGGACGCATATACGTGGAATTTTAGCCGCACTCCATGCTTCGCTTCGGTTTGGGGGAGCTCCGACTTCGTAAATGTGAGCTCTCTTCCTCCTCTTCCTCGTTTTCCCTTCTTACCCCGTTTATTGTTTGTCCTCCTCTGCTTTAGTGGTTGTGCTGTTTTCCACATTGAGGACACTGTGTGATTTGGTTTGGGGGAGGGAAACACTTTCGCGTTTATTAGGTTGTTTGCATTTTCTTTTCGTGTGCATTTATATATAAAAAAAAAACAAAAATTGAAAAATTCAAAAAATTACAAAAATACGAGTCTTTTGGTCTGCTTTGTCCTGCTTTATCTAGTTTGGAGAATTGATTAGTACGCATTCTTTGATCTTTAGTATCTCCATGTCGACTTTCTATCGCCTTAGCTTGCACGATTGGTTTGTTTCCTGTTACTAGATTGCGAGCCTCAACACTAGCCCACTTGTATTTGCTTAATTCTTTTTGCTTTTCGCTTGTTTACTTTCGACTATTGACATTCGAGCTTGGCATTGGTTCGTGGAATGTTGGTTTGTTGGCATGTGGTTTGGTTCGGAAAGATCATCTTATATATGTTGGAGCGATGCTTCGATGCTCTCGGAGGGGACTCATTGATTTGAGTAACCACAGTGGCCATGAATTTGGCTGCGACCGGGAGTATGAGCAATTATGTAACCCTTAAGGAAATATGTATACCCGAGCGCGATTTTTACCGAGTGAACGTCAAGCTAAACGGTACTACATACGAGGGATGCTCCACATTTGCAGAAAAAAAAAAAAAAAGAATACAGAAAAGAAAAGAAAAGAAAACAAATGGTAATGATGTGGTACGATTTGGATGATGGAATGTGGTTTGTACGGTTGGCCTTGCTTGAATTGATTTGTCGTTAGTTTTACTTTTGCGTAAGCGTTAGAGATTAGTGATACGATGTGGTGTGAATGGTTGAGACTTGTGCTCTATTCTCGGTGAAATAGACCATGGTTGTATGTCTATGTGCATAGGTCGTCCACTACGAGATACTAGCGTGATAAGTTCGTGTCGCTTTGATTTTCTCCGACGCTGTTTGCTTGAGGACAAGCAAAGGTTTGGTTTGGGGGAGTTTGATACACGTTATTTATATTCATTTTATGCCCCCAGTTCAGTCGCATTTAGCTACATTTACTTGTGTTCATTACCAGTTTTATAAGCTATTTGTTATATTTCTCGACACTGCTGCTTTCCATTTACATATTGCAGGTTTTGGTGGTTTTGAGCCAAAACCCGGGACGATTGGAGCAATACGAGAACTGAGTCCGAGAAGACCAAGCCCAAGCGTGCACATGAGCTCGAGGACACGAGCCAAGACCAAAAGGGCCAAAGATATCAAAGGCTACGTATAATAAAGGGCCCAAAAGCAAGGCCAAACGAAAGACAAGGCCCTAGAATGAATGATGGGCCAAGGAAGAAGAGACCAAGACAGCCGGCCCAAATAGGGTGGTCAGGCCGGTCTGGGCCGGCAGCCGGTCTGGACCAGCTCCGAGTTTATTTGTTTGGAAACTATATATTAGACACTTAGGACGTGATTTAGGTCATCTTATGTTTATGCTTTATTTCTCTAGCTTAGTTTACTGCTTTCTTTTATTTTCTCTAAAAACATTCAAGTTTTAGTTTAGTCTTCAAGATTCAAGATTCAATTACTTTGTAACCGTCGGTACTCCGTAAGTTTCAGGTTTTTATTCAATTGCAATTATTTCTTTTATCATGTCTTCTTATTATTGCTTTGATTTAATTTCAATTATGAGTAGCTAAATTATAATTAGGGTTTGAAGGTGATTTGTGATAGTTGATTCAGGACATGTTTTAATTGCTATTTTGATTGAACTTGTGCAAGTTGGTTTCTTCCTACGCGTTTTATTATCAATTGAATTTAGGGACGCCTTTATTGAATTGAATTTAGGTTGTTTCAGTTTAAGATCGAAAGCCTAATTGAAACTAGACTCACGCGTATTTGATAAGTTGAATTTAGTAAGTTGCGAGAGCCCGCTAAATTTGCTTAAGGTTAATATTGACTCGAGAGAGCGTATTCCTAAACCTAGCCACTTGCATAGCTTCAGTTGATTGTTTTCTACTTTTGAGTTGAGTTCCTGAATCACTGTCATAATGATCCTGATGCCCTAATCCTTCTCCTTATTGATTTTTATTCATCTGCTTTATTATTTGCTTTAGTTTATAGTTCAAAACAAACACCTTTTCACACCCTTGAGTTGAACCTGTTTTCACCGACTTTAGCTTAAGACTACACCGTTTCTCCGTGGATACGATCCTGCTTACCACTAGCTGCTGTTAGTTGTCTGTTAGGTTTATTTTGATTTCAGCGATACGACTTAGCTGTGTCAGTAAGGTTCCCTCCGGCCATTCCCGCAACGTTTAGGTAGGGGCACCCGCAAGATTACACACGTCTTAGGTGTGAATTCAATACGGGCCCTAGAGCGTTCGAGTTTGACTGGTTACGATCGTTTGTACGGATGCCGTACTTGTAATCGTGGAGGGGTGAGAGATCGACGTGTCCAGAGTTACCTCACTTATGAAGCGAGAGTTACTAGGGGCCGTCCCTCGAAGGGTGTGGTTATGAATCAGGAGGATTCGACTCAAACGGTTGCATGTGCTCAAACATCGAATGTTAAAACTGTTTTCAATTTTTCAAGTTTCACCTCTTGTGTTTTTAAATAAAAGAAATAAAAAGTTTATTTTCTTAAAAATAAAAACAGCTCGTCCCCAGCGGAGTCGCCAACTGAAGGTACCGGATATCGCGCTCCCGCGAGTATACCTATCGACGCCGTGCGCGCGCCCGACCTCGCCTCGCGTGGGGGCGCAGGGGCGGAATGCGCCTCGCAGGAAAAATGCGTATGTGCGTCGCCGCATCACGGAGCGGCGCGTATGAAAAGCGCTGCTCTCGCGGGTCATTCGCTCGATTCGGCTATTGGGGAAGTCATTGCCTAACTTATTTTAAAAACCTTTTAAAGAAATATTGAAAAATCATTAAAAAGCCGTTTTTCGGAGTCGCCACCAAATTATAGGGGAATTTGGACCCGTTCAACGAGTCTTAAAATATAAGACACGAGTTTCTCAGATTTTAAGGTGCGTCGATACCTATCCATCTGAGGTTTGAAACCAGAGACAGGATTCGGGGTGAGGGTACTCTCCAAACGTTTGTCAAAATGTTTTATGAAAAACTATAATTGAAAAGCCTACGTAAAAGTAGCCAGTACTAGCTTGAAAACAGTGTATAATTCGATGTTTGAGCAAATGCAGACCGCTACGTACAAGTGCGATAAAAGACTCGATAAATATGCATAAAAGCCAATGTAAACGTCTAAGATATGACGGGTTACTATAGGAAATGTGCACAAAGTGATAATTCATTATTTGAATTATCACTTAAGTGCTATTTTCCGACTCATGTATGAATAAAAGTTTATTTAAAACCCTCAGTTTTGCAAGTTTTAAGACTAATGAAGACAGTACAAGTTTTATCGAAATCATGTTTAGTCATTTAATGCGTAAACGAGAATTTGCATAATGTAAAGTGACGTCGGTTTTCTTTAACGATATTGAGTCGTTGTTTATGCGATATTGGCGAGGTTTAGACGGATTCTGAATCCGAATTGCTACAACCGTATTACAAATACGGGTTCGCTAATGCCAATACCGGGTCGGGTTAGGAACCCGTATAAGTCGAGTGTACGTGAGGCGTAGATTGGGAAAGAGTGATGACAATTCATCGGGTGAAAAATCATGGTTTGAAATGAATGAATAAGGGGTGTATTTATAGAGTTTGAGCCGCCAAAACAGCAGAAAACAAGTTTTAAATCGCCTGTTAACAGGCGATTTAAAACTTAATCGCCTGTTCACTGGCCATTAAGTTTTAAATCGCCTGTTGACAGGCGATTTTATATTTGTTTTCTGTTGTTTTGTGACGTATTTTGGCTATACGTATGTGTGATGTAGTTTGCTTAGTGTGGTTGGTTTGTGTTTTGTTTTGGCCGACTTACTACGGGTCTGTTTTCGTGTTTCGTGTTTCGTATTTCGTGTCATTTTCGGGTCTCGGGCCGAAAATTGTTTTTGTCTCGGATTGACTTGTTTTTGTGAAACGTGTTTAGACGTGAGGTCGGTTTGAGCGCCTGACGCTTTGGGAGGCATGCTCTGTTGTATTTGTGGGTTTTTTCGGGTCTCGGGCCAAAAAAGGGTTTTTGTCTTGTATTGCTTTGTTTTTGTGTTGGGTCGGTTTAAATAAAATGACTAAGCGAATATTCATTTTACACGACATGCAAATAACTCATTTTATGCGTTAAATGACTTAAAATGTTTTCGACAAAATGTACCGTTTTGACATTACGTTAAAAACATGCTTTTTGCAAAAGGTCCATTTCATCATCGGGTTTTTGTTTGGGGGGTACGGATATGGGTATCTACACGTATTCGCATGGTCGTACAAGGATATGCCCGGAATCGAACGAAGCATCGCCGAACACCGCATCCTCATCAAACCCGGTTACAAACCAATCAAACAAAAGCTAAGGAGACTACGTCCCAAATGGTCCCTTATGGTCAAGGAATAAATTGAGAAACAACTACAACCCGGTTTCATCCAAGTCATCGAGTATCCTGAATGGATCTCAAACATGGTCCCAGTCTTGTAAAAGAATGGCAAAATCCGAGTATGCGTTGACTTTCGCGACTTGAACAAAGCCAGTCCAAAAGATGACTTCCCATTACCCCATGTGGACGTCCTAATCGACAACACCGCCGATCACGCCCTCCTATCCTTCATGAACGGCTACACAGGCTATAATCAAATCAAAATGTCTTGCGAAGACATGGCAAAAACGGCCTTCATTACACCGTGGGGCACATACTGCTACACGGTCATGCCTTTCGGCCTAATCAATGCCGGTGCTACATACCAACGCACCGCCACAACCCTTTTACATGACATGATGCACAAAGAAGTCAAAATCTACGTCGACGATATGATCGTGAAGTCAAAGGAGAGAAGTGGTCATATCACTAACCTCCGCAAGTTCTTCACTCGCCTACGGCAATACAAAATGCGTTTGAATCCCCAAAAATGCACTTTTGGAGTCAAATCCGGTAAGCTGCTAGGGCACGTAGTGAGCCAAAGAGGCATCGAGGTCGACCCCTCGAAAGTCAAAGCAACCTACGGCAATACAAAATGCGTTTGAATCCCCAAAAATGCACTTTTGGAGTCAAATCCGGTAAGCTGCTAGGGCACGTAGTGAGCCAAAGAGGCATCGAGGTTGACCCCTCGAAAGTCAAAGCAATTCTTGAAATGCAACCCCCGAAGAACCTCGACGAAATTCGAAGTTTCTTGGGCCAAATTCAATACATCTCACGCTTCATCAGCAAGCTCACCATGATATGTAAACCAGTTTTCAAGAAACTCAAGAAAACCGACCACGTTGAATGGGACGAAGAATGTCAAAAGGCATTCGACAAGGTCAAAGAATTGCTAACCAACCCACCAGTTCTACGACCACCCCAAAAGGACTCGCCAATATCCTTATACCTTACAACAACCCCCACCGCCATGGGCGCCAAGCTTGCTCAAGAACTAAATGGTGAAGAACATGCAATCTACTACATAAGCAAAAAGTTTCTCGATTACGAAACTCGATACTCACCTGTCGAGAAAAGTTTCCTAGCCTTAGTGTGGTCATCCAAAAAACTCCGTCAGTACATGCTAGCACACCAAACGAAGGTCTAATCCAAAATGGACCCCTGTGGATACCCATATCCGTACCCTCCCAAACAAAACCCTGTGATGTAACACGGACTTTTATTACGCATGTTTTAACGTTGACTTAAACGGTTCTAACTAATGTCGAATTCATTTTGAGTCGTTTTAAATGTTAAAATGATTTAGGTCGCTTCACATCACACTTAAATAACGTTCATTTTGTCCATTTGGAGTCTAGCTAGGTCCTTGTCCTGCTTCATTTGGCATGAGCTTCGCATTTGCACTACAATTAGCCCTTTTACATTAACAAGGTCTAATTCAGCATTCCTAAATTCCTAAATTTAGGCCCGGTAGCTAAAACCGCTATTTAGCCCCCTCTCACGCAAAATACAACCTCACGTCTTACCTTACCTCACAAAACACTACAAAATACACCCTTTTCATTTTTACGGGTTTGGGCCCGAAACCGAGCCCAAACCAAGCCTTTGGCCCGCACTCCAAAGCCCTAAAGATCACAAAATATCTCAGAAATATCCCTGGCCTTTTCCTTGACGCGCAAGTAAGGATTATCCCGTAATCTTTCAAAGATATAATCAAACCGAAACTAGGAAACTAGGCTAAAACCACACCTTCAAACCGCATAAGCTTATGCGGTTTGGGGAGGCAACCGCATAAGCCTATGCGGTTTGCCCTGGCAACCGCATAAGGCTATGCGGTTTCCCAGCCTGTTTCTATCCCCGAATTTCCTAATTTCTCCGAGGTTTTAGTATATATACTCCCCTATACCAGACCTCGAAACATAACTTTTTCACCCAGGAAACACAGCAAAACTCCCTCAAAGCCTCAATCACTCAAATCCTTGAGTTCAGCACACCATCCCGTGTTGAATTCCTCCTTTTTAGTTCAAGAAGCTAAGCTCTGCCCAGATCTGAAGCGTCAGGACCAGGTAGGTACCGATCCACTTGGATCAAAGCTTTTTCTTATTTTTTATGGACTAACAAAGGGGACTACACTCCAGCGTTCCCCCGGCTTTGGCACCCAGCGCGCTTGCACTCCAAGTGTTCTATTTACTTCGGGTACACTCCATATCCGATGACACGCCAAAGTCGCATAAGCAACCGACCTTATAAAATAAACCAATGGACAATTGAACTTTATTTTATTTGTATGCATCTTGCACCTTCTTATTTTGCATTAAAATCAACTTAAACAATGAATTCCACCTTTAACTGAACCGTTTTCGTTAACAAGTTAAACATGCTAAACTGAGGGTATCAATCTTTTTGCATCTGCATCTGCATTCTTTTACAAACTTATCGCACTTATCTGCATCATTTTATTTGGATTGTTCTAGGTCAGTAGAGGCTATTTTTACATAGGCTTTTCTAAAAGGTTTTCATAAATCATTATTTGAATTAACTCTTTTTCTAAAGTACCCTCACCCCGAATCCAATCTGGTTTCACAGCCTTAGATCTAGGGGTGTCGGCGTGCTCCAAAATCTAAGACATGTTTTTAGCTTCGAACATGGTAGCAGGTTCCTAATTTCCGCGATAATTAGGTGGCGACTCCAAACAGTTCTAAAAGGTTTTTCTAACTTAATCTTTTTAACTTTAATCCGTCCTTAAGCAAGACGCCGAGTTGGGTCCCATTCGATCCCGGGTTCCACAGTTTGGCGACTCTGCTGGGGAAAATTTATTTTTAAAAACTTAAAACTAGCTTTTTTCTTTTTAAAAATAAAGAGGTGAAACTTGAAAGCCTTGAACAATCCATGTATACATATTTGAGCTATGCACATTCGTTTAGAGTCCATTCCTTTTGGAATCTAGGCACCCTTTGCACCCTTGAGAGGTGGTTCCAACACGCAGGCTTGTCCACTCGATAAAGCACGTGCAGGACTAACTTTCCTCTCTCCCCTCCACGGCTTGCCGTAAACGGCTATCTCGACCGCCCCAGTGCTCCCTTTAGAAAACCTATCGCTCCGGCGTAAGGAAATAAAGGGGTTAAGTATCTGCCAAAGCGTACTCGAGGTAGTTGGAGGTGGACCCGACTGACTCATTTTTCACCCTTTTTGAGTCATACGTACAAGTTCGAGGCCATGCACTCCATGGTCTTTTTCAAAATAAGCATATGCATTCATATCTTCGAAAACTCGCTTAAACGTTTCGAAGATAAATGAACCTAACATCTAACACCTTTTCAAACAAAACTATCGCGAATTTTTGAAACAAGCTTTTTCAAAACTTCCTTTTTCACTAACAAGCAAAAACCGAGCGAGGATGAAGACCCGAGCTCGTGGATTTCAATCCTCTAGGTCACACGGCCTAGACTCTATTTTAACATCCTCAACTCGACTTGCTCGAGCCGAATCCTTCCTCTTTTACACATCCGACTCGAGCTCACCTCGGCAAATCACCGATATCAGTTCGACGGGTGCAAAGCAAAATCTTTTAACATCGAGACGAGATGTGCGCACACATCCTCGCCTCAAAACCTTCCCTTAGCAAAACCTTTTCGAAAATCTCCTCTTTTCAAAACATAAAAGAGTCTTTCTAAAAGAAATGAGCTTAAAATGAATGCTTAGAATGTAGCGAGTCTAGTGGGTCGAGTCGTGTCACTAATGCACGAAGTGAAATGCACGTCTCAGCTGAATACTCAACATGAATCGCATCATCACCCCTCGCTTCAAACGCACCTCAAAGATCACTAACCTCAATAGATTGAGGTCTCTCCATGACCGCATTAACCAACTCACCAAAGACATTGACAACTTGAAGGCCTTGCATCAGCTTGAAGTCAAGCGTTTGGAACAACGCTCCAAGAACAAGGCCGACAAGCATGTCTCCCTCCATATTCTCGTCACTCAACACCAAGGAGACGGAGAAGCCTTCACCCAATACCTCGCCCGATGGAGGAAACTGCTTGCCCAAGTTCCAAACCCTCCACACAAAGATGAACTCATGTACACGTTCCTCACCAGTCTGCAACCCGAATGGCAAAAGCACTTTGATTACAGCGATGCCGAGAATTTCGAAGAACTCATTGAAATCGGCATCGGAGCCCAAAGCAACCCCACAATTTATGACAATCCTGCATCCTTCCTCGGATCAGCACCCGTCATAGATTGCTCCTACTTGGTCACACCCACCAACGACCAAATCAATGGGCTCTGGTTCAGCGACGATGAAGACGAAGAGTGGCCACCCGTTAACAAAATGGTAGCCCAACTCTCAACTACTCCTCCCTCGAATAAAACCAAAAGGAACAAGAAAGGGAAGAAAAAGAGGGGCAAACAGCCCGAACACAAAGATCAAAAACAAAAGGGCGAACAGCCCGAGAAGGAAGACCAAGACGAGGTTTCACACCTCGACACTCCGGTCGTCCTTATCAAAATATCTTCACGGATGAGCATGCCAGAAAAGCAATTGCGGCCGAGAAAAGCAAGGCCGTAGCCCAAGAGGATATTCCCTCTACAAGTACACCCTCCACCTCTACAGTAATTCCACAACCAAACACGAACGAGGTGCTTCAGAAGCAACTCGCTCGCACAAAAGCCGATGTTTCCATCTGGGCCCTTTTACGAGACTCAGCGGAACATAGAAACGCATTCATTCGCGCTCTACAAATAGCGTGTGCAGATGTCGAGATCTCTCCGGATCAAATGGTCAGCCATGTCACGAGGGATTGGTTACCAGGAGCTATCACCTTCTCAAACGATGATCTCCCCGCATTCGGACCAAACCACAACCTCGCTCTATACATTAGCGTAGAGTGTATGAAGAAAACTTTGCCCGTGTCCCTTGTTGACAACGGATCTGCAGTCAATGTTCTACCGTTGGCCACCGCACATCGCCTCGGTCTATCCGATAAAGACTTCACCCCGAGCATGGACGGAGTCAAAGCTTTCGATGGGACCCGACGTCACGTGAAAGGAACCATTTCTCTTCACATACGCAGTGGTCCCGTAGAAAGAAAGGTCGAGTTCCAAGTCATCGACATGACCCCTTCCTATAACATACTCCTGGGGCGCCCGTGGATTCACTCCACCAAAGCCGTAACTTCTACCCTACATCAGAAGGTTAAGATCCCTCTTAACGAGGAGATCGTAACTTTGAATGCCTCAAATTTCCGAGCCCTTTTTGATACACCAAAAGAGCCCAATTCTGCGGAAATCGTGGCCGAACCCGCAGAAGACTTATGTGGTTTCGACTTTGAGGTCAGCGCCATTATGCGCGTACCCATCAAAACTTACAAACCCTTCAAAACAGCAAACAACAATAGCCTTTGGCTCACCATGGGCCTAGGCTACAAACCCAGGGACGGTGACCAAGAACGAATGGTCAAAGAAGTCCAAAAACGAAAGTCAATCCGCAAGGTCACCCTACGGCCTTATATCTTCGACTTAGCCGCATATTTCACCTCCGGAGGAAAGGTCGACGGAAACACCTCCCTTCGAGACATCATCCACACACCTGAAGCTTGCTACTCTAGTGAGGTCGAGCCTAATGCACCTCAGACCTCACCGAGCATCAAAAATGAAGAAATCGTCGCCACCATTATGCGCGATCGACGTTTTGACCCTAACTTACTTATAACCGATGCCACCGACAAAACCCTTAACGGATGGTATAAAACGCTGAAGTGGACCGATGCACAAGGCCACCATTTCCAGCTTATCACCGGTGAAGGACCACTCTTCGACCATGTCACAAATCTCAAAGACAAAGACTCAAGCAACCCAAGCTACCCAAGCACCTCAAGCAGTTCAAGCAACTCAAGCAGCTCAAGCAGCTCAAGCAGCGGCACGGAAGACGATGAAGAAGAAGAAGAGATTCTATTAGCTTCTAATGCTCTTAGTGTCGGGTCATCTGTCGACCCATCTATCCTAGACTCTAGCTTTAGTTTAGATTTTCTTTTTACGGAGGCTAGCTCCAAGCAATTTTCTGAATTACCGAATAATTCTTTTCAAAATAATGAAATAAATAAATTTGCTTACGTCTTGTCTCAAGCTAAAACAAATAACAAAGAACAAACATTTACAAATCAACAAACAACCAACAAAATACAAAATGCAAAAGACACTAACTCATGCGAAAATGAACGAACAAATGAATCACTAAACAAATACATTGCAAACATTGTCTCTCCCAAAACGCAAGACCCTATCATCGAGGAAACCATAACCATAAACGTGGGAACCCCCGAAGAACCAAGGGAATTACAACTAGGCGTTTCACTAAACGAAGACGAACGCGCCCAATTCACACAACTCCTGAGCGAATTCAAGGACGTATTCACTTGGTCATACAAAGACATGCCCGGAATCGAACAAAGCATCGCCGAACACCGCATCCCGATTAAACCCGGTTACAAACCAATCAAACAAAAACTAAGGAGATTACGTCCCGAATGGTCCCTTATGGTTAAGGAAGAAATTGAAAAACAACTACAAGCCGGTTTCATCCAAGTCATCGAGTATCCTGAATGGGTCTCAAACATGGTCCTAGTCTTGAAGAAGAATGGCAAAATTCGAGTATGCGTTGACTTCCGCGACTTGAACAAAGCCAGTCCCAAAGATGACTTTCCATTACCCCATGTGGACGTCCTAGTCGACAACACCGCCGATCACGCCCTCCTATCCTTCATGGACGGCTACACAGGCTACAATCAAATCAAAATGGCTTGCGAAGACATGGCAAAAACGGCCTTCATTACACCGTGGGGCACATACTGCTACACGGTCATGCCTTTCGGCCTAATCAACGCCGGTGCTACTTACCAACGCACCACTACAACCCTGTTACATGACATGATGCACAAAGAAGTCGAGGTCTACGTCGACGACATGATCGTGAAGTCAAAGGAGAGAAGTGGTCACATCACTAACCTCCGCAAATTCTTCACCCGCCTACGGCAATACAAAATGCGCCTAAATCCCCAAAAATGTACTTTTGGAGTCAAATCCGGCAAACTACTAGGACACGTAGTGAGCCAAAGAGGCATCGAGGTCGACCCCTCGAAAGTCAAAGCAATTCTCGAAATGCAACCCCCGAAGAACCTCGACGAAATTCGAAGCTTCTTGGGCCAAATCCAATACATCTCGCGCTTCATCAGCAAACTTACCATGATATGTGAACCAGTTTTCAAGAAACTCAGGAAAACCGACCACGTTGAATGGGACGAGGAATGTCAAAAAGCATTTGACAAGGTCAAAGAATTGCTAACCAACCCGCCAGCTCTACGACCACCCCAAAAGGATCTACCACTATCCTTGTACCTTACAACAACACCTACCGCCATGGGCGCCATGCTCGCTCAAGAAGTGAACGGTGAAGAACATGCAATCTATTACATAAGCAAAAAGTTTCTCGATTACGAAACCCGATATTCACCTGTTGAGAAAAGTTGTCTAGCTCTAGTATGGTCATCCAAGAAACTCCGTCACTACATGCTAGCACACCAAACGAGGGTCTATTCCATAATGGACCCCGTAAAGTACCTTTTCGAGAAACCTGTGCCTAACGGACGAATGGCCAGATGGACTTTGCTCCTAGCCGAATTCGACCTTAAGTACGTACCCCTCAAAGCAATAAAGGGACGGCAGTCTCTGATTTCCTAGCCGAAAACGGAATCACCGAACAACCAATCATAGACACCACATCCCTCCCAGACGATGGGATTTACATCATCAACCAAGAACAATGGGAGTTATACTTCGACGGCTCCTCCAACTATCGAGGCTGTGGAGTAGGAATACTTCTCATATCCCCGAATGGCGAACACACCCCTTATCCATCAAACTGGATTTCGACGTAACAAACAATGCAGCAGAATACGAAGCATGCTTGCACGGTCTCCAAGCAGCGCTTGTACTCAACGCCCGCAACATAAGAGTTTACGGGGACTCCTCCCTCATAATCAACCAAGTATCCGGAGCATGGAAGATACTTAACGAAAACCTAGCACTATACCAGAACAAAATACAAGAGCTGATAAACGAATTCTATCACGTAGAATTCATACACCTCCCGCGCGAAGAAAACCAATTCGCCGACGCGCTATCCAAACTCGCGTCACTAATCAACATACCCCCGGGGATGGAAACGCTACCCATCGTCGTAGAACGACGGAACGAACCCGCCTACATCTGTGACATCGAAGCTGAGGAAGAACAAACCGACCCTTGGTATCAAGCAATCATCAACTACAAAACCAACGGTGAATACCCACCAAACATCGACAAACGTGCAAAACGAGCCCTACGCCTATTATCGTCACAATTCATGATCGAAATGGGCAAACTACTCAAAAAGACGCCTCAAGGTACCCTCCTCCTGTGCGTCGACCACAAAAAAGGACACGAAATCATGTCCCAAGTACACGATGGCGAGTGCGGACCGCACATGAACGCACGAGCCATGTGCAAGCAAATCCTAAGGCTAGGATGGTACTGGACCACCATGGAAGCCGACTGCGCAAAATATGTCAAACATTGCCATAATTGCCAAATCTTCGCAAACGTACAACACATACCTCCTTCACCACTATACAGTTTAACTTCGCCATGGCCGTTCTCCACATGGGGAATTGACGTCATCGGCAAAGTTCAACCCGTAGGTGCAGGAGGACACTACTTCATCCTCGTGGCCATCGACTATTTCACCAAATGGGTCGAAGCCGCATCATACCGTACGCTAGGCACAAAAGAAGTTGCAAAATTCATACAAAACAACATCATTTGTCGCTACGGTATACCCCACGAGTTCATAAGCGACCAAGGCACACACTTCCAAGGAGAAGTCGAACCACTTCTCCTCAAATACAAGATACAACGACACAAATCATCACCATATCGACCACAAACTAACGGCGCGGTCGAGGCAGCAAACAAAACCGTCGTATCAATCCTCAAAAAGATGATCGACACCTGCCACGACTGGCATAACAAAATCCCATTTGCATTATGGGGTTACCGCACCACCATCCGCACGCCCACGGGTATGACACCCTATTTCCTAACCTACGGAATGGAAACCGCTCAACCCGTAGAAATCGAAATGCAATCCCTTCGGATCCTCATGGAAGCAGACATTCCTGAAGCCGAATGGGCACGAGAACGATACGAGCAACTCATCCTTTTAGACGAAAGACGGCTACATTCACTAAGTACAGTCCGAATGTATCAATCCCGCCTACAACGCGCATACAACAAACGGGTCAAGCCCCGAAACATCAAAGTGGGTGACCTATTACTCAAATCCGTCCGAGCACCACTACCAGTCGACCCAAGAGGGAAATTCAAACCCAATTGGGCCGGACCGTACTTGGTCAAGGAGATCCTCCCCGGAGGAGCAGTGAAGCTAACTGACCTTGACGGTCAGGACTTCCGATTACCAACGAATCTTGATCAACTCAAGAAATACTACCCTTAAACAAATTTGCAATGTATTTCACAAAAAAAAAAAAAAAAAACTCACTCGAGCATGGGTGAACTACGCTCGGTTTGATTCCACGCACTGTGGATACGTAGGCAGCTTTGCAAAGAGCTCAACCGAATCGCACGAACTACGCCGGTTTGATTCTGTATTCAAAACGTAGATACGTAGGCAGCTTATCAAAAGCACAACCGAACCTTTTAGCACGCATGCCCAAAGCTTAAAAAGGTCGAGGGCTTTGCACTCACAAAATGACACGCTCAAAGCTTAAAAAGGTCAAGAGCACAGTCAACACAAAAATCTAAGTCCGAAGCTTAAAAAGGTCGAGGGCTTAAGAACAAACAAATCCAAAGCTTAAAAAAGTCGAGGATTTCAAGACAAAATACGAATGTTCAAAGCTTAAAAAGGTCGAGAACATTTCAAACAAAAGAAAGCAACGAGACAAGGCAAAAGCAAATTAATTCTATTTTATTACTTTATTTAGAATTTTTCGCAATTTAGAAATGAGTTAGGAACAAGCCTCCTTAACCCTTTATTCGAGTCTAAAAACATGTATTTGAATAAAGAAAAATTTCTAAGTAAAACAAAACAAAACAATCTAAGCCGTCTTACGCCGCTTCGGATTAGCCTCTTCATCTTCAAGAGGCCGATCCGCCACAATCTTCGAACTGATCACGGGAGTAGGTCTCTCAAATCCTGGGGGCTCGATCGGATCCTCGTCCCGCTCGACTGGGGGCTCCTCGATCCTTGACCCTAGACGATCTCTAACGGTCACTCTTGCTCCAAGCCTTTCCCGCGCAAGCTTCGAAGTAGAAGCATCCACACTAACAGCACAAAGATCACCATAGTCCCTCCTTTCGCGCACCACCTCGTGCACCAAGGAGGGCCTTGGCCCATTCTTCTCTCTCCTCCTCTGATTCTCCCGTTCCCGAGGATCATTGGAACGATACCACCGTGTATAGAAGTTCGTAACACGAATAGACTCTATATGCTCCGGAACAGCCCAAGTAACGCGGTCCGACCATCCTCGGATCCAAGTATCAATCATCTGGTTGTTCAGGACAACAACCCCTCCAACCTGAGTATCCTGCTCAGGTATGGTCTGAGCAAGCCCGATTTGCCTCTTCAAGCGAAGAGGATGAATCCACACCCCTCGTTCAAACCCGCACAACATCAACCCATGAGCCGCATTTGCAACAGACGGCGCCGTAATCGCTGTAACACCCCACCACGACACATACCAGCGAATGGTGCTCTCCTTCACAAACCCCCAGTAGTAGTTGAGTGAACGCTTCCGAGGGTTAGCCCACTCCATCTTTCGCGACGTCGTCGCCGCAGCCTTGAAGACACCCCCAAGGGGAAGAGCTTTATACACACTTAGCCTCTCCATGAGCCAAATGTTAAGAATCCTAGCACAACCCCTGTACGAGCTCGGACGATTAGCATAACGGTCGTCTAAGCCCAGTATGGTCTCCGCTAGGATCAGCGCAGAAGGATCATGTCCTTGCTCCATCTCTTCGACAACACGAGCATACCTCGCGTTCCCGAACACCCCATCTGGCATGGACCCCGCAAAAGCATAGCGATGAACCAAACAAAAAGCAAGGGCCCTCCGCCTAGAACGGTCCGAGATACTAGTGTCAACCTTATTCATGTACCACTGACACAAGAGAAGCATGTTTACCTTGCCTCCTTCAAACAAACCTGCAGCATGAGCATTCGTCATGCCGAGGAAGTTTCGCAACATTCCGTTATAGCAAAGCTCATGCCTCACAACAACAGGAGTAGTCCGTTTCGACCATCCAGCAATGGCTGCAAACTCCTCCATCAAAGGACACACCTCTCCCCCGGGAAACCTAAACACATGCAATCTAGGATCCCAATAATCTAAGCACGAGTCAAGGAAGTCTAGATCGACTTTCATTTGGCGAAAGCCAATAAAAACACCTGTACCATCATCATACACCGCCCTCTTCATCGCCGGACTTAGTGAAGAAGTCCACCTCTTCAAAAGAGCATGAAAATGCTCAACCATTTTTCTCGAATACAAAAAATACTTTTGTAAATATGCCTAATATATTTATAAGAGCAAAAACTTGTAGTAAAAGAGAAGAAGAGAAGTGTTTGTGAATGAAGATTATGGCACGCACCCCCTCTCCTTATATAGGAAAACCGTATCCGGAATATGGAAATACAGCGTTACCAGCCACGCCCCCAAACCGCACAGCCTTATGCGGTTTGGAGCCAGAACCGCATAAGCCTATGCGGTTTGCACCTTAAACCGCATAAGGCTATGCGGTTTCAGGGCCTGGTTTTTCCTCACAGTTTCCTAATTTCGTATTTCCTAAAACACGACAACCCACATTACGCTACGACACTCTTTTGCTGCTCCCCATACAGCGACATTACATTTCGTTTTAGCAAGATACGACTCCTACCACAAGTCAAAACAACGCATCTTTAGCATTCACGCAAGCTCATTTCAACATTTAAAATGAACTTCTTACTAACACGTTTTCACAAGCTAAATCAACATCAAAGCATCCCACTCGGGAATCATTTCGTCTTTCAAAACCAAGCCTTTTTTAACACTACAGGTACATGACACAGACGACAATCACGTTCAAGCTACAAAGACATGTAAACAAAGGTTCATACAATCTTTATTACACAACGTTCAATCATGATAACGACGACGATACTCGTCAAATTCACGCCGAATCTGGGCAGTCTCGGCCCGACTTTGACATAACTGAGCCGCCTGCTCAGCCCAAGCCATCCTCCACCTGTTAGCTGCCCTCCACAGCTTCTTGTGCACCTCCTTAGCCACCTGCATTACACAAAACATAAACACTTCACATCTTTCTCCATTTTGCCTTAATTTCACTCAAATTAAGCCAAACTTAGGGGGAAATCTCAAAACAAGACACAGCATACCCCACTTTGCCTTAATTTCACTCAACTTAAGACAAACTCGAGGGGGTCAACCAAAAAACACGCATCGCACTAGTTTGATCATGGCTATATTTCATACCTCGATCAAACTGGGGGCTTATACATACACAAATACAAAATACATACCTTCTTCACTTTGCCGCTCCAGCTGTCCATGCCGGCATCAGTGGTCACCGGCAAGTACGTCGGCAACACAAAGGTACGATGCACACCCGAGTCATCATACTCAACGGTGGTAGGAAAGTCGCCAGGCTGCTCCGCCATCTCAGGATCAAATTTCTACAAAACAAGCACAAATAAACACGTCAGGGGAATTTTTCGCAAAAATTTTTGCCCTACGCACATGGCAACCAGCAACAAACGCACCTCGATCGGCCCACAAGCAAGCCGAGACTGAGCAAACTGACCGTACTCTTCCCCAGGACAGAGAAGACTCACTGACTCCCCCTCTCCATACAGCGTAATCCGATCCTGCGCGGAAATTCTTCGCTCAAACAGGACTCTCGGCGGGTCCTTAGGCACTACTGGAGCCGGCCACCCGGCCTGATAAACCAAACGCTCTCCAAGGTACCAAACTGGCCCGTACGGCGTCGCCAAGTACAGACGCTGAGTATCACGCACTGCAAACCTAGCCCCAATGCCCTCAGGAATACCCGTATACTGACTCCACGGGAAGGGCTCGAACTGCAAACGAAAAACAACAACAACACCATCAAGAACACATACAATCATTTTAAGTACACTCTATTTAAAATGGTTCAAACACAAACCTGATTAAACTCCATAAGGTTCGGGCCTTTTGAACCTCATCATACGACCCGATTAAGCGGCCGCGGTTACACGTACCCCAAGTACGCACCGCTGGGTACTCTCTCACGATCCTCGTGGCATGCGGGGGAAGCAGAAAGGGAAAATGGCTAAGAATCCATGACTGCGCATACAAAAACACGTCACAAAGACAACAACAACAAACAACAGTTCACCAGAAACCAAATCAATGCATACCTCCATCAAGAATCCAGGCGAGACTAAGGAAAGCCTCGACCCTCGATCCATGACCCGCGGTCTCACCGCGTCCATACAAAAACGAATGCACAAGCCCAAAGACGGCGTCACCCAATCAAACGTCCCAATTGCATTCCAATCTAGGAGATGCATATGGACCGACGTCGACGCCCGCTCACCCTTATCGCCGAAATACACGGCACTGACAAACCACCATAACCACATACGAGCATTCTGCTCGTCACTCCAATCAGAGGGGCCTCGCTCCGTCTTCCCCTCGAAATACTCCAAGATGTAGCTCGTCTTGAAGATGTAAGGTGGTGTACCCTAACAAACCACCTCCAAACCACCGCCAATCGCGGCAGTCACAACCTCGTCCACAACGGACGGCGCAAACTCAAAGCTCATGTCACGGTCCCCGAACGGCAGCCCCGTCATGACCGCATACTCAGACAAGGTAATGCCGGCTTCGAAGCCGGGCATATGGAACGTCGTCGTGGTGTCCCAATACCTGTCTAGGAAGGCCCTGATCAACATCAGGTTCGCCGTCTGCTTCCTCCTTGCAATCTCCCTCCAATGGCCGACCAACGGGCCAATAGCACTATGCAGCACCCAAGCTTGCGCTCTCGGCGAAAGCTTCTCCTCAAAAGCACACATCACGGACGAGACGCCCGAGAAAGTCCTCATCGAGCCCTTCTGCCAACCCATTGTCGCTCGATAAGAAACATGTCTCTCCGGAGCAAGCAAAAGGTTATGGCCATCCCAACCCTTGGCAAACAACCTGTTCACACGCGATTTTCGCGGCCTAGAGCTACTCGCCTTGGGCGCAGCCTCCTCAACATCCATCTCGGCCTCAAGCTCGTCCACCAGCTGAAGAGCAAGGTCATCCTCATCAACAGGGTCAGGCACAGGGACGTTCCTCCCACGACCCCTGCCTCGTGACTGGCCACGCCTCGTGCGCAGGTCACGAGGGTCAGCCTCTCTCTCACTTTACGAACGCCTCATACGACTCGAACTGGGGGCTCCCTCAGTCCTCGAGCCAGTACTTCTACGGGCTTTCGATCTCGCGACGCGATCAGAACCCATTCCTGCAACAAACATGACAAACACATACAGCTATAATACATGCAATCACACGACTTGGCATACATTATACACGACCCAAATATACACAAATAATACGCACATAATACATATACATAATACAACACATTGCATTATACGTCCTGCAGAACATTTTTAGGCCTAATTCACAATTAAACCGAAAACGTTCTCTACACCTCAAAATTACAACTTTATGGTTTCTATACGCCATAATAGTCCCCAACAACAACCCAATACAAGCAATCGCATTTTTGGTCATCCCGATCAAAAACCCCCAATTCGCCTTAATTACTCCGTATAACTACGACTTAAGACGACGAATTGAGGACTTTAGCTCGACATTTTCGCAAAACCAACGCTATAGGCACGCTATACACACTATGGGCGTCCTACACCGAAGTTTAATTGAAATTTCGGGTCGGAAAATCCGGGTTCGTTTTCGGGTCGGAACCCTAATTCGGACGTTTTTCACACAAAGACGGTCCAAATCACAATCAACTCACACATGCACGTTCACATGGCATAATGCAACACAATGGCATCAAGTTCAAGCATTCAAACGGCAAATTTCAAGCAAAACTCGGGTTTTCACTCAAAACCCGTCTTTTCAACTTTTCAAGGCAAAACTAGCTAATTACAACAACAAATAACGTAAAAGCAAGTTAAAATGGAGCATTACCCGATTCCATAGCAAAGCAACGCAAGAAAAACGAGCAAATTTGGTTGAGAAATCGAAATTTGGTGTTTTTAGGAGCAAGAAACCGTAAATGAGCATAATGGTATACTCACGGCTGACCTCGAGCTTTATACAGCTCTTACAGCCAAAGGGTGAAACCGCATAGCCTTATGCGGTTCATCGCCCAAACCGCATAAGGTTATGCGGTTTGGTCCCCTGGTTTTTCTTCGGTTTTTCTCGTTTTACGCCTACTTTTGATTTCTTAACTCATCCTAGCCCAAGTGCAACTCCAAGTACGTCCCGTGCTTGGGTTAAGGCGTCACCTATAGTCCGCCATACGCGTATATTAAGCACTTAATATACGGTACAGAAGCAGAAGCACGAACGCTCCTCACGAGCATTTAACATCACTTTCTCCTCAACGGAAGACAACCATATATACAATGGCAACTACATAAACGCTCCTCGGCGAGCCCAAGCATAAACACTCTACTCAACTGCAAGCATCTCACATCACATAGACGCTCCTCGGCGAGTTCAAACGCAAGCACCTCGTAAAACACGTCAAAAGTATCCAAGCACAAGCATCCTACAAGTACATCCGAACACGAACATTGCAATAACCATGGCACAAAAGCACCCCTACACGAGCATTACAACCTCTACAAATACACTCCTACAAGATCATACACCCTACGAATGCACTCTTCACGAGACCACACATCCAACCCAGATACGCTCACACCCTTGCGCTTTAATCCCCACGCATTTCAGCACATGCGCTCTTTCACGAGACCACACGAAGACACCACAAGCGACAGCAACATACAACGATACTCAACACATATAAGACAACGGCATCAACATCAGCAACCAGCATAGCAACGAAGGCACTCAACAGGCCGGCAGGCCCTTATAACATGCATGAACCGCCAAGTCCTTAAAATGCGCACGTCCCGCCCCGCATAGCCCGGTTCGAAGTCCTCGTCTCATCCATGGACACATGCTTCGTTCCGCTGATCATATCGAGACTGTAATGGTCCGGATATGGTCGTGGAGTTTGACTCACGCTCTAGTCCGAGCTCAGTCAAACTGGGGGCTCTGTGGATACCCATATCCGTACCCTCCTTAACAAAACCCTGTGATGTAACACGGACTTTTATTACGCATGTTTTAACGTTGACTTAAACGGATCTAACTAATGTCGAATTCATTTTGAGTCGTTTTAAATGTTAAAATGATTTAGGGCGCTTCATATCACACTTAAATAACGTTCATTTTGTCCATTTGGAGTTTAGCTAGGTCCTTGTCCTGCTTCATTTGGCATGAGCTTTGCATTTGCACTACAATTAGCCCTTTTACATTAACAAGGTCTAATTCAGCATTCCTAAATTCCTAAATTTAGGCCCGGTAGCTAAAACCGCTATTTAGCCCCCTCTCACGCAAAATACAACCTCACGTCTTACCTTACTTCACAAAACACTACAAAATACACCCTTTTCATTTTTACGGGTCTCGGGCCCGAAACCGAGCCCAAACCCAGCCTTTGGCCCGCACTCCAAAGCCCTAAACATCACAAAATATCTCAGAAATATCCCAGGCCTTTTCCTTGACGCGCAAGTAAGGATTATCCCGTAATCTTTCAAAGATAAAATCAAACCGAAACTAGGAAACTAGGCTAAAACCACACCTTCAAACCGCATAAGCTTATGCGGTTTAGGGAGGCAACCGCATAAGCCTATGCGGTTTGCCCTGGCAACCGCATAAGGCTAGGCGGTTTCCCAGTCTGTTTCTATCCCCGAATTTCCTAATTTCTCCGAGGTTTTTAGTATATATACTCCCCTATACCAGACCTCGAAACATAACTTTTTCACCCAGAAAACACAGCAAAACTCCCTCAAAGCCTCAAGCACTCAAATCCTTGAGTTCAGCACACCATCCCGTGTTGAATTCCTCCTTTTTAGTTGAAGAAGCGAAGCTCTGCCCAGATCTGAAGCGTCAGGACCAGGTAGGTACCGATCCACTTGGATCAAAGCTTTTTCTTATTTTTTATGGACTAACAAAAGGGACTACACTCTAGCGCCCCAGCTTTGGCACCCAGCGCGCTTGCACTCCAAGTGTTCTATTTACTTCGGGTACACTCCATATCCGATGACACGCCAAAGTCGCATAAGCAACCGACCTTATAAAATAAACCAATGGACAATTGAACTTTATTTTAATTGTATGCATCTTGCACCTTCTTATTTTGCATTAAAATCAACTTAAACAATGAATTCGACCTTTAACTGAACCGTTTTCGTTAACAAGTTAAACATGCTAAACTGAGGGTTTTAATCAATCTTTTTGCATCTGCATCTGCATTCTTTTACAAACTTATCGCACTTGTACGTAGCGATAACATTGGCTCAAATATCATCTTATTTGGATTGTTCTAGGTCAGTAGAGGCTATTTTTACATAGGCTTTTCTAAAAGATTTTCATAAATCATTATTTGAATTAACTCTTTTTCTAAAGTACCCTTACCCCGAATCCAATCTGGTTTCACAACCTTAGATCTAGGGGTGTCGGCGTGCTCCAAAATCTAAGACATGTTTTTAGCTTAGAACATGGTAGCAGGTTCCTAATTTCCGCGATAATTAGGTGGTGACTCCAAACAGTTCTAAAAGGTTTTTTAACTTAATCTTTTTAATTTTAATCTGTCCTTAAGCAAGACGCCGAGTTGGGTCCCATTCGATCCCGGGTTCCACAACCCCGTAAAGTACCTATTCGATAAACCTGTACTTAACGGACGAATGTCCAGATGGACGCTGCTCCTAGCCGAATTCGACCTTAAATACGTACCCCTCAAAGCAATCAAGGGACGACCAGTCTCTAATTTCCTAGCCGAAAATGCAATCGTCGAAGAACCAATCATTGACACAACATCCCTTCCGGACGACGGGATTTACAATATCAACCAAGAACAATGGGAGTTATACTTTGATGGTTCATCCAACTACCGAGGTTGTGGAGTAGGAATACTTCTCATATCCCCAAATGGCGAACACACCCCCTTATCCATCAAATTAGATTTCGACGTAACAAACAACGCCGCAGAATACGAAGCATGCTTGCACGGTCTCCAAGCAGCGCTTGTACTCAACGCCCGCAACATAAGAGTCTATGGGGACTCCTCCCTCATAATCATCCAAGTATCCGGAGCATGGAAGATACTTAATGAAAACCTACCACTCTACCAAACCAAGAGACAAGAGCTCATAAACGAATTCTATCACGTAGAGTTCATACACCTCCCACGCGAGGAAAATCAATTCGCAGACGCATTATCCAAACTCGCATCACTAATCAACATAACCCCGGGAACGGAAACACTACCCATTGTCGTGGAACGACGGAACCAACCCGCCTACATCTGTGACATTGAAACCGAGGAAGAACAAACTCATCCTTGGTACCAAGCAATCATCAACTGCAAAACAAATGGTGAATACCCACCAAACATCGACAAACGCGCCAAACGAGCCCTACGCCTATTATCGTCACAGTTTGTGATAGAAATGGGAAAACTACTCAAAAAGACGCTTCAAGGTACACTACTCTTGTGCGTCGATCACAAGAAAGGACACGAAATCATGTCCCAAGTCCACGATGGCGAGTGCGGACCACACATGAACGCACGAGCCATGTGAAAGCGAATCATAAGGCTAGGATGGTACTGGACCACCATGGAAGCCGATTGCGCCAAATATGTCAAGCATTGCCATAACTGCCAGATCTTTGCAAACGTACAACACATACCTCCATCACCACTATACAGTCTAACCTCGCCGTGGCCATTCTCCATATGGGGAATCGACGTCATTGGCAAAGTGCAACCCGTGGGAGCAGGAGGACACTTCTTCATCCTCGTGGCCATCGACTATTTCACCAAATGGGTCGAAGCCGCATCATATCTTAAGCTGCGCACAAAAGAAGTTGCAAAATTCATACAAAACAACATCATTTGTCGCTACGGTATACCCCACGAGTTCATTAGCGATCAAGGAACACACTTCCAAGGAGAAGTCGAACCACTTCTTCTCAAATACAAAATACAACGACATAAATCATCACCCTACCGACCACAAACCAACGGCGCGGTCGAGGCTGCAAACAAAACCGTCATATCAATCCTTAAAAAGATGATCGACACCTGCCACGACTGGCCCAACAAAATCCCATTTGCATTATGGGGATATCGCACCACCATCTGCACACCCACGAGTATGATGCCCTATTTCCTAACCTACGGTATGGAAGCTGGTCAACCCGTAGAAATCGAAATGCAATCCCTCCGGATTCTCATGGAAGCAGACATTCTTGAAGCCGAATGGGCACAGGAACGTTATGAACAACTCATCCTTTTAGACGAACGACGTTTGCATTCACTAAGTACAGTCCGAATGTACCAATCTCGCTTACAACGCGCCTATAACAAATGGGTTAAGCCACGTAACATCAAAGTGGGTGACCTAGTACTCAAATCAGTCCGAGCACCAATACCAGTCGACCCAACAGGAAAATTCAAACCCAATTGGGCCGAACCGTACTTGGTCAAGGAAATCCTTCCCGGAGGAGCCGTGAAGCTAACTGACCTTGACGGTCAGGACTTCCGATTACCAACCAATCTTGATAAACTCAAGAAATACTACCCTTAAACTCAAACAAATTTGCAATGTATTTCACAAAGAAAAAAAAAACTCACTCTCGCATGGGTGAACTACGCTCGGTTTGATTCCACGCACTGTGGATACGTAGGCAGCTTTGCAAAAAGCTCAACCGAATCACACGAACTACGCCGGTTTGATTCTGTATTTAAACACAGATACGTAGGCAGCTTGTCAAAAGCGCAACCGAACTTCTTTAGCACACACGTCCAAAGCTTAAAAAGGTCGAGGGCGTTGCACTCACAAAATGACACGCTCAAAGCTTAAAAAGGTCGAGAGCACAGTCAACACAAAAAAAATGAGTCCGAAGCTTAAAAAAGTCGAGGATTTCAGACAAAATGCGAATGTTCAAAGCTTAAAAAGGTCAAGAACATTTTTTAAAACAAAAACACAAAAAGCAAAGAGACAAGACAAAAGCAAAATTAATTCTATTTAAATACATTTTTATTCGAATAAAGAAAATTCTCTAAACAAAACGAGCAAACTCCTAAGCCTTCTTTTGTCGCTTCGGATTAGCCTCTTCATCTTCAAGAGGCCGATCCGCCACAATCTTCGAACTGATGACGGGAATAGACCTCTTAAAACCTGGGGGCTCGACCGGATCCTCGCCCTGATCGACTGGGGGCTCCTCGATCTTTGGCCCTAGGCGATCTCTAACAGTTACCCTCGGCCCAAGCCTTTCCCGCACCGGCCTCGAACTAGAAGCATCTGCACTAACAGCACAAAGATCACCATAATCCCTCCTTCCGCGCACCACCTCATGCACCAAGGAGGGCTTTGGCCCGTTCCTTTCCCTCCTCCTCTAATTCTCCCGCTCCCGAGAATCCCTGGAATGACACCACCGCGTATAGAAATCCGTGACACGAGTAGACTCTATATGCGCTGGAACCGCCCAAGCAACACGATCTGACCACCCTCAGATCCAAGCATCGATCATCTGGTTGTTTAGAACAACAACCCCTCCAACCTGAGTATCCTGCTGTGGAACCCGGGATCGAATGGGACCCAACTCGGCGTCTTGCTTAAGGGCGGATTAAGTTAAAAAGATTAAGTTAGAAAACCTTTTAGAACGGTTTGGAGTCGCCACCTAATTATCGCGGAAATTAGGAACCTGCTACCATGTTCTAAGCTAAAAACATGTCTTAGATTTTGGAGCACGCCGACACCCCTAGATCTAAAGTTGTGAAACCAGATTGGATTCGGGGTGAGGGTACTTTAGAAAAAGAGTAATTCAAATAATGATTTATGAAAACCTTTTAGAAAAGCCTATGTAAAAATTGCCTCTACTGACCTAGAACAATCCAAGATAAGATGATATTTGAGCCAATGTTATCGCTACGTACAAGTGCGATAAGTTTGTAAAAGAATGCAGATGCAGATCCAGATGCAAAAAGATTGATTAAAACCCTCAGTTTAGCATGTTTAACTTGTTAACGAAAACGGTTCAGTTAAAGGTCGAATTCATTGTTTAAGTTGATTTAATGCAAAATAAGAAGGTGCAAGATGCATACAAATAAAATAAAATTCAATTGTCCATTGGTTTATTTTAAAAGGTCGGTTGTTTATGCGACTTTGGCGTGTCATCGGATATGGAGTGTACCCGAAGTAAATAGAACACTTGGAGTGCAAGCGCGCTGGGTGCCAAAGCTTGAGGCGTTAAAGTGTAGTCCCTTTGTTAGTCCATAAAAATTAGCAAAGCTTTGATCCAAGTGGATCGGTACCTACACAGTCTGGCAGCGGATCTGGCGAGCTTCGCTTCTTGAACTAAAAAGGAGGAATTCAGCACGGGATGGTGTGCTGAACTCAAGGATTTGATTGCTTGAAGCTTTGAGGGTGTTTTGTTGTGTTTTCTGGGTGAAAAAGTTATGTTTCGAGGTCTGGTATAGGGGAGTATATATACTAAAAACCTCGGAGAAATTAGGAAATCCGGGGATAGAAACAGGCTGGGAAACCGCATAGCCTTATGCGGTTGCCAGGGCAAACCGCATAGGCTTATGCGGTTGCCTCCCCAAACCGCATAGGCTTATGCGGTTTGAAGGTGTGGTTTTACCCTAGTTTCCTTGTTTCGGTTTGATTATATCTCTAAAAGATACGGTATAATCTTATTCTTGCTCGTCAAGAAAACACCTAGGATATTTCTGAGATATTTTATGATGTTCAGGGCTTTGGAGTGCGGGCCAAAGGCTGGGTTTGGGCTCGGTTTCGGGCCCGAGACCCGGAAAAATGAAGAAGGTGTATTTTGTAGTGTTTTGTGAAATAAGGTAAGACGTGAGGTTACATTTTGCGTGAGAGGGGGCTAAATAGCGGTTTTAGCTACCGGGCCTAAATTTAGGAATTTAGGAACGCTGAATTAGACCTTGTTAATGTAAAAGGGCTAATTGTAGTGCAAATGCGAAGCTCATGCCAAATGAAGCAGGACAAGGACCTAGCTAGACTCCAAATGGACAAAATGAACGTTATTTAAGTGTGATGTGAAGCGACCTAAAACATTTTAACTTTTGAAACGACTCAAAATGAATTTGACATTAGTTAGAACCGTTTAAGTCAACGTTAAAGCATGCGTAATAAAAGTCCGTGTTACATCACAGGGTTTTGTTTGGGAGGGTACGGATATGGGTATCCACACAGCCCCCAGTTTGACTGAGCTCGGACTAGAGCGTGAGTCAAACTCCACGACCATATCCGGACCATTACAGTCTCGATATGATCAGCGGAACGAAGCATGTGTCCATGGATGAGACGAGGACTTCGAACCGGGCTATGCGGGGCGGGACGTGCGTATTTTAAGGACTTGGCGGTCCGTGCATGTTATAAGGGCCTGCCGGCCTGCTGAGTGCCTTCGTTGCTATGCTGGTTGCTGATGTTGATGCCGTTGTCTTATATGTGTTGAGTATCGTTGTATGTTGCTGCCGCTTGTGGTGTCTTCGTGTGGTCTCGTGAAAGAGCGCATGTGTTGAAATGCGTGGGGACTAAAGCGCAAGGGTGTGAGCGTATCTGGGTTGGATGTATGGTCTCGTGAAGAGTGCATCCGTAGGGTGTATGATCTTGTAGGAGTGTATTTGTAGAGGTTGTAATGCTCGTGTAGGGGTGCTTTTGTGCCATGGTTATTGCAATGTTCGTGTTAGGATGTACTTGTAGGATGCTTGTGCTTGGATACTTTTGACGTGTTATACGAGGTGCTTGCGTTTGAACTCGCCGAGGAGCGTCTATGTGATGTGAGATGCTTGCAGTTGAGTAGAGTGTTTATGCTTGGGCTCGCCGAGGAGCGTTTATGTAGTTGCCATTGTATATAGTTGTCTTCCGTTGAGGAGAAAGTGATGTTAAATGCTCGTGAGGAGCGTTCGTGTTTCTGCTTCTGTACCGTATATTAAGTGCTTAATATACCCGTATGGCGAACTGTAGGTGACGCCTTAACCCAAGCACGGGACGTACTTGGAGTTGCATTTGGGCTAGGATGAGTTAAGAAATCAAAAGTAGGCGTAAAACGAGAAAAACCGAAGAAAAACCAGGGGACCAAACCGCATAACCTTATGCGGTTTGGGCGATGAACCACATAAGGCTATGCGGTTTCACCCTTTGGCTGTAAGAGCTGTATAAAGCTCGAGGTCAGCCGTGAGTATACCATTATGCTCATTTACGGTTTCTTGCTCCTAAAAACACCAAATTTCGATTTCTCAACCAAATTTGCTCGTTTTTCTTGCGTTGCTTTGCTATGGAATCAGGTAATGCTCCATTTTAACTTGCTTTTACGTTATTTGTTGTTGTAATTAGCTAGTTTTGCCTTGAAATGTTGAAAAGACGGGTTTTGAGTGAAAACCCGAGTTTTGCTTGAAATTTGCCGTTTGAATGCTTGAACTTGATGCCATTGTGTTGCATTATGCCATGTGAACGTGCATGTGTGAATTGATTGTGATTTGGACCGTCTTTGTGTGAAAAACGTCCGAATTAGGGTTCTGACCCGAAAACGAACCCGGATTTTCCGACCCGGAATTTCAATTAAACTTCGGTGTAGGATGCCCATAGTGTGTATAGAGTGCCTATAGCGTTGGTTTTGCGAAAATGTCGAGCTAAAGTCCTCAATTCGTCGTCTTAAGTCGTAGTTATACGGAGTAATTAGGGCGAATTGGGGGTTTTTGATCGGGATGACCAAAAATGCGATTGCTTGTATTGGGTTGTTGTTGGGGACTATTATGGGGTATAGAAACCATAAAGTTGTACTTTTGAGGTGTAGAGAACGGTTTTCGGCTTAATTGTGAATTAGGCCTAAAAATGCTCTGCAGGGCGTATAATGCAATGTGTTAAAGGGTGTATGCGTATTATTTGTGTATATTTGGGTCGTGTATAATGTATGCCAAGTCGTGTGCTTGCATGTATTATAGCTGTATGTGTTTGTCATGTTTGTTGCAGGAATGGGTTCTGATCGCGTCACGAGATCGAAAGCCCGTAGAAGTACTGCTCGAGGACTGAGGGAGCCCCCAGTTCGAGTCGTATGAGGCGTTCGTATAGTGAGAGAGAGGCCGACCCTCGTGACCTGCGCACGAGGCGTGGCCAGTCACGAGGCAGGGGTCGTGGGAGGAACGTCCCTGTGCCTTACCCTGTTGATGAGGATGACCTTGCTCTTCAGCTGGTGGACGAGCTTGAGGCCGAGATGGATGTTGAGGAGGAAGCCGAGGATGCTGAGGAGGCTGCGCCCAGGGCGAGCAGCTCTAGGCCGCGAAAATCGCGTGTGAACAGGTTGTTTGCCAGGGGTTGGGATGGCCATAACCTTTTGCTTGCTCCGGAGAGACATGTTTCTTACCGAGCGACAATGGGTTGGCAGAAGGGCTCGATGAGGACTTTCTCGGGCGTCTCGTCCGTGATGTGTGCTTTTGAGGAGAAGCTTTGGCCGAGAGCGCAAGCTTGGGTGCTGCATAGTGCTTTTGGCCCGTTGGTCAGCCATTGGAGGGAGATTGCAAGGAGGAAGCAGACGGCGAACCTGATGTTGATTAGGGCCTTCCTAGACAGGTATTGGGATACCACGATGACGTTCCATATGCCCGGCTTCGAAGCCGGCATTACCTTGTCTGAGTATGCGGTCATGACGGGGCTGCCTTTCGGGGACCGTGACATGAGCTTTGAGTTTGCGCCGTCCGTTGTGGACGAGGATATGACTGCCGCGATTGGCGGTGGTTTGGAGGTGGTCTGTGAGGGTACACCACCTTACATCTTCAAGACGAGCTACATCTTGGAGTATTTCGAGGAGAAGACGGAGCGAGGCCCCTCTGATTGGAGTGACGAGCAGAATGCTCGTATGTGGTTGTGGTGGTTTGTCAGTGCCGTGTATTTCGGCGATAAGGGTGAGCGGGCGTCGACGTCGGTCCTTATGCATCTCCTGGATTGGAATGCAATTGGGACGTTTGATTGGGTGACGCCGTCTTTGGGCTTGTGCATTCGTTTTTGCATGGACGCGGTGAGACCGCGGGTCATGGATCGAGGGTCGAGGCTGTCCTTAGTCTCGCCTGGATTCTTGATGGAGGTATGCATTGATTTTGTTTCTGGTGCACTGTTGTTTGTTTTTGTTGTCTTTGTGACGTGTTTTTGTATGCGCAGTCATGGATTCTTAGCCATTTTCCTTTTCCGCTTCCCCCGCATGCCACGAGGATCATGAGAGAGTACCCGGCGGTGCGTACTTGGGGTACGTGTAACCGTGCTGCGTTTAACTGGTCTTATGATGAGGTTCGGGTGCGTCTGAACCTTATGGAGTTTAATCAGGTTTGTGTTTGAACTATTTTAAATAGAGTGTACTTAAAATGATTGTATGTGTTCTTGATGGTGTTGTTGTTGTTTTTCGTTTGCAGTTCGAGCCCTTCCCGTGGAGTCAGTATGCGGGTATTCTTGAGGGCATTGGGGCTAGGTTTGCAGTGCGTGATACTCAGCGTCTGTACTTGGCGACGCCGTACGGGCCAGTTTGGTACATTGGAGAGCGTTTGGTTTATCAGGCCGGGTGGCCGGCTCCCGTAGTGCCTAGGGACCCGCCGAGGGTCTTGTTTGAGCGAGGAATTTCCGCGCAGGATCGGATTACGCTGTACGGAGAGGGGGAGTCGGTGAGTCTTCTCTGTCCTGGGGAAGACTACGGTCAGTTTGCTCAGTCTCGGCTTACTTGTGGGCCGATCGAGTTGCGTTTGTTGCTGGTTGCCATGTGCGTAGGGCAAAATTTTTTTCGAAAAATTCCCCTGACGTGTGCATTTGTGCTTGTTTCGTAGAAATTTGATCCTGAGATGGCGGAGCAGCCTAGCGACTTTCCTACCACCGTTGAGTATGATGACTCTGGTTTCCGTCGTACCTTTGTGTTGCCGACGTACTTGCTAGTGACCACTGATGCCGGCATGGACAGTTGGAGCGGCAAAGTGAAGAAGGTATGTATTTTGTATTTGTGTATGTATAAGCCCCCAGTTTGATCGAGTATGAAATATAGCGATGATCAAACTAGTGCGATGCGTATTTTTGGTTTACCCCCTCGAGTTTGTCTTAAGTTGAGTGAAATTAAGGCAAAGTGGGGTATGATGTGTCTTGTTTTGAGATTTCCCCCTAAGTTTGGCTTAATTTGAGTGAAATTAAGGCAAAATGGAGAAAGATGTGAAGTGTTTATGTTTTGTGTAATGCAGGTGGCTAAGGAGGTATGTGTTGTACGTTTGCGAAGATTTGGCAATTATGGCAATGTTTGACATATTTTGCGCAGTCGGCTTCCATGGTGGTCCAGTACCATCCTAGCCTTAAGATTTGATTGCACATGGCTCGTGCGTTCATGTGCGATCCGCACTCGCCATCGTGTACTTGGGACATGATTTCGTGTCCCTTTTTGTGGTCGACGCACAGGAGGAGGGTACCTTGAGGCGTCTTTTTGAGTAGTTTGCCCATTTCGATCACGAATTGTGACGATAATAGGCGTAGGGCTCGTTTTACACGTTTGTCGATGTTTGGTGGGTATTCACCGTTGGTTTTGTAGTTGATGATTGCTTAATACCAAGGGTCGGTTTGTTCTTCCTCAGCTTCGATGTCACAGATGTAGGCGGGTTCGTTCCATCGTTCTACGACGATGGGTAGCGTTTCCATCCCTGGGGGTATGTTGATTAGTGACGCGAGTTTGGATAGCGCGTCGGCGAATTGGTTTTCTTCGCGCGGGAGGTGTATGAATTCTACGTGATAGAATTCGTTTATGAGCTCTTGTATTTTGTTCTGGTATAGTGCTAGGTTTTCGTTAAGTATCTTCCATGCTCCGGATGCTTGGTTGATTATGAGGGAGGAGTCCCCGTAAACTCTTATGTTGCGGGCTTTGAGTACAAGCGCTGCTTGGAGACCGTGCAAGCATGCTTCGTATTCTGCTGCGTTGTTTGTTACGTCGAAATCCAGTTTGATGGATAAGGGGGTGTGTTCGCCATTCGGGGATATGAGAAGTATTCCTACTCCACATCCTCGATAGTTGGAGGAGCCGTCGAAGTATAACTCCCATTGTTCTTGGTTGATGTTGTAAATCCCATCGTCTGGGAGGGATGTGGTGTCTATGATTGGTTGTTCAGTGATTGCGTTTTCGGCTAGGAAATCAGAGACTGCTCGTCCCTTGATTGCTTTGAGAGTGCGTGCCAAGGCGGGTCGGCTAGGAGCAAAGTCCATCTGGCCATTCGTCCGTTAGGCACAGGTTTCTCGAAAAGGGACTTTACGGGGTCCATTATGGAATAGACCCTCGTTTGGTGTGCTAGCATGTAGTGACGGAGTTTCTTGGATTACCATACTAGAGCTAGACAACTTTTCTCAACAGGTGAATATCGGGTTTCGTAATCGAGAAACTTTTTGCTTATGTAATAGATTGCATGTTCTTCACCGTTCACTTCTTGAGCGAGCATGGCGCCCATGGCGGTAGGTGTTGTTGTAAGGTACAAGGATAGTGGTAGATCCTTTTGGGGTGGTCGTAGAACTGGCGGGTTGGTTAGCAATTCTTTGACCTTGTCAAATGCTTTTTGACATTCCTCGTCCCATTCAACGTGGTCGGTTTTCCTGAATTTCTTGAAAACTGCTTCACATATCATGGTAAGTTTGCTGATGAAGCGCGAGATGTATTGGATTTGGCCCAAGAAGCTTCGAATTTCGTCGAGGTTCTTCGGGGGTTGCATTTTGAGAATTGCTTTGACTTTCGAGGGGTCGACCTCGATGCCTCTTTGGCTCACTACGTGTCCTAGTAGTTTGCCGGATTTGACTCCAAAAGTACATTTTTGGGGATTTAGGCGCATTTTGTATTGCCGTAGGCGGGTGAAAAATTTGCGGAGGTTAGTGATGTGACCACTTCTCTCCTTTGACTTCACGATCATGTCGTCGACGTAGACCTCGACTTCTTTGTGCATCATGTCATGTAACAGGGTTGTAGCGGTGCGTTGGTAAGTAGCACCGGCGTTGATTAGGCCGAAAGGCATGACCGTGTAGCAGTATGTGCCCCACGGTGTAATGAAGGCCGTTTTTGCCATGTCTTCGCAAGCCATTTTGATTTGATTGTAGCCTGCGTAGCCGTCCATGAAGGATAGGAGGGCGTGATCGGCGGTGTTGTCGACTAGGACGTTCACATGGGGTAATGGAAAGTCATCTTTGGGACTGGCTTTGTTCAAGTCGCGGAAGTCAACGCATACTCGTATTTTGCCATTCTTCTTCAAGACTGGGACCATGTTTGAGACCCATTCAGGATACTCGATGACTTGGATGAAACCGGCTTGTAGTTGTTTTTCAATTTCTTCCTTAACCATAAGGGACCATTCGGGACGTAATCTCCTTAGTTTTTGTTTGATTGGTTTGTAACCGGGTTTAATCGGGATGCGGTGTTCGGCGATGCTTCGTTCGATTCCGGGCATGTCTTTGTATGACCAAGCGAATACGTCCTTGAATTCGCTCAGGAGTTGTGTGAGTTGGGCGCGTTCGTCTTCGTTTAGTGAAACGCCTAGTTGTAATTCCCTTGGTTCTTCGGGGGTTCCCACGTTTATGGTTATGGTTTCCTCGATGATAGGGTCTTGCGTTTTGGGAGAGACAATGTTTGCAATGTATTTGTTTAGTGATTCATTTGTTCGTTCATTTTCACATGAGTTAGTGTCTTTTGCATTTTGTATTTTGTTGGTTGTTTGTTGATTTGTAAATGTTTGTTCTTTGTTATTTGTTTTAGCTTGAGACAATACGTAAGCAAATTTATTTATTTCATTATTTTGAAAAGAATTATTCGGTAATTCAGAAAATTGCTTGGAGCTAGCCTCCGTAAAAAGGAAATCTAAACTAAAGCTAGAGTCTAGGATAGATGGGTCGACAGATGACCCGACACTAAAGGCATTAGAAGCTAATAGAATCTCTTCTTCTTCTTCATCGTCTTCCGTGCCGCTGCTTGAGCTGCTTGAGTTGCTTGAACTGCTTGAGGCGCTTGGGTTGCTTGGGTCTTCGTCTTTGAGGTTTGTGACATGGTCGTGAGGTAGATTGTATCGTCGTTGGAGGAGGGTGTAGTTTTCATCCGCGGTTTCTTGACCCTTCCTTGATCAATGAGATCTTGGATGGCGTGTTTGAGTTTGAGACAACTCTCAGTGCTATGCCCCATGCCCCGGTGGTATGCACAGAAGGCGTTAGGGTCCCACGATTTTGGTTTCATTCTCATGGGTGGTTCATCAATAGGTCCAATCGGTGTAAGGTAATCTTTTTCGATTAGTTTTTGTAATGCTACGGCGTAAGGCATGTAGAGTTTGTCAAAATTCTTTGTAGAGCCATATTTGTTGTGTCTTTTTCGTCCCCTGAGGGTGCGTTCGTGAAGAGTATCCCGATAGGCGGGATCCTTATAGCTTGAGGTGAGGTCCTTTTCAATGCGGGTGCCAATCTCGATAAGATGTTCAAAGTTCTGAATACTGCAGAAATGAAAGTAATATCGCCAGGTGGGCCGTAAGCTGAAAAGGAAAGTGGTTATGAGTTCGTCTTCATGTGGATGGTTCGGAACTCGGGAAAGTAATTGCCTCCATTGGACAAGGTATTTGACGAAGTCTTCGCCGTCCTTTTGATGGAAGGTTTCGAGGTCGCTAAGTGAGGCTGGATTGCCAAGCTCTTTCTTGACGCGTCGTTCTAAACGCTCGACTGCGGTACGATGCAAAGCCTTTAGGTGATTGATGTCTGTTGCGAGTTGGTTGATGTGTTTAATCACCTCGTCGGTGGGCAACCAGTATTCATCGTCCTCATCATCGCTAGACCAGACCGCGTTGATTTGGTCGTCAGAGGGCGTGATGAGGTAAGAGCAATCTAAAATAGGGACTGACCCCACGAAGATTGCTTGATTACCAAGCGGGTTCTCGTTGTTTGAAGGCTTGGTAGGTTGAGATGGTTTGCTGAGCTTTCCTTGATCAATGAGATCTTGGATAGCATTTTTGAGCCTAAAGCAGTTCTCGGTGTCGTGCCCCTTGCCTCGGTGGTATGCACAGAAGGATTTGGGGTTCCAAGATTTAGGCTTTTTGTCTTCGGGTGGCTCGCTAGTAGGTCCGATTGGTTGTAGGTAGTTCTTTTCGACAAACCTCTGAAATGCCTTGGTGTAAGACATAAAGAGAGGTCGAAGTTCCTCTTGGCCTTAGGGGGCGGCGAGAAAGTAGTTGCGAATGCATCAAGACTATCATCGTCGAGGTTACCGACGGTGCGATTCTCTTCGTTTTTGACTGCGCGGGAGGATTTAGAGGAACTCCCTTGATAGGCGTGGCCGGTGTACTTAGCCATGGTGCCAGTTCTAAGGTCATCCTCGATTTGAGTGCCGACCTTGGTTAGTTCTTTGAAGTTCTGAATGTTGCTGTACCTCATGTACAATTGATACACGGGTCGCAGGTTATTTATAAACTTCGGTACGAGCTCGTCCTCGCGGGGATGATTAGGGATTTGAGCGCTCAGCTTCTTCCAACGAGTGAGGTAGTCGGTGAAGCCTTCGTTGTCCTTTTGAGATAGGACCTCTAGAGTGCGAATTGAGACTTGAGTGTCTTCATTGTCTCGATATTGTCGGTCGAACTCGACTGTGAGTTCCTCGAAGGTGGGGACCCGCTGTGGGTCGAGTGAGTAGAACCATGTCTTGGGTACTGCCGCTAGAGAGTGCGGGAAGAGAGTAAGCCAGTGTTTGGAGTCGACCCCCTTGATGGCCATTTGGGACTTGAAAGCTCGGATGTGAATCATCGGGCTCTCATGTCCTTGAAAGATAGGAAGGTCACTAAGGGCGAGCTTGTTAGGGAGCTCATCCTTAATGCTGGTAGGCACGTTCTCATTCTCTTTGTGGATAGAGTAAGTGCTCGAGACATAGAGCCTCTCCTCCATAACTTGGAGTTTCTTAGCATGCCTATCGGCTTCCTCCTTAATCTTGAGTTCCATACGGTCCACCTCAGTTGTGTGGTGGGTCAAAAGGCCCTCAAGGTCAGCGGTCAGCTTTGCAACTTGGTCACGGAGTGCGTTGACGTCTTCGTTGTTGCCGGCCATTTTGCGGGTGCAGGTTCGTTTTTTGTAAGGGATTATTACACGGTGTTTAGTGCGACGAGTATCCAGCTGAGACCTGCATTTCACTTCGTGCATTAATGACGCGACTCGACCCACTAGACTCGCTACATTCTAAGCATTCATTTTAAGCTCATTTTTTTTTAGAAAGACTCTTTTATGTTTTGAAAAGAGGAGATTTTCGAAAAGGTTTTGCTAAGGGAAGTTTTTGAGGCGAGGATGCGTGCGCACATCTCGTCTCGATGTTAAAATATTTTGCTTTGCACCCGTCGAACTGATATCGGTAATTTGCCGAGGTGAGCTCGAGTCGAATGTGTAAAAGAGGAAGGGTTCGGCTCAAGCAAGTCGAGTCGAGGATGTTAAAATAGAGTCTAGGCCGTGTGACCTAGAGGATTGAAATCCACGAGCTCGGGTTTTAATCCTTGCTCGGGTTTTTGCTTGTTAGTAAAAAAAAGGAAGTTTTAAAAAAGCTTGTTTAAAAAATTCGCGATAGTTTTGTTTAAAAAGGTGTTAGGTGTTAGATGTTAGGTTCATTTATCTTTGAAACGTTTAAGCGAGTTTTCGAAGATATGAATGCAAATGATCGTTTGAAAAAGACTGTGGAGTGCATAGCCTCGAACTTGTACGTATGACTCAAAAGGGGTGAAAAATGAGTCAGTCGGGTACACCTCCAACTACCTCGGGTACGCTTTGGCAGATACTTAACCCCTTTATTTCCTTACGCCGGAGCGATAGGTTTTCTAAAGGGAGCACTGGGGCGGTCGAGATAGCCGTTTACGGCAAGCCGTGGAGGGGAGAGAGGAAAGTTAGTCCTGCACGTGCTTTATCGAGTGGACAAGCCTGCGTGTTGGAACCACCTCTTAAGGGTGCAAAGGGTGCCTAGATTCCAAAAGGAACGGAGTCTAAACGAATGTGCATAGCTCAAATATGTATACATGGATTGTTCAAGGCTTTCAAGTTTCACCTCTTTATTTTTAAAAAAAAAAAAGCTAGTTTTAAGTTTTAAAAATAAGTTGTCCCCAGCGGAGTCGCCAAACTGTGGAACCCGGGATCGAATGGGACCCAACTCGGCGTCTTGCTTAAGGGCGGATTAAGTTAAAAAGATTAAGTTAGAAAAACCTTTTAGAACTGTTTGGAGTCGCCACCTAATTATCGCGGAAATTAGGAACCTGCTACCATGTTCTAAGCTAAAAACATGTCTTAGATTTTGGAGCACGCCGACACCCCTAGATCTAAGGTATTGAAACCAGATTGGATTCGGGGTGAGGGTACTTTAGAAAAAGAGTAATTCAAATAATGATTTATGAAAACCTTTTAGAAAAGTCTATGTAAAAATAGCCTCTACAGACCTAGAACAATCCAAGATAAGATTATATTTGAGCCAATGTTATCGCTACATACAATTGCGATAAGTTTGTAAAAGAATGCAGATGCAGATGCAAAAAGATTGATTAAAACCCTCAGTTTAGCATGTTTAACTTGTTAACGAAAACGGTTCAGTTAAAGGTCGAATTCATTGTTTAAGTTGATTTAATGCAAAATAAGAAGGTGCAAGATGCATACAAATAAAATAAAATTCAATTGTCTATTGGTTTATTTTAAAAGGTCGGTTGCTTATGCGACTTTAGCGTTGTAACAACCTGGTTTTTTTTTCGTGACTTTAATTAAACTAAGGCGGAAAATTAATTAAGTCTATATATTACAAACCAGCTGTTATCGTCTTACAAACTCAATGAACATGATACGAGTTTAAGAAAAAACAGAGTATATATTTGGTTACATTTTCTCAAAAACGTACAAGATAAATAAGGTAAACTCTCCCCAGCATTCAATAGCGTTGGTCTCGGGGTACCTGCATTAATTTATTATCATTTTCCCGCAACACTCTTTCGACACATGCAATTCTAAAACAATATGCAATATAAATAATAAATAAGTAAAAATAAAGAGCACGTAGGCAAGTAAAGCACATAAGGAATTCATGATGATTCAAACATGAGTATAAATCCAATCACGTAACGTACAACACTCATAGATAATCATTCTCCTTTAGTCGTATCTCAACATTTAGGAATCATGTCATTCAGACAATAATCAAACAAAACAAGGAAAATGCATCCTTCATATGTTAACTAATGAATGTTCGTTAGCGAGGCGGAAGCATGCTGACGTAAAACGCGCTATAGTAGACAGGGCCGAACAAAGCGGACGTGGCTGACATACTAGACGTCCGCGCAGAAGCGATCAGGGCCGAACAAAGCGGACGTGTCTGACAAGCTAGAGATACCTAAAGTGATAAGGACAGCCAAATCCCGTGTCTAATGTATGCATACACCACTATAGATATGATCGTAGCATACTCGCCCTTCGAGTAAGTAGTCACCTAATAATACGACTATCACCTTAGACGGGTACCCCCGGGTGGGGGTGGAGTTTCCAATTACCGTAGTATGGGCTCACGGAGATATCAATCATGCCCCATCCCTGAGGTTGTATATCCCGCACCGAAATAATAATTTTAAAAATTATTAGATCGCCTTTAGCAACTCTGGGAGGGAGCCAAAGTCCCCATAGACGGCTACCTCATTAACTTCGAATTCAAGAGTCGCGACATGGCAAACAATCCAAGTATTTTATTCAAGTAGTTCATTTCTCAAATTCTTATTTCCTAGTTCAATCGTAGCTAATGATAATTCTGTAACTTAATTATATCGTCGAACTTTGTATAATGAAATTTTAGTTCTAACAGTTCTTCAGTTAACAAAACACATAGAAAGACTTAATGATTTATTTTGAGTCCGTTCGTAAATTTTAAATATTTTCACTATTCATTATTTTACTATTCATTGTATTTACTATTTATCGTATTTACTATTCATCGTATTTACTATTCATCGTATTTTATACGTATTTTTATACGTATGCGTATTTTTATACTCCGTATTTTATTCGTATTTTATACGTATCAGTATTTTTATACTTCGTATTTGTACGTATTTTTATACGTATGTGTATTTTTATACTTCGTATTTATACGTATTTTTATACTAAGGATATATTCTACTTAAGTATAAAACTAAGTTTTATTTTCTAAGTACAAAATCCTAGTTTCAAAGTTGTTAAGTTCGTTTTGTACTTAGTGATTTTAAATAATATTTCGAAAGTAAAACTCGGTTAAATTTAGTCATATGCTTAACTAACATTTTAGCGGTTTCTATTTTTAGCGAGGTTGTCGTAGTTCATTTTAAATAGTCCGTATGTCCACATCCAAATTTAAGCATAGGTAGTAACACTCGAATTTATTCATTTTTAAAACATGTAACGTTTATTTTTATCGGTTTCGTTGATTCTTTTTATTAACGATCCATTTTACAATCTAATATAATCCTAATTACTAATCAATTTTAGTGACTAAGTGACAAATTCATTTTGACCAAAATTGACCCAAAGATAAGGTGAATGCCGTGTGGTTACAATATGTTAGCTAATTATTTCTTTTTTTGTTTTTATTAATAATTCATTACTTTAACTACTTAATTAATCTAAGTGATAAAAATAAAAAGTGACAAATTCAAATTTGGTCCAAAAAATGTACCCAAGGCCGTGGCCTTCTATTATATAGCAATTTATTTTCGTTTTCTAATTTTATCGGTTTTTAACTTAAAGTCTTTATATACTAATTATTTAAATTATACTAAAGTGATTTAACTAGTTTGTAATTTTCACTAAACATTTTATTTCATTTATGAATAGTGATTTGTGACACTTTATATTTCTAACTTTTATATTTTAAAGATTTAGCTTATTTAACTTATGTGTTTTAGTATTGTATTTATTCATTAGTGGATTAAAACAACCTCTAAGTAAAACTTTATAAAAATTATGAATCAAACTAGAAATAAATATGAAGAACACATGAATAAAATAAGAACACACATGCTTTTCTAAAGAACACATTTAACTCAAATTTTTATATTATCGTTTTATTTTCTCAAATTTTTATAGTAAGTCTAATTAACCTAGACTAATCATAATATGTTATTTAGAAAAATTAAAACTAAAAATTGGTCCATTTTATTCAATGAAACCGTGTATATATATATATGTCCATAGTTTTTAATTTTTGATTTTTATACTTCTAATTCAATAACTAATTTCCTTTAAATTATATATGTACTTATCATATGTGAAAATCATATACTAACATTAACACACAAAAGTAAAAATCATTTCAAACACAAGAATAATAATAACAATAGTTCAAGAACATAATACTTTTAAAACATTTCAATAACACAACAATTTCATTTTAAGTCAAAAACATAAACTAATTATATTTTCATATACATCTTATACCTAGTATTTTAAGCATGCAATTAACAACAATTAAAACGAAAAATTAAACCAAAAATAATGGGTTGGCCGTGTGGTTTACATGTTCTACACAAATTTTATTTTTCGATTTTTACCTTGTAATTTGTCATGCAATACTTAAGTGATACACTAATTCATACACACACTCAAAACATCATTTAGGAAAAATAACATATAATCAAATAGGTGTAGGTGCTTAGCAAAAATAGTGTGCGGGAGCACCTCAAATTAGATGGTTATCGTCGAGGATCTAAAATAAATTTTAGATCGGATTTTTCTTCACCCGAACATACCCATGTTCTTCACCCAAAAACTCCAAGAATGTTAGCTCATATTACTCACTAATTAACTAGAATACTTAGTAATTTATTAGAAATATTATTAGGCTTTTTATTTAAGTTGTTTTTGGTAATAAAATGAAAGAAATAGAAAGAAAATGAAAGGGAGAAGGAGAAGAGGAAGCTACGGCAATTGTAAAGGGGCAAGCAAAGTTGATTTTGTTCTTGTAAACTTGTGAGCACAAGTTAGAAATGCGTAGGTGTTAACTAAAGCAATTTTATTAAATAAAGTTCAATGAAAAGAAAATTAAAAACATCATTTAAGGTTCATTATACTACGTATTACTCCTTTCAATATGATTATTAGCAACGAATTACACATATATATACTACTTATTACTCCGTTTAATATGATTAGTAATTAGTACTCTGTAACATTATAATCCGTTTAATATGATAATACTACTACGCAACAACATTATATACTACTTATTACCCCGTTTAATATGATTATCAGCAACAGCAACATCAAAAATTATTATAACATTCATCATATATACTACTTACTAATTAATAACAACAACAACGTCAACAACAACAAGAACAACCACCGTACATATATACTTACTACGTACATATATACTAATAAACGTCATCAACAACAAGAACAACCATATATACTACGTACATACTAATAACCACGATATATACGTATTACTATACGTACTAATAACAACAACAACGTACAATAACATATATAAACGAAAAAAATGAATTTATAATAGATTATTATGTGGAAAAATGAACCTTCTCAAGATAGTAAATAAGAGTTTAGGCCAACGTTGATGTATTAAAAAATATAAACGAAGAAGATGAAGTTTGATCGAAATTTTTAAGGGAAATATTGTAAAATATAAACGTATGTAGTACTTTAAATATTGAAGATGAAGTTTGAATGAAAAAAAAAACCATTGAACTGCTAATTGAAAGTAATTTAAGGGGTTCAATGTTTTTTTTTAAATACTATTTACAACGGGTTTTTAAAAAAAATTGTTATTTAACTACACTTTAAATAACGGTTTTAATAAAAACCGTTTCTAAAATTAACTTTTAAAAACGGTTTTTATTGAAACCGTTATTAAAAGTTTTTTTTAGAAACGGTTTTTAACTTAAAACCATTATTTAAAATAAATACTACGATTTAAAATAACTTTAGGTAGTTATACTATAATAACTTCTACGATTTACAAGGCCTACAATAATGACTTAATTGGTTTACAAGACTAATACTTCAATTAACAAGAGTATACAATTAATGGAAAATAACGTATCTATTTATTCTAATAATATATATAAAATCATTAGTATATATTTATGATAACAAAAATATTATTTAATAAAAGCGTTATTTTAAATGTCATTTCTACTACTCCCTCCATTCAATTCCATTCACAACATTTCACTTTTTCACATTTGTCGAGACAAATGTCGGAACGAAAATATCTACAATTTCACTCGATAAAAAAATCTAAAAATTGGATATAATATTGTACCCATAAAGACGAATCAAACAAGATCACACACGACTATATTTTCATTTATAGATTGTCGGGAATTTCAAAGATTCCTGACATAGTTGAATAGTGTCAATAAAGCAAATGTAGTGAATGGAGTTGAATGGAGGGAGTATTAAACATCATTGAAGTACATATGAAGTTTTTTAAAATCCAATATCATTAAAATGTCATTTCTACTATAAAATCATTAGTATATATAATATTGTTAATCAACTACTCTCTTTAATTCAATATCAATTATATATAGATAAATTTGAGTTTTAATTACTATAAATTACAATTCAATATAATGCAGAAAATATGAAGTTTTTTAAAATTTACACAAAATCTCTTATATATTCAATATATTATTATAAAAATTATAAGGGTTATTTAACAAGAATAATACAAACTATCACTATTTTTCTCCCAATAATCCAGACTATCATTATTCCCGCAATAATCCAAACTACTATACCTATATTCTCAAAATAGTACCACATAAAATATGACCGTTTTCTTACCTTTTGGTTCCGGTAAATATTGTGGGACCCCTATATTTTCTAATATAGACGTTGGCTCTGTTTGGGAAAAGTAGCTGAAAAGGTAGCTGGAAGCTGAAAAGCTAGCTGGTAGCTGAAAAGGTAGCTGAAATTGAAAAGCTAGCTGAATAGGTAGCTGAAAAGGTAGCTGAAAATAACAGACTGATAAGGTAGCTGAAATTAATTATGTTGTTTAAAACAAGCTGAAATAATAACTGAAATAAATTAATTGACATAAAAGGGTATGATTTTTATTTTATGGATGAAATTTTAAGGGTATAATAGTAAAAAATTATAACCAGCTAGCTTATTTTTTGATAAGCTACCTGAAGTAGCTTTTTATTTCAGCTAGCTGAAATAAGCTTTCAGCTAGCTGAAATAAGCTTTCAGCTAGCTGAAATATTTTTCAGTCAGCTTTCACCAAACACTTCCAGTTAAAATAAGTAGCTGGAATTTTGGTCAAACCAGCTAGCTGGTCAAATAAGCTAGCTGAAAGTTGCAACCAAACAGGGCCGTTGTAGCATCTTGTCTTCTTCATTATTACAACTCCTCCATTTTTATACCAACTAAGCTTCAAAATTGAAAAATTAATTCAAAAATGAAATCTCGTATGTCATGTTCATCGTCTTCAAATACACGGATTTCAAACATATCAATCGACGTCTTATGCAACCACAATTTAGGCGCTGTTATTAGGACAATTAAGAATGGCCCAAATATGGGCACAAAAATTTTCGGTTGTCCTTTATGGCCGGTAATGTCGATGTATTTTATAATACCTTTTTTTTCCTCTTGTTTTGGTTTAAATCTTTGTGGTAATGACATGTTGAATATGTAGAACAATCATTGTGGGTTCTTCGTGTTGATGGAAGATATTGAATCGGATAATGATTCAAAAGTCCATGGATTTCCGCCATCGGATAATGATTCAATAATAATAATAACAATAATAATAATAATAATAATAATAATAATAATAATAATAATAATAGTAATAATAATAATAATAATAATAATAATAATAATAATAATAATAATAATAATAATAATAATAATAATAATAATAATAATAATAATAGTAATAATAACAATAATAACAATAATAACAATAATAACAATAATAATAATAATAATAATAATAATAATAATAATAATAATAATAATAATAATAATAATAATAATAATAATAATAATAATAATAATAATAATAATAATAATAATAATAATAATGAAGTGTGAGTTTTAGAATGAAAAACAGAATAAGTGAAATAAGACTTTTCCTATATTTAATTGTTTTTTATTGATTAAAAAAATTAAATTTGTTTTTACCTTTTTTTTTGAGATGGACCATTTTGAGAATATAAGTATAATAGTTTGGATTATTACAAGATTAATAATAGTATGGATTATTGAGAGAAGAAGACTCATAGTTTGAATTACCGGTTTTCCAGGTAGTAGGTTACCATGGACCATTTTGAGAATATAGGTATAATAGTTTAGATTATTGCGGGATTATTGATAGTATGGATTATTAGGAGAAAAATAGTGATAGTTTGTATTATTCTTGTTAAATAACCCAAATTATAAACCATTTAATTTCCTTATTTAAATTTTACTACCAAATATTTTTAAAATATTTTTTTATATTTATATTGGAAAAAAAGTACATATGAAGTTTTTTAAAATTTACAAAATCTCTTATATATTCAAAATATTATAAAAATTATAAACCATTTAATTTCCTTAATTAAATTTAGTTACCAAATTCTACATATATATTTTTTTTATTTATATTGGAAAAAAGTACATAGCGTTTTAGGTAAAAAAAAAATTAGGATACATATAGTATGAGTATAGTTATTTAAAATGGTTTAGTATTGAAAATTTTCATTTTTTTTGGTTTTTAATTAAAAATAACGGTTTACTTGTAAAAACGTTATTTAAATTCCACATTAAAACCAACGAAAAAATTTGCACAACCGTTTTTTTTAATTTAAGGTCAAAAATAACGGTATTAATACCAAAAAATATTTTCAATAAAAACTGTTATTTAAAATTAACTAAAAAAATGGTTTTCTCCAAAAAACTGTTTTTTTTGTTTTCCACTCAAAAATAACGGTTTTTAACTACGAAACTGTTAATTAAAGTCTAACTCAAAAACAACACATTTTTTATAAAAACCGTTATTTATAATTCCCCCGTTGTTTATAGTGGTTTTTTTCATTGTTTTTTGTGATGAGTTTGAGTTTGGCCTAAAGATTTAACAAGGGAAATTTTTAGGTCTGTAACGACCTGGTTTTTTCGTGACTTTAATTAAACTAAGGCGGAAAATTAATTAAGTCTATATATTACTAAACCAGCTGTTATCGTCATAAAACTCTGTATACATAATACGAGTTTAAGATAAAGCAGAGTTATTCGATTACATTCTCTCAAAAGCGTACAAAATAAGTAAGGTAACTCTCCCCAGCATTCTATAGGCGTTGGTCTCGGGGTACCTGCATTAAACTCTCATCATTTTCTCGCACACTCTTTCGACACATGCAATTCTAAAACATATGCATTATATAAAGGAAATAAATAAATAAAAACAAATAGCAAGTAGGCATGCAACACATAAGGAAAGCATGATGATTCAAACATGCGTATAAATCCAATCACGTAACATAACAACACTCATAGATAATCATTCTCAATAAATCGTACTTCAATACTCAGGAAATCAAGTCATTCAGACAATAATCAATCAAGACAAGGAAATGCATCCAACATGTGATAACAAATGAGTCTTCGTTAGCGAGGCGGAAGCATGCAGACGTAAAACGCGCTATAGTAGACAGGGCCAACACAGTGGACAAGGCTGACATACTAGACGTCCGCGCAGAAACGATCAGGGCCGACAAAGCGGACAAGGCTGACAGGCTAAAGATACCTAAGGTAATAAGGACAGCCAAATCCCTAGTCTAATGTATGCATACACCATCTAATTGAGGATCATACGTATTCGCTATTCAAAAGGTATCACCGACGAAAAATACGACTATCACCTTAGACGGGTACCCCCGGTTGGGGCTGGATTTTCCACTTACCATCTATGGGCCCACGGAAATATCAATGTTGCCCCATCCCTGAGGTTGTATATACCGTGCCGAATAGCAATCTTAAGATTGTTATAAGCCTTGGGCAACTCTGGGAGGGAGCCCAAGTCCCCATAGACAGCTACCTCATTAACATCGAATTTCAAGAGTCGCAACATGGCGAACAATCCAAGTATTTTATTCAAGTAGTTCATTCCGAAATAGTCCGTACGTCCATATCCAAATTTAAGCATAGGTAGTAACACTCGAGATGGTTCATTTTAATACGTGTAACGTTTATTTTTATCGGTTTCGTTGATTCTTTTTATTAACGATCCATTTTACAATCTAATATAATTCTATTTAGTAATCAAATTTAGTGACTAAGTGACAAATTCATTTTGATCAAAATTGACCCATTTTAATTAGGAAAACCGTGGCCCTTGTTTAAGAATAGCTATTTATTTCTTTTTTATGTCTTTATTAATAATTCGTTACTTTAACTAATTAAATTACTTATGTGATAAAAATAAAAAGTGACAAAATCAATTTTGGTCCAAAAACATAGCTAAGGCCGTGGCCTTCTATACTTAGCCATTTATTTTCGTTTTCTAATTTTATCGGTTTTTGACTTAAAGTTTTTATATACTAATCATTTAAATTATACTAAAGCGATTTAACTAGTTTACGATTTTCACAAATTATCTTATTTCAATTATGAATAGTGATTTTACTCACTTTAATTTTCTAACTTTTTCATTATAAAGATGTAGCTTATTTAATTTGTATATTTATTATTGGAATATTTCACTAATGAATTTAAACAACAATAAATTAAAACTTATAATTATTTTGAATCAAACTAGTCATCTAAATGAAGAACATTTGAAGAAATGAAGAACCCTAATATTTTTCATATGAACATTTTTAACTCAAATTTTATATTATCGTTTTATTTTCTCAAATTTTTATAGCAAGTCTAATTTATCTAAACTAATCATAATATGTTATTTAGAAAAATCAAAACTAAAAATTGGTCCATTAAAATCAAAATGGCCGTGTATATGTATGTATATGTTCTAAATTTTATTTTTGATTTTTATACTTCTAATTCAATACCCAACTTACTTTATATTATTTATCTACTTAACATGTGTAAAAATCATATACAAAACATTAACAAACATAAATAAAAATCATTTCAAACACAAGAATAACAATATTTCGAGAACACAACTAAACACTTTAAAACATGTAAATTTCATAACAAATTCATTTTTAGTCCAAAACATAACCTAGTTATATTTTCATGTTCATTTTATTACAAGTATTTTAAGCATGTAATTTACAAAAATTAAAACGAAAAATTGAACTAAAAATGGAGGGTAGGCCGTGGGTTTTCATGGTGTTACACTAATGTTATTTTTCGATTTTTGTCTTCTAATTTAACATGTGATTACTAGGTGACATAAAATCATACATACAAGTCAAAACATGACTTAGGAAAAATAACATAAAATCAAATTCGAGGCGCTTATCACATAAGTGTGCGAGATGCACCTTAGGTTAGGTTTAAGAGCAAAAGATCAACAGTTGTCGGGGTCTACGATATGATCGAATTGGCTCAAATCGATTCCTCCACCTTGCTCCTCGTCTTTGGTTAAGATGGTACATAAAAATGAAATAAGTAAGTTAGTAATTTATTTTAAAACTAAACTAGCTATACTAACAATTTTAAAGTGTTGTAGTATTTTAGGTTTAGGTGTTGTTTTAAATTTTTCATAAATACGATTTTATGTTCTTATTTATTTACAAGTTTAAAAGAGGTTGTGATTGCTAAACTATTTAGTGGAGAATTAAAACAAGTGTTATAGTGAATTCAAAACAAGAAAGTAAATGTTTAAGAAGAAAAATAAGGAGGAAGAAGATGAAGATCATGGAAAGCTTGAGAATGAGGATGAGTTTGTACTTACAAGTTCTTGAGTATGTGTTTATTTAGAGAGAAAAATGAAAAGACTTAGAAAGAAAAGTTTGATGTGTGTTGTGTGTGTGTATGTCGTGTAGTAGTAGTAGTGTGGTTGTAATTGTAAGTTTTGTATTATGTAGTATGTAACTATGTAGTAATAATGTTTAATCTTTGAAGTAAATTAAGTCAAGAAGTGATGATGATTTAGTAGGAGTGTAAGAGTCTTAGGGTGGCTTGTAAGTGAGGAGACTTGTTGGTAAAGGAGACATGGTGGTGTAAGAGAAAAAGGAATGGAAGAGGATAAGCTAAGACCAAAGAAGGTCCAAAATTTTCGGCCAACATGACAAGACCAAGTCCCGATTTTTCGTTTTTGAAATTTTCGATTTGCGCGCACGTGAAAAGTCTCGAAATGAAATATATAGTCTTAAAATAATGTTTAGAAGTAAGATCGGAAATAAAAATGAAAATAAAACTCAAAACGAAATCAAAAGAAAAATTGGGTACTAGTTTCCTCGCAACTATGAATTAAAATTTTATTCGATCGAAATATATTTTTTTTCGTTGAATGTTATCGAATTAAATCATTATACTCAAACGTCAAAAAGTTTACCAGATTAGGCTTAGTGTAACTCATTATTTCGATTTTTAGTGAATGTGTTAGTTAAACAAAAATGGAATAGTAATTTGATAATAATATAATATGTTTTGTTAGTGATAATCAAAATGATTAAGCTTAACTAGTTTTAATTAGATTAGGATTACATGTAAGTGAATTTGGAAAAGGATTAGGTGATTTAACCACCTAAGTGGCTCGGCCATTTTGGGTCAAGATTGACCTCGATTTGCGTGCCGAAATTTGTCGTTGAGAAAATTGTCGTAGATTCTTTGTTTGATTTATCGAGTTCGAATATGAAAGAATAAAGTTCTAATTCGAAGTGTATCAAAATGGTTTTAGTTTAGGTTCGAGAAAACTTGTAGTGTATTGTAAATGTTGACTTCTATAAAATTTTGAATTGTGTTTCTTTTTAAATTCTGAATATAATAAAACATACTTTATTTTTCAAAATTTTTATATTTGTACTTAGGAAATTTAGTCTTATTTGGCGAAAAAAATTCAGTCGCATTTTTATTATAATGAAAAAGGATGAAATTAATTTAAGGAAATAATTTCTTTTATAAGTTTATGCTATAATAACACGGGGTGTTACAATCCTACCCCCTTAAGAAAAGTTTCGTCCCCGAAACTTGGATAGGATAGATAACTGCTCGAGATTAAAAAGCAGTTGGAGAAAAACATTGATTAGCAGTTAGAGAGAATATTGAGATTTTACGCATTTGGATAATAATATTTGGTTTTGTTGGAATAAGACCTTTTAAAAGTTTGAGTTTTCTAATTAATATAGAAACGTCGGATAGAGTGAAAATATTGGAGAATAAATTCGCATTTGATTAATTAATAAGATATTTAAATATAGAAATGTTACCAGAATGTTATTTTCGAAAATGACGCGAAAGAGGTTCACAAAATTGTAGGGTCTAGAAGTTTTGTACGGAATTAAATGAAATTAAAATAATAAGCGTTTTAAGAATAAAAATAACTTATTTAGTTTTGAGAATACATGTTAACCATAAAATAGTTTGAAAATAAGAAATTTCAGATTTTAGTAGGACTTAAATATAGTCAAATTATAGTCCTACCCCCTTAAGAAGTTTTAAACTTATATACCTAATATTATTATTATTATTACTTCTATTGACCACTTAAATAAGATATATAGCCTTAGGAAAAGAGCGGCAATTAGGGAAAATAGACAAAAGTCGTAGTGATCATAAGGAGAATATGAGCTTTAATAAAATTAAGGAAATATAGGTTATCGTTGAATGATTAAATAAAACGTTTAGGAGATTGTGGATAACCTTGTGGATATAGCTCATTTTCCTCAAATTGTTATTATAATGTTAATAGATGAATCGGAGATATTAAAATCATATTTCGGTTGAGATTGAAATTTATAATAATGGATGACGTAAGAATCTAAAATTTTTATATATATATATTTCTAAAATAGAGGAAATAGTAGGAAACAATTTCAAGGATTTTAGAAATAAAGGAATAAAAATTTTGAACCATGAAGTTTCGAAAGTGTTTCAAAATACGTTACAAAGATTTGACGGAACAAGCAAAAATTTTCAAAGGTATTTTTATAGAGGACGTATGAAAACAATTTTTAGAAGGATATATTAAGAGGTTGATAAGAATTTTAAATATGGGGGGTCGTAAAGGAAATTTGTGTGATGGACTGTACTTCGTACATCATTGTATTTTGAAGAACTAGGCATATTTTTGTCCTTGGGTAGATATATATTAGTTTTGATTTTGTTCGGGATTTGTGTATTTGGATTGTTTGACAAATTTGGAGGAAGCAAAGGATAGTGAAACTCCCGAATCGAATAAACATAAGTGTTGGTACGAGGTTAATTAGAAATTTACCGGTGATGACGTCGACATCGATAATATCCTCTGCACCCTCTTCAGACTCGGTCAGGACATACACACGTCCCTTAACTCTGACAGCTGGCTGGGGTCCCGCGTTTGCTTTAGCAACAGTACCCCTCTTTGGGCACTCATTTGATTTATGTCCCACCTCCTTGCAGAAGAAACATACTACCAGTTCCCCATTACAACGCTTTCCCGGGTGGTTCGGTTGTCGACAGAAACGACACTGATTTGCTTTGAAAGGTGGGTTTCCGGGAGGTTGTTGATTGTTCCTTGCGACGTTCACGGTGGGGTTTCGGTTGGGGTAATGGGGTCTGTTATGGTTCCTATTATGATTATCTTGATTCTGATAACCCGTGCGACCAAAGAGTGGTTTGTGGATGAAACTAGCACTTGCCACAGGAGGCGTAAAGATTTTCTTCTTCTTTTTCTCTTCCATTTCTCCTTTTTGGATAGGAGCCCAGATACTTGTTGCCTTTTCGTAGGCCTCCGCAAAGTTCTTGCAGTTGAACCCGCTCATGTTTATCCTTAGGATGTTGGCCATGCCCCTAACGTAACGAGTGGCGAGTTCTTCCTCGTTAGTTATTATTCTAGGAGCAAATTTGGACAGCTCCTGGTATTTCTCGGTGTATGCCTGAAGCGACATATCACCCTGATTCAGGTTCCTAAATTCCTCCTCCTTCTCCCATCTCAATTCTTCCCCGAAGTACTTGTTTTCCAAAAGGGTCTTGAACTCCGTCCAGTTGTAGATCCTCAGAGGAAACGTGGATCTGATTAGGCGCCACCAGCTATTGGCCTCCCCTTTCAAGTAGTACGCCACAACATTCACCTTTTCATTAGCCAGCATTTTACTCAGGTCCAAAAGTTTCTCCATTTCTTCAATCCATTCCGTCAGGACTGTGGGGTTGACAGAGCCTGAGTAGGTTTGAGGCCTATGCTTTGAAAATCTCTCAAACGCGGATTGGTGGTTACCCCCACCCTGATGTTGTTGGGCATTCTGGGCAATCTTAATGATTGCGTCTTCGAATCCTCTCCTCCTTGCCTCTTCTTCGAGGAATTGATGGTCGAGGTCATTGTTAGGAACATTGTTTGCAGCCAATCTGTAAAATATTAAACTGAATGAATTTGAGTAGTTCCAAAAGAGGCATATTATAGAATACAAGATAAAAGTTGGTTACATCGACTTAGAGTAACGAAGTGCATCTAATACATTTCCTAGAAAGATAACCGAAAGTAGCAGGTAGGGATAACGACTCCTAATAGTGTCATACAGAATCACTGAGGTTAGGTAGTTAAAATCTAGTGATTTTACAAAATGTTATCCGTACTAGTAGTTAATAGGGCTAAAAGGATCTAGAGCCCGTTTGAAGACCCCGCATCGCTGACCTCCTGCTCATCATCAAAGGTGTGTCCCTGAGCAATGGCACGGCATGCAAGTCTGAGGGAGCATTTGAAGAAGTTCCACTCGTGAAACTTTCCTCCTCGAACTGTAGACAGGTGATGTACAGTAAACCACCAATGGCAAGCTTCGCCCCTAAGAAACTTCTCGGCCAGGCGCACCTTCCACTCCTCGTGGACTTCTGCCTCAACGAACTTCGCCTCCAGCTCATGTATCCAACTCACGCAAGTGTCGCGGTCTCATGAAAATTTGCGCGGAGGATTTCCTAAGAATTTCCTGTAGGCCGCAACTCTGACAGGGGTACCTCGCCCAAGCCCAGGAGTAGCAGAACGCACAGGAATGCTGGCACGGAGAGCACTCTGCTTCCAGTTGATCGAACGATGATTCCTTCCGTCTCCGCACGCTGGTGAATCTCCGGTTGATGACACCTACAGGGGATTTTAAGGGAAGGAGTCAAACAACAAGAATATTGTTTGAACGAAAATAAAATGGCTATCAAGAGAATATAAATTTTTGATCGAACAAGATTAAAAAAGGTTTAAAAATTTTTATTAGTGAATTTGGTTAAGGATTTAGTAGATGTCCTTACTTCGTATAGCTTGCTACTCCTTCAGCGTTTCACTTCTCAAGAATTAAGTTTATTATTTCGATTTTTATATCCGAGGATAATTGTTAGTTTTAGTCAGTCACATCAGCAAGTAGCAAGTATACGATGGTTAGTGTATTTTATTTTAGGGTAGTAGTTCGCTTATTTAAAAAGATATTAGCCTATGGTCGGCCCTTAAAGTCCCTACCCATCCTCACACTTTAAAGTGATCTAAGTTATTTATTTTAGCGATCTAAGATTTCTAATTCATTATTTGATCCTATAAGTCTATGCCTGACATATATATTAATATGTATGTCTGGCCCAGGTGTCGTCTCGCTATGTGAGATAACTTTAAGTCATTCACTACGCAAAGACACTCGATACCAATCAGAATAACCTGGTTTTTTCGTGACTTTAATTAAACTAAGGCGGAAAATTAATTAAGTCTTTATATTACAAAACCAGCTGTTATCGTCATAAAACTCTGTATACATAATACGAGTTTAAGATAAAGCAGAGTTATTCGATTACATTCTCTCAAAAGCGTACAAAATAAGTAAGGTAACTCTCCCCAGCATTCAATAGGCGTTGGTCTCGGGGTACCTGCATTAAACTCTCATCATTTTCTCGCACACTCTTTCGACACATGCAATTCTAAAACATATGCATTATATAAAGGAAATAAATAAATAAAAACAAATAGCAAGTAGGCATGCAACACATAAGGAAAGCATGATGATTCAAACATGCGTATAAATCCAATCACGTAACATAACAACACTCATAGATAATCATTCTCAATAAATCGTACTTCAATACTCAGGAAATCAAGTCATTCAGACAATAATCAATCAAGACAAGGAAATGCATCCAACATGTGAGAACAAATGAGTCTTCGTTAGCGAGGCGGAAGCATGCAGACGTAAAACGCGCTATAGTAGACAGGGCCAACACAGTGGACAAGGCTGACATACTAGACGTCCGCGCAGAAGCGATCAGGGCCGACAAAGCGGACAAGGCTGACAGGCTAAAGATACCTAAGGTAATAAGGACAGCCAAATCCCTAGTCTAATGTATGCATACACCATCTAATTGAGGATCATACGTATTCGCTATTCAAAAGGTATCACCGACGAAAAATACGACTATCACCTTAGAAGGATACCCCCGGTTGGGGCTGGATTTTCCACTTACCATCTATGGGCCCACGGAAATATCAATGTTGTCCCATCCCTGAGGTTGTATATACCGTGCCGAATAGCAATCTTAAGATCGTTATAAGCCTTGGGCAACTCTGGGAGGGAGCCCAAGTCCCCATAGACAGCTACCTCATTAACATCGAATTTCAAGAGTCGCAACATGGCGAACAATCCAAGTATTTTATTCAAGTAGTTCATTCCGAAATAGTCCGTACGTCCATATCCAAATTTAAGCATAGGTAGTAACACTCGAGATGGTTCATTTTAATACGTGTAACGTTTATTTTTATCGGTTTCGTTGATTCTTTTTATTAACGATCCATTTTACAATCTAATATAATTCTATTTAGTAATCAAATTTAGTGACTAAGTGACAAATTCATTTTGATCAAAATTGACCCATTTTAATTAGGAAAACCGTGGCCCTTGTTTAAGAATAGCTATTTATTTCTTTTTATGTCTTTATTAATAATTCGTTACTTTAACTAATTAAATTACTTATGTGATAAAAATAAAAAGTGACAAAATCAATTTTGGTCCAAAAACATAGCTAAGGCCGTGGCCTTCTATACTTAGCCATTTATTTTCGTTTTCTAATTTTATCGGTTTTTGACTTAAAGTTTTTATATACTAATCATTTAAATTATACTAAAGCGATTTAATTAGTTTACGATTTTCACAAATTATCTTATTTCAATTATGAATAGTGATTTTACTCACTTTAATTTTCTAACTTTTTCATTATAAAGATGTAGCTTATTTAATTTGTATATTTATTATTGGAATATTTCACTAATGAATTTAAACAACAATAAATTAAAACTTATAATTATTTTGAATCAAACTAGTCATCTAAATGAAGAACACTTGAAGAAATGAAGAACCCTAATATTTTTCATATGAACATTTTTAACTCAAATTTTATATTATCGTTTTATTTTCTCAAATTTTTATAGCAAGTCTAATTTATCTAAACTAATCATAATATGTTATTTAGAAAAATCAAAACTAAAAATTGGTCCATTAAAATCAAAATGGCCGTGTATATGTATGTATATGTTCTAAATTTTATTTTTGATTTTTATACTTCTAATTCAATACCCAACTTACTTTATATTATTTATCTACTTAACATGTGTAAAAATCATATACAAAACATTAACAAACATAAATAAAAATCATTTCAAACACAAGAATAACAATATTTCGAGAACACAACTAAACACTTTAAAACATGTAAATTTCATAACAAATTCATTTTTAGTCCAAAACATAAACTAGTAATATTTTCATGTTCATTTTATTACAAGTATTTTAAGCATGTAATTTACAAAAATTAAAACGAAAAATTGAACTAAAAATGGAGGGTAGGCCGTGGGTTTTCATGGTGTTACACTAATGTTATTTTTCGATTTTTGTCTTCTAATTTAACATGTGATTACTAGGTGACATAAAATCATACATACAAGTCAAAACATCACTTAGGAAAAATAACATAAAATCAAATTATTCGAGGCGCTTATCACATAAGTGTGCGAGAAGCACCTTAGGTTAGGTTTAAGAGCAAAAGATCAACAGTTGTCGGGGTCTACGATATGATCGAATTGGCTCAAATCGATTCCTCCACCTTGCTCCTCGTCTTTGGTTAAGATGGTACATAAAAATGAAATAAGTAAGTTAGTAATTTATTTTAAAACTAAACTAGCTATACTAACAATTTTAAAGTGTTGTAGTATTTTAGGTTTAGGTGTTGTTTTAAATTTTTCATAAATACGATTTTATGTTCTTATTTATTTACAAGTTTAAAAGAGGTTGTGATTGCTAAACTATTTAGTGGAGAATTAAAACAAGTGTTGTAGTGAATTCAAAACAAGAAAGTAAATGTTTAAGAAGAAAAATAAGGAGGAAGAAGATGAAGATCATGGAAAGCTTGAGAATGAGGATGAGTTTGTGCTTACAAGTTCTTGAGTATGTGTTTATTTAGAGAGAAAAATGAAAAGACTTAGAAAGAAAAGTTTGATGTGTGTTGTGTGTGTGTATGTCGTGTAGTAGTAGTAGTGTGGTTGTAATTGTAAGTTTTGTATTATGTAGTATATAACTATGTAGTAATAATGTTTAATCTTTGAATTAAATTAAGTCAAGAAGTGATGATGATTTAGTAGGAGTGTAAGAGTCTTAGGGTGGCTTGTAAGTGAGGAGACTTGTTGGTAAAGGAGACATGGTGGTGTAAGAGAAAAAGAAGGAATGGAAGAGGATAAGCTAAGACCAAAGAAGGTCCAAAATTTTCGGCCAACATGACAAGACCAAGTCCCGATTTTTCGTTTTTGAAATTTTCGATTTGCGCGCACGTGAAAAGTCTCGAAATGAAATATATAGTCTTAAAATAATGTTTAGAAGTAAGATCGGAAATAAAAATGAAAATAAAACTCAAAACGAAATCAAAAGAAAAATTGGGTACTAGTTTCCTCGCAACTTTGAATTAAAATTTTATTCGATCGAAATATATATTTTTTTCGTTGAATGTTATCGAATTAAATCATTATACTCAAACGTCAAAAAGTTTACCAGATTAGGCTTAGTGTAACTCATTATTTCGATTTTTAGTGAATGTGTTAGTTAAACAAAAATGGAATAGTAATTTGATAATAATATAATATGTTTTGTTAGTGATAATCAAAATGATTAAGCTTAACCAGTTTTAATTAGATTAGGATTACATGTAAGTGAATTTGGAAAAGGATTAGGTGATTTAACCACCTAAGTGGCTCGGCCATTTTGGGTCAAGATTGACCTCGATTTGCGTGCCGAAATTTGTCGTTGAGAAAATTGTCGTAGATTCTTTATTTGATTTATCGAGTTCGAATATGAAAGAATAAAGTTCTAATTCGAAGTGTATCAAAATGGTTTTAGTTTAGGTTCGAGAAAACTTGTAGTGTATTGTAAATGTTGACTTTTATAAAATTTTGAATTGTGTTTCTTTTTAAATTCTGAATATAATAAAACATACTTTATTTTTCAAAATTTTTATATTTGTACTTAGGAAATTTAGTCTTATTTGGCGAAAAAAATTCAGTCGCATTTTTATTATAATTAAAAAGGATGAAATTAATTTACGGAATTAATTTCTTTTATAAGTTTATGCTATAATAACACGGGGTGTTACAAGGTCGTTGTTTATAATATTATAAACAACAAACTTTGCAATTTGTGTTGTTTTTGCTCTGTTGTTTTTGCTCAATTTTGTTGTAGTGTGTTAACGTGTTTCGAAGTTTTATAAATTATTTTCGTCAACGACGGCCCCTTGGGATAAAATCTTACATTCGTTTACGACTCAAAGATTTGGTCAACGATATATGTAAGTTGAGGGTGCTAAAATATCCTTTTTCTCTTTTTTAAATTACCGTTTTTATTGTTTCGTTTTTGGTAGTACTTATACGGTGTATTATTCGTTGCTTCGCTTGATCCACATTTTCGCTCGAATTGTGATAATAATGTTTAGATGTGTCACCTCATGTTTATTTTAGTTTATTGATGTAACACCGCAGCCCCAACCAAAGGCCGGAATGTCATTCACGGTAGCTCGCCAGGCTGCGTACATCGCCCACAGACCAACACGGGCCCTTTCCAGCGCACTTTGTCCTCACTCGTGCGCATCCTGAGAACTTCCCAGGAGGTCACCCATCCTAAGACTACTCTCCAGCAAGCACGCTTAACTGAAGAGTTCTTAAGATGAGCCACCAGAAAAGAAGATGCATCTTGTTGATATGAGTAGCACTTACAATCCTTTTAAGCACTAGGTCACTTGAGCTCATCACATGGACCACTTCAACGGGGAACCCGGCCCGAATAACCTCGGACAACACCGGGTGTTACACACCCCCACTTGAAGAACGCAACGTCCTCGTTGCGCCTGGTAACTACTTACAATATAGCTTTCCAGAATCCTCCCCAGCTAGGTGCGTACCTAGGATTCGACCACACGGCTAGGTGCGTACCTAGGATTCAACCACACGGTCGCCGGGTTGCTCTGATACCATTTGTAACAGCCCGACCCACCACCGTCATAATACACCCCAGCTAATGGTGAGATGTACACTTTTGGGCCCGTTGTCCTCACTTAAGCCCAAAAGTACAAGGCCTTGTTACTAAAGTGGTGGATAGAATCCCTTATAAACACATCAAATTAACCAAAGGCCGGAATGTCATTCACGGTAGCTCGCCAGGCTGCGTACATCGCCCACAGACCAACACGGGCCCTTTCCAGCGCACTTTGTCCTCACTCGTGCGCATCCTGAGAACTTCCCAGGAGGTCACCCATCCTAAGACTACTCTCCAGCAAGCACGCTTAACTGAAGAGTTCTTAAGATGAGCCACCAGAAAAGAAGATGCATCTTGTTGATATGAGTAGCACTTACAATCCTTTTAAGCAATAGGTCACTTGAGCTCATCACATGGACCACTTCAACGGGGAAACCGGCCCGAATAACCTCGGACAACACCGGGTGTTACACACCCCCACTTGAAGAACGCAACGTCCTCGTTGCGCCTGGTAGCTACTTACAATATAGCTTTCCAGAATCCTCCCCAGCTAGGTGCGTACCTAGGATTCGACCACACGGCTAGGTGCGTACCTAGGATTCGACCACACGGTCGCCGGGTTGCTCTGATACCATTTGTAACACCCGGCCAACCAAAGGCCTAATGTCATTCACGGTAGCTCGCCAGGCTGCGTACATCGCCCACAGACCAACACGGGCCCTTTCCAGCGCACTTTGTCCTCACTCGTGCGCATCCTGAGAACTTCCCAGGAGGTCACCCATCCTAAGACTACTCTCCAGCAAGCACGCTTAACTGAAGAGTTCTTAAGATGAGCCACCAGAAAAGAAGATGCATCTTGTTGATATGAGTAGCACTTACAATCTTTTTAAGCACTAGGTCACTTGAGCTCATCACATGGACCACTTCAACGGGGAACCAGGCCCGAATAACCTCGGACAACACCGGGTGTTACAATTGATGTTTATATGATTTAATCTAAGTAATCTTTCTTGTGTCGACTTGATTAATTGACCTCTTTATCGCATATTTAGTCGTAATTCATGTTTAATTATCATTCGACTATGTAAAATTTAGTTTGCAATATATTTTCCTGAACTATAATTCGTTATGATTGTTTAGGTTTTTTTTAGTGAATTATTGCTTCGATTTAATTATGTTTTTCTTTTATTATGTTTTGTTTGTTTTTATTTGCAATTTTGACTTTATAAATTACGTAATTAATTTTTTATCATGTAAAATTCTCTAGCTTCGATTTTTATATCTTGTATGTAATTAATTTATTTTCTCAATTTGATTGGTTTATTTATATAAGTAGATTGTATAGTTTATATTTTGTTTATGTTTTATTTGTTTTTTTGACTTAGTTTAGTTTATGTATATCGTGTTTTACTTGTATCGTTACTAATGTTTGTCAATCTATCTTATGCTATTGGTAAGTATTTCTTCTTCTTTAGTTTGTTTGCTAGAATATTCAAATGAACTCACATGTTAAATCACTTCGACGAAGTATTATGTGCATTAAATTGACATAGAACGGATGTAATATGTTTAGGGTTAAAATATTGTTCGCATATTCACGTGAGGTACGTATCCAAAATAGCCATTATTTTACCTAGTAGGGACCGTTTTTATAATGGGCGGAGTTGGGTGTTAAATTAATGTAATTGATTAAAACTTCCTAACATGTAAACTCACACGAACTCATGTTCTCTAAATTTGGTTTTCTAAATTCCATGTAAAACTAGTGGCGTGCCCCGTGGAATCCACGGATTGAGTCGCTCACATTTAAATACGTATTTCTTGTGGGTTGTCAATTGTGTTTGTGCATGTAAATATTATAGTCACTAATAATTATTAATTTCCATCTAAAATTTCAAAATAATCTCTTAAATTGATAGACATAATATGAATTCAAGGCTTTAAACATCGAAAATGTCACATATTATGTCGACTGCATGTTACATACTATGTACTACACTTTGGACAATTAATGAAATCATAAATTTTCCGCAAAGGTGCAACTGCGCCTTTGATGCTAAGATGAGCGCAAATCATAACACCAAGAGTTAGAGCTCAAAATTAATAGACTTTTACTTCTAAGGACAATTATGAAATTGTTTATGTATTGAAGACATGTTTTATTAAATGAGAAGAACCTAATATTGTGTCCTAAAAATGTGGAGGAATGTTACTACTGTGTCCTTTTTATTGTGAGTTGTTTCCAGTTACACATCGTTCCATTTGTAGTTTTTCTTTACTGTTTTCATAATTTGTGAGTTTCCTTCACATAGTTGTTGTTGTGTCTCCTTTGTGGCGCTTTGTTTGTCGTTTCTTCTGTGTCTTTTTTTCATCGCTTGTGTCGTCCTTTCTTGTCTGGATTTATATTTGTTGTTAATTTGTTTATTTAATTGATCATTATTAATGCATTATATATCGATCGGAATGTATCAAGTTTTATATGTCATGTTATTACGTTATATGAAACTGCAATGAGGTATGCTTAAAATATAATTTGAAATGCTTTAAGTCTTAATAATCATGTGTTATGTAGATGCTTTATGTGTGTTATGCTGTAATTACACATGTATATAATAATGTTACTTCGTATATTTTACTTGCTATGGGTTTATATGGCTTAGCGTGTGCGGGATGGAATCGAGTCTTACGGGATATACGTAGGTAGCCCGAGGTTAATTGACGATGAACTTCAGGGGATTGATGGTCTTCTTTTGCATTTTGAGAGATGCTGAATTAATAATTATGGATATTTATAACTCTGATTATGTATTTTGAGTTGTAAGACGATTGCAGCTGGTTTTGTAATACAAAGTACGTAATTAATATTTCCGCCTAAATTTAATTAGGTCACAAAAATCGGGTTGTTACAATAATAATTAAGAATAAAGACAAATATATTGCGTGCATTCGAATAGGAGATACAATTTTTTATAGTCACGTATAATGGTGGATACATTTCTTATTTATATAATACTAAAATGATTCCAAAGAAGTTTTCAATAGTTTTTGAGAAATTCATCGAGCACTTTTCACATTTAAAAAAGTATATGTTCATTTTTATACATCAAACTTAATATGATATTTATATTAAGTAGGTATGTTAGATTACTTATTGTATGTTTTTTTTTCATATATTTCAAATATGTTTAGATTAATTTATAAAATATAATTTAGAACTTATTTCATAATAATCATCATCAAATTTTGTAATTTTAAGAATAGTCCTGAACACGTATAAAATAAATAGTTACTATCAGAATAATATAAATTCCTGAAACAAAATAAAAACATGAAATTAAGAACGCAAAAGCATTTAAAGATAAATGGATGAGAAATAATGATTTTATTATTTCATGACCTTTGAAATTTTTTAATTCTCACACCAACCAAATTAATGCAACAATTTTATGAATGATTGATTCATGTAATTTTCTCAATGAATGATTCTTGTAATTTTTTGAATGAATGATTCTTGTATTTCGGTTCTTTTATTTTAATTAATTTGTTAAAATAAATTTTAAAAAATGAAAAATTAAGGGAAAAATTGAATTATTATTAGATGATGACTTTAAAATCATTCTAGTTATAAGAAAGTTAAGTAAATAAAAAATGATGACAATATATTTTTTTGTTTCCAGTGTAAGGATATGATATTGTAAAATATATAATTTTAAAACAATTACTATAAAAATCACATTAAAAAATTATAATTTCTCATAGTTTTTGAATGTGTAGAAATAACAATTTAAATGGATATATTTATCTTATTCATCTCCTTTCATACTATTAAGCCTTGATAAAAAAAAAAAAATAAAAAAAAAAAAATACATCACAATTATTTTTTCATACTCTTCTTAAACATCTTTTTGAATAATTTAAAGTTAATAAGTAAAGTCAAAGTTTATTGAAACAAATATCAAATAATCCACATTGGCTTTATCCCTTCATTCAAAAATAATTAACCAAAAATAAGCAACACATCGATTATACCTTGGTAATTGTGGATTTGTTTTATTCGATTTGTTCCTGAAAAGATAAAAATAAGTTAACATTGTACTATAAAATAACATTAGAGGAAAAAAAAGAATCAAAGTCACAAAATCAAAAGCAAAATATATCTAAATTTACAAATTTTAAACATTATTAAAATATTTGATGCATGACTTTTAATATTCTGAAAACTATAAAATAATAAATTTGATACACCTTGTATTTATCCCCTCATTAAAAATAATTATCAAAATTTTCCTCAAAAATATAATAAGGTTAATTAATAGAATAATCAACACATAGATTATACCTTGTAATCATTATGAGCTTTGTTATTCTCCGACTCATTCCTGCAAATATAAAAAATAGTCAACATTGTACTATAAAATATAAATAAATATGTAAATATTTACATATCTATATCTTATACTCCCTCTGTTCCATAGTGCTCTTCCCATTTTGTTTTGGATCAAAAATTAAGGAAGGTAGATTGTGTGGGTGAGATTAAAGTAGAAAAATAATAAAGTAAATTGTGTGGATGAGATTGGTTAAAAGTTGACAAAAATAGAAATGGGAAGAAGATAATGGAATTTCCTTTTTGGTAAAGTGGGAAGAAGATTGTGGAATGGAGGGAGTATCGTATATCTATATTACATTAAAATCAAAGCTACAAAGTCAAAAGTAAAATGTGTCCAAATATAAATTTATAAAAATTATTGAAATAATTTTACCATGACTTTGAAAGTTTTGGAATTTTTAAAATAATAGAATTGATGCATGATTATATAATGTAATAACTTATGTCTTTTGGTTTTCTTTATATTAATTAGTTGACACAAAATAATTAATTCAAAAAAAATAATAATAATGTAATGAGAAATAAAAGACGTTGTAGTTGAAAAGTTTGATTCTTTGTTTACAATTATTAAATTTTTTGTGTTATTACATCTGCTTGATGAATATTTTTTAGTTTCAATTGTATTGTTTCAACTTTACATTTTATTTTAGTAAGTACATACCAATTGAGTAGTCTATTTTTTAGTTTAATTTGTTTGTCGGACACTCTAATGTTGTACGGACGTGAACGGTGAAAATGAAAGCCGGAGAAGAAAAACAGTCATGTTGAGATGAATGTTGTTTAACACGGACAATTGAATGCGAGCAAATAAATGATGGATTTCAATTATGGTATTCAATTATGGTATTCAATTATGGTCTTTTCGTATACTCGAAATTTGAAAGGAAAAGGAAGCTGAAACAACAATGGGAAGACGATTAGGTAGAGAATTTGACCCGGAAAGTCAACGCGGATGTGGGCCCCAATAGATGACGTGGCGGAATAAGGGGAAAAAGTGTATGTTTTTGAGGGTTTTCCATGAAAATACTTATGGGGATTCTCTTTTAATATATAATATAGATAGATATAGATATAGATATAGATATAGATTTAGTGGCAACTCTCTTTTAAACGGAAAATGTTTCTGAAATAAAACATTGTGTAACACCCCGTGTTAATTTAAATCAATAATTAGCCATCAAATACTTATTTAAAGTCTTAAATCTAATCTTAACCTTTTAGCCTTACAAAATTGCATTTTTGCAAAAATTTTCGTTTTGAAAAATTTATCGACTTCCTTAAAACTTTTGAAAATTTTTGAATAGTAAAATAAATATTTTAGTCTTAGAATTCAAAAGTAGAAATATTTCGAAAAATCGTCAAACGCGCACGCATTAACTTTTATCGTCTTTGACGCCCGACTTTTTAAACCCGATTTATTTCGTAAAAACATTTTAAAAACATCAAGGGGACATTTACTAACACCAAATAGTGTTTATGACACTAGTAAGCTATTTTGATATTTATGTTTCCTAATCTATATCTATATATATAATTAAAAAACAAGTTGAACAATTACATTTCACCATCAAACAACCACATCTCACCATTTGCCAAATAATCCCCTTTTATTTAGCCACATGTCACCATAATAAATACACAATTTTAATTAAAAATAAAAATACAAAAGACTATTAAATATCATTTATAATGACACCTTTTCATATATCTTTCACATTGCAACTTTTAATTTTATTATCTAATATAGTGTTTGATGACATTCTATTAACTTTATTAATCAAAACCAAATTTAATTTGTATTTCAATTAATTTATCAAAACTTAAAATATATAAATTACATTTCATTGTAATAAAGCACAGTTTTATATTCAGTAATTACTAAAGACAATTTTTATTAGCTTACTGTTAATTTTAGATTTTTAAATATGTAATTTACATAAAGATTAGTAACAAAATGTTACAATTAGTTTTACCAGTCAATGTAGTTGCATTCATAATTTCTTATAGTATAACCACATTATAGTAATTAGAAAAAGTAAAAGAAACATTGAATAAATACATTAACATACTTTCATAATCACGTTATATTAAAAAAAAAAAAAAAAAAAAAGTGTTGAAAATGATAGGGTTACGAAACATCAAAATATTGTTAAATACATAAAAGATGCGAAGCATATAACAACTGGAAATAAGACAATGTCACTATTAAGAATATACGCCATAAATATTGATACTAAAATTTTGTAATTGTCTTGCCAAAATTTAATGTGACAATATGCAACCAATACATTTTAATCACTTTCTTTTTATGGTATAAATCTAATAACTTATAGTTAAATATTCTTATCCTTAATTATTATTGCATATGATATTGTCATTATAATTATCAATATCTTATAACAATGACGATAGACAAACGCTTTAAGTTGGTAATAGTTATCGATTAAGTGTAATATTTACTTTGGTAAATATCAACACTTATTTACAATTGCATTAATCACAAAAAACTATTTAATATGAACAAAATAACTCACTATATGCGTTACAACACTCTTATATATGTATATGTGTGACAATAGATCAACATTCTAATCTATATAGTAAGTATTTAAACATGTAAATTAATTTACAAATTAAGTATGCAAAATATAATAACGAATCCGTGAATCTCACGGGACGCAGAACTAGTTTCTTTTAATTAAACATTATTTATAATAAAAACTAAAGCTTATATATTAAATTACTTAACCTAATTCATTACAACTTTTCCCATTATTTTTTAAGTGCAAAACTCACCTATTTTCTCTCCAAAATAGCTGGCCCCGTTGCTCCTTATTCTCCATTTATTTTTCTTTCATTTTTCTCCTAAAACACTCTAAATTAAAACCCTAATATAACTCTAATAATTCACTAGTATTCTCCATTTATGTTTGGTATTTGAAGCTTATTATTACGGGTTTTATTTGAAGGTGAAGACGGGTATCTGGGTGAAGCTCTTGATTTAGATAATATTATTGATCCGGATAACCAATAGCTTGTCGATCAAGGTGACTAGTTATATCTCATTTTAACCTCTTTTGTAAATTAATTTGATTTTTATTATAATTTTATGAGTATGATTTTTATGTTAAAATATGTTAAACATCATTTATGTGTGTTTGTATGTTATGTGAAGTATAATAAAATGATAATAAATAAGTAATATTGATAATAGATAAATTGTAGTAATATGATAATATGTTTAGTTTAATTTCTTTTGGGCATTTTTAATTATTGTTCATATGATTTTTACTTTTATTTATGTTTTAGTTATGTAGTAATCACATATAAAAATTATGTTAAATATTAACAATGAGTTTAAAGTGATTAAAAATCGAAAATAAAATCTATGTGTGTGTGTTCTTTCCTCACGGCATTTCCCTTATTTTTATTTAAATTTTCACTTTTAATTTTTGTAAATAATATGTTGTGTTAAGTTGTATTAAAATGGATGTTATCATGTTAAAAAAATTAATTTAGAAAAATAAATTATAAGTTGTTAAATATGCATTTGTGTTCTTAACTTTATTGTTTGTGTTCTTGATGTTCTTTAGATCGTCATGTGGTGTTCATCATTATTGTACACTTTGATTTTGTTTTATTTTATGTTTGTTAGTAATTGTTGTCTTTGTTTAATTATAAGTTTATATTATGTAAGTAGTATTACTTAAATCAACTTACACTTTTAGGAAAACATTTAGAAAATTTAACTTTATTTTTAGCTCAAACTTTTAGTTAAATGAAATTTTTAGTAAAATTTCATTTTAGTTTAAATCGTTTTATTATAATTAGAATAATTAAAATATAAAGACTTTAAGCTAAAAACCGATAAAAATCGAAAAATGAATTTTTGAGCAACAACATACATGGCCACGGCATTTTGGCCATTTTAGGTTAAAAATTGTTTTTATCACTTTTTAGTTTATTGTTAAAATAATTTAATTAGTAGTTAATAAGTTGAATTAAGAATTAAAAAAGAAATAAAAGAATTTTGGTATACTATACATACCACTCGACATTTCCATTTAAAATGGACTTAAATTGATCAAAATGAAAATATCAATAAGTCACTAAAGTTTAATAATTAATAGAATTGAATTTTTGTATAAATCGATTTCGTTATGAAAGAAATATAATAAACCGATAAAAATGAGTAGCCGTTATAAAAATGAATGAAATCGTGTGCTACTGCCTCTGCAAATTGGACTGTTGGACTTGGACATACGGACTAAATGAACCATCCACGACACTATTATTATTAAAAATGATAATCGCTAAATTTAGTAAATACTCCCTCCATTCAAATCCAAATTGCAAGTTTCTCATTTGTACACTATTCGCTCTTAGACGTTCAATTTCAATTATCTCTCGATACGTAAATATAGACATATTCATGTGTGATCTTGTTTCATTCGTCTTTATGAGTATAAAATTAAAATATATTTTTTACATTTTTTGAATAAACGTAGCTAAAGATATGTAACTCGCAAAAGTCGTCTCGGCAAATGTGAAAAAATAAACTTGCAATTTGGATTTGAATGGAGGGAGTAGATGACTAAATTTAACTAAGTCGCATTTTTAAAATAAATATCATTTATCACTTTTTACAAACCGAACTTAACGACTTTAAAACTAGATTTTTAAACATAGTGATTAAGTTAGAAAGTGAATAGTGACCGATATGAATTGTGACCGATAATTGGTGACTGAGATGAATAGTGACCGATGAATAGTGACTGAGATGAATAGTGACAAGTGAATAGTGATTGATGAATAGTAACCTAGATGAATAGTGTCGATGAATAGTAAATCGGGACGAAACTTGTTGAACAAGTAACATCCCAAAACTTATTTTAATGGAATTTGAGGTAACCTGTTGAACAAGTTATCTTTTCAAATCCCGAGACGTGAATAGTGAAAAAATTCACGAAACTTGTAAAACAAGTTACGTCTCAAAATTCAAAGATATTTCAAATTTCAAAATTTGAAATATTGTAAATAATTGAAAATTTACTAAGTATAGAAAATTAAAAATGAATAAGTAAATAACTTAAAGTGTTTTGAAAAACACTTAAATAAAATTGGACAAACTAATACTCCCTCTATTCAACTCCATTTGCATCATTTGCTTTTTCACGTTTGCCAACGCGAATGTTGGAACGCAAATATGTAGAGTTTTACGTTTCTAAAAATTATAAAATTTGGATATGTTATTGTACTCATTAAGATCTATCAAACAAGATCCCGCATGACTATATTTTATTTAATACGTTGTGAGAAATTCCAAAAACTACTCACTTAAATGAATAGTGGGTTTTTTCTCTTTGATGCAAATGGAATTGAATGGAGGGAGTAAGACGTATCAATATAGAAACTTAAAAACGTTAATAATTAACAAACACTTCAAATAATAAACGAACGTGTTATGTGATCATATGAAACCGAAAATAAAATACTTGAACGTTTGACGATGATACTAGGAGAGTCTAGTAACATGTGATACTAAATATCAAATAAATAATAAATCGAAGTAAGTTAAAGAACAGGTCAAACACTTGAGCCTCCGTTATGAAAACGTTAATCGTGAGTGAAGTGGGGTTAAGATAGTTTTGTGCGGATACCACTATCTCGGTCTCTGAGCGTTGGCCATATCGAATAGTGTGGTTTCCAAGCCGGCAGCTTTATTGCTTAGCATGCTGCCCATGCCTTTACGGCTTAAGTCGTACTGCCTAAGCCGTACAAGACAATGAATATGCCAACTCTTTTGGGTCGGTCTCTAGGAAGTAGTCGCTTTATTCATAGTTAAGGTGCTCTATGAATAGTATAGCCTACACTTAAAGTGAATATTAGTATATGCATATTAGACTAGGGTTAATTTCTCTATTTCGCTAGAGGTATCAGGGCACCCGCGACCTTATGGATTTGGGTCTTGTATGCGGTTCTGTCTCCTTGCCGTGTTTCGTTCTTAGTGGGCGCGACACTTGCATTCGCTCTTGCCACATGTAAAGATCACTTGACGGGATTGTAACAGAACTTCAAATCATTTCGAACACTAGAAGATGAGATACAAGTACGATAGTATTCGGCGTGGTTTACGAGTCTAGTAAGTCGCTGCACTATGGTAGTGAGATGTAAGCGACTAGAGTACAATTGCTTACTCAGTGGTCAGGCTCGTAAGCAGTATGTCTTGTTTGATTTAAATGAGAATGAGTGCGTACCATCTTTGAAAACTAAAGACTACAAATTTCTGAAGTGAATCGAGTCTGCATGATGTGAATGATACAATATGTATGTTTGTTTGCGATCTGATATCGCTTCGTAATCCTGCTGATAAGCTGGGACACTATTGCCATGCTATTATCTTTTATTTGTTTTCATAACTGAATATCATGCTTATAAGATTTATCGCTTTAAACCGCATGCTTATTATGACTTATATGTCTTTATATGCTATATGTAATAAGCATGTTTAAGTTTTTATCATTATGTTATAATTATAAAGCGATAATAATAAACCAAAGTAATTGAAATCGAGGGTAAGTATGAGCGTAGCTAGTCACTGTCCGCTCAGCGGGCACCCCCCATCAGTTTATTGTGCAGGGATATCGTGGACCGAAACCTGGATTTTGGACGGGGCCACGCGACGTTTTTATGCTTTACTTTCAGTTGTTTTTCGAGAGATTTGTAATATATAACACTATACTCTTTTAATTTCCGTACTTAGAGTTGTTTTATTCAACTCTTGAACGATGATGTAACATTTTGGGTTTATGTATCATTAATGACTGTAAATACCCGTATCCGTACCCCCCAAAAGCAAACCCGATGACGAAAAGGACTTTCATGCGTATTTTAAAATGAGACAAAACGGTACATAAGTGTCTAAAACATTTTAGTTATTTTTAACGTATTAATTTGAATTTGCATATTTCGTAAAAATGAGTATTAATTTAGTCATTTTAAATCGTAAGTTAACACAATACACACGAGCACGAGCCATACACGCCTCACAAAATGACCCAATAATACAAAAACAACCCAAGCACACAAAAACGGCCTAAAACACACAAAATGGCCCAAGCACCCGAGCGGGCCAAAATGTGTCCCGGGTCACATTCTTACAAAACAAAATCCCACAAAGTCGCAAAATAATACGTTACAATATTATTTTACTTCGAGCCAAGATCGAAAAACACGACGAAAAACCGAAACACGAAACACGAAACGCGAGAATCGAAACAAAACCAATCAAAACAAGTTGACCAACCAACTTGTGCAAATTGATCATCCAAGGGCCTCATAAGTCAGCCCAATTGCGCCGTATTGCAGCCTACACCTTACACACCTACGATAACGTATACGACGCAACAAAATTGTCAGAAACAGGGGAGAAAATCGCCAGAAAACTGGCGATTTTCATGAAAATCGCCAGTATTCTGGCGATTTTCCCCCTTCCCTCTGACATTCTGGCGATTTTTTGTACAATCGCTGGTTCTCTGGCGATTTTCTGACCAATTAGGCATAAAACACGAAGCATTTGCTATAAATAGCAGCCCTTGTTCAACCATTTTCATCATCAATTCAACCAACAACAACAATTACAACAACATTCAAAACCGATACTCATATTCACAAAAAGCCTCTCGCACTTATAAATTTCCACTTTAAAACCGTCTTTGCATTTCAAGGTAAAGAAATTTTACCTTCCGATTAGACGTTGGAGACTTATAGGGTTACTCTAACCCACCCCGATATTGGCATTAACGAACTCGTATTCGCAATACGATTGTAGTAATTCGAATCAAATGATTCGTCTAAACCTCGCCAATATCGCATAAACAAACGACTCAAAATCACTAAATTAAGCACCCACTTTTACATTATGCAAATTCTCGATTCATGCATTAAATTACGACTAAAACACGGATTCGACATTTAAGCATCTGCTTCTACTAGTCTCTTTAAACATGCAAAACCGAGGGTTTTACAAAATCTTAGAATTGAACACAAGTCGGAAAGTAACGTTTAATTATTAATTCAAATACAATGAATTAGTAATTTTACGTATATTTCCTATAGCAAATCGTCATAGCTTTAACGGCTTACATTTATTTTACATATTTGTCGAGTCATACATTTGCATTTGTACGTAGCGTTCTATTAGCCCAAATATCGAAATTAAAGCATTTGTTTTCAAACTAGTAAAGACTACTTTTACGTAGGCTTTTTGATTACAGTTTTCATAATATATTTTGTCAAAACTTTCGAAAAGTAACCTCACTCCGAATCCTCTCTGGTTTCACAATAGCCTCAGAAGGATAGGTATCGACGCACCTTGAAATCTGAGACCCTCGCGTCTTATGATTTTAAGATGCGTTGAATAGGTTCCAAATTCCTTTAATATTTGGTGGCGACTCCAAAAATACATTTCAAAAGGATTTTTATACTTCTTTTTGTTTCAATCACATGCAATGACACCCCCCTTTTAAAACAAAAGAGCGCTCGAGCGAGCTGAGCAAAGCAACGCCTTAAAAAGCGAAGCGCCAGCGCCCGCGAGCTTCTTGCAAAATTTATTCATTTTCCCGCGCCGTGCATTCCGCCCCATGACACGAGGGCGGGCGCGAGCGGGGCGTCGAGAAGGGATAAGTCCGGTATCCTCAGTTGGCGACTCCGCTGGGGACGAGCATGTTTTTTAATTTTGAAAATTAACTTTTCATTTTATTTTAAAAACATAAAGAAGTGAAACTTGAAACTTTGAAAACATTTCTGCTTTCGATATTTGGGCAATAGTACGTTTGAGTCGAATCCTCCTGATTCATAACCACACCCTTCGAGGGACGGCCCCAAGTAAGAACACGCTTCATAAACGTGTATACTCTGGACACGTCGATCTCTCACCCTTCCACGATCACAAGTACTGGTATTCCGTACAAGTGAATCGTAGCAGGTCAAACTCGAACGCTCTAGACCCCGTATTGAATCCACACTGATGTGTGTGATCTTGCGGATAACTCTACACAAACGTTGCGGGAATGACCGGAAGGAACCTTACCCTGAAAGCCAAAAACCCGCGTCTATACGTACAAATCCAAAGCTATAGCACCCTCGCTATGGTCGTCTTCCAAACAAAATGCATGCAAAAACATTTCCATATAGCATTACACTTTCAAAAGACGTCTATTTTGAAAGTACATTTTCAAACATTTTTCAAAAAAGCATACTTTTAAGCATACGGTCAGGGTCATTGACCTATAGTCAACTGAACCTGACCAACATTACACCACAATGTTCAAAACCGATCGGAAATAAACACTACATTTCCTATCCTTTACAAAACATAAATGCATTATACGACTGACGTATCGTCATAATACATTTATCGCAAAAACATTTCACAAAGCAAAACCCGAAAGTGTCAATTCACTTCGGATATTTCAAGTAAGCAGACACTTCTCCATTTTTGAGGTAGCCCTAAGTCGAGTGACTTGCTAGTCACCCCGACTTAAACGAACTATCTCTCTTAAAAATAAACAAAACACGGACTCGTTCAAATACGAATCCGTTGATTTACATGTCAGGTTCGGTGACTTATCGTCATTTACAACTCGACTCCCCGTGTCACACGTAAAAGGCAAACAACATGCTGCTTTTTACCCAATTTAACATCTTCAGGCCGACTAGCCTATCGCTACTTCGGTTTGACTCTTTTTTTACATCACAATCTAACGATAAACCCCTGGCGACATACCGCTAACTTGGGTTAATCAAATTGTGATCATACAAATTTTTATTTACATCGAGACTAGGACGCACCAACGCATCCTTACCTCAAAAAGCTTCCCGTGTCTTTTTAAGCTAAAAACACGAGTCGAGTCCTGCACACGCTCTTCACACTTTTTACTTTTCTTTACAACAAATGCGATTTTTCTTTGAGTCTTTGTTTTCTTTTGGAGGGCACTAAGGTTTGAGACTCTGCAGGTTCATCCCCTAAAAAGTCCTGGATACACGACGTACTAAAGACCGTCATCTGAACCCTCCGCCACCTCCAAAGAAACGTACTTACAACAGATCAAAGCCTAGAACGGTCATGGCACTTAACAGTGAAGAAAATGTCGGAGGAATCCCAACTCCTCCCCCGTCAGTGGTTACCGCAGAACATGTTCAACAGCTCAACAGCAAAATCCTTAGCCTCACTGCTGCAATTGAACAAATGGCCACAATGCAGAAACTCGAGGCCGAGAAAAATGCCAAGTACCTTGCTGAAGAGGCTGAACGAAATGCTAAAAGAATTCGTTCAATGGAAGAACGCCTCACCCACTCGAAGGGATATTCCATTTATGAGGAAACTGAACATGTCCCAAAAAGCGTCAAGTCCTTACTACCGGCTAAGCTCTCGCTCAGCGATCTCCCCATCTTCAAGGGTCATGAAAGTCCGCTTGTACACATCAAGGATTTCAAGGCCAAAATGGCCGTCATGGGCGTCGATCCCTCAGCCTGGGCTACTCTATTCCCGCATTCTTTAGATGCGCAACCCAGGGCCTGGTTTTACGCCTTGGACCCACACAAGATTACTACTTTCAAAGAAATCACGGTCGATTCGACAATCGATTATCACGACAATAACGATACTCAAGTCTCGCTACGCACCTGGAAGTTACATCACAAAGACAATGAAGGCTTGGCCGAATACCTCACGCGTTGGAAGAAACTCGGTGCCCGGATATCTAACCGTCCCAAAGACGCAGAATCGATCACCAAGTTCATTAATAATCTCACCCTCGTGCATATCGCCAGATTTGCGCTTACGGCAACTTTGATTTTGTTTCACTCGATGCGGTGGGTCAATTGATTGAAGACGACCTCGTAAAGAAAAGACCAAGGTTGCAAGCCGAGGTTATCAGGGTAGCTCGTCACGAGCCGTCACCAAAGCAGAACCAGTTCACTGCATTAACGCTCTGGAAGAACTAGCGTCTTCCCCAACTTACACCACACCAACGAAATACACAGCGCCTCCTCCTAAGGCGTCATACCCATCTGCAGGTCAAACTTCGTCAAAACCACGACGAAGCTTTGACCCAATCTACATGACCTACTCCAAGGCACTACAAAGACTTGTAAGCCGAAATGTGCTTCAACTCCTAGGACCTACTAGCGAGCCTCCTCAGGATAAAAAGCCTAAATCATGGGACCAAAATGCATCTTGTGAGTTCCACAGGGAAAGGACACGATCTTGAACAATGCTTCCGCCTAAAGAACATAGTTCAGACACGATCGATGATAAGACCATCGAGAAGCCTACCTGTGCCCTAAACCCTCGAACCAGCTCAATCCCCTGCATACCCATGCCATCTTCGTGGGTACACACCCCATCCTCGACTGCTCTCACCTGATCGTCTCAAAAGACCACGAAATCAATGGTATCTGGGACAGTTCTGATGAAGAGGACAATCACACGGACAATACCAGTTACCTATTCCCGCCAGAAGAAGAAGAAGAGGAAGATCGAGAACCCACAGGGATATACGGGAAAATACCCCACAAATACCCAATCAGGTTGTCTGATAGTGACGATGAGATAGCCTACTTAACTCGCTCCGGCCGTCCATACAGAGCCTCGCTGAGTCTGCTGGAACCCCCAGGTTTTCCATCAAAAACAACTAGCCAAGACAAAAACAAAGGCGTAGTCATAAACGAGGCTACAACACCACCCACAATGACTACACCATCACCTCAAGTAGCCACGCCTCCGCCTGCAGCTACTACACCTGTTCAATCGCAGACTGACATAGCATCGTCAAGCGCCACTCCAGCACATACGCCTGAAATTGGAGACTCAATTCAAAAACAGCTCCTAAAAACAAAAGCAGATATCTCAATCTGGCAGCTCTTAAGGGAATCATTGGGACACCGTGAAGCTCTCTACCGAGCTTTGCAGGTCACCCCTATTACAACAGAGATGTCGCCTGAAAAACTAATCAGCCACATCACCCGTGAATGGCAAGCTAGCGCCATCATTTTCTCTGACAAAGACCTTCCGCCATTCGGAGGCCCGCACAACCTAGCACTCTACATCAATGTGGAATGCCATGGCATGACACTACCCGTTGTGCTCATCGACAACGGATCTGCAGTCAACGTCCTACCCTTAGAAACAGCTAAAAAGCTAGGAATCAAGGAAAATGACTTCATCCCCTGCGCAGACGGAGTCAAGGCTTACGACGGTACCCGCCGCAGCATAAAAGGGACCATCTCTTTTCCCATCATGACAGGACCTGTCATAAGGGAAACCGAATTCCAGATAATCGACATACCCCCAGCATACAACATGTTATTGGGTAGACCCTGGATCCATGCAACCAAAGCAGTCACCTCAAGCTTACACCAGAAGGTTAAACTTCCCCTGGACGGTGAAGTCGTCACTATCCACGCATCAAACTTTCGAGCTTCCCCCGCAGCAAAGAAAAAGCTCGATAACGATAATCGCAAGAATAAGCACCGAAACCCCGGACATCACCTGTGGTTTTGATTTCGACTTTGACATCTGCACATTGACTCGCGAGGAGGAAATTACAGCACTCTATGTAAAGGATAACGACAACAAATGGCCTACCATGGGCCTAGGTTATGTGCCATGGTCCTACGAAGTTACCCGTGGGGAACAAGCATTCAATGACCGTAAGAGAGGTCGTGACTTTCGCATAGAGCCATATCACATATTCACAGACAAATACTTCGTCAAAGAGGGCGCAAGCAAGATGCCCAAGGACTACTTCTCTTGTACCATTGCAGGGATTGAACTCGTTTCTGACATCCTGCGCAACCACAGCTTTAACCCCACCGACCTGATTGTCCCGTTTGAGGAGAAGACGCACGACGGATGGTCAAAAACCCTTAAATGGACTGACGAGCAGGGTCGCACTTTCAAAATCACTACGGGAGAAGGCTACACTTTCGAGAACTCTGACTCAGGAGAAAGCGAAGGAGAGGACCCTGGCGACAAATCCATCATAGAGTTTAGACCCCCGCGTCGTCACTTCAAGTCTTTCACCCCAACCAAGCCTCCGGGCTATACTCCCGATGTGATAGACATAGACAAAGAACTGGAGTCTCTAAAGTTGTCTAAAGCTCCTCTGTCTGAGTTATCTTCAAATGTAACTGCTTTCGAAAACAATAATAACAACGTTTCTAGTTACTACTTGCCTTGTTTTCCTTTAAAAACTGCATTTTCTAATACTCACGATAACATTAAGCACAATAGCATTGCATTACATAAATACATTGCAAGTATCGTTTCAAAATCCGAACAGGACCCCATCATTGAAGACACAACAATCATTGATGTAGGAACACCCGAAGAACCCCGAAAACTACAGCTGGGGGCTTCCTTGAGCATGGAAGAGAAAGCTACGTACACCGAACTACTCACAGAATTCAAAGACGTCTTTGCTTGGTCCTACAAGGATATGCCTGGCATTGATCGCGAAATAGCAGAACACCGCATCCCACTCAAACCAGGTGCCAAACCTGTTAAACAAAAACTCCGACGCATTAAACCCGAATGGTCTCTCATGGTCAAAGAAGAGATCGAAAAACAACTACAAGCAGGCTTCATCCAGGTCATCGAGTACTCGGATTGGGTATCAAACATGGTCCCAGTCATGGAAAAGAATGGGAAAATACGAGTATGTGCAGACTTCCGTGACCTTAACAAGGCTTGCCCAAAAGATGATTTCCCATTGCCCCACATGGACATACTTGTAGACAACACGGCCGACCACGCGTTGCTGTCATTCATGGATGGGTATGCGGGTTACAACCAAATCAAGATGGCAACAGATGACATGTCTAAAACCACATTTGTGACACCCTGGGGCACATACTGCTATACTGTCATGCCTTTCGGACTCATTAACGCCGGCGCCACTTATCAACGCACCGCAACGACTCTGCTACATGACATGATGCATAAAGAAGTAGAGGTCTACGTAGACGACATGATTGTAAAATCAAAGCAAAGGGAAGATCACATTACCAACTTTCGTAAGTTCTTCACCAGAATCAGGCAATATAAAATGCGCCTCAACCCACAGAAATGCACTTTCGGGGTTACATCAGGCAAGTTATTGGGTCACATCGTAAGCCAACGCGGAATCGAGATCGACCCTGTCAAAATCAAAGCAATACTGGAGATGGAACCTCCAAGCAACATTGATGAGATCAGGAGCTTCTTGGGACAAGTCCAATACATATCTCGATTCATTAGCAAGCTCACAATGGTCTGCGAACCCATTTTCAAGAAGCTGAAAAAGGAAGAACACACAAAATGGGACGACAACTGTCAACAAGCATTCGACAAAGTCAAGACCACTACCAATCCACATTACGATGCCACCCCGTAAAGATCTACCTCTTTCACTCTACCTAACAACTACGCCAAACGCCATGGCGCCATGCTCGCTTCGAAGTGAACAACGAAGAAAGAGCAATTTACTACATTAGCAAGAAGTTCCAAGACTACGAGACTCGCTACGAGCCTGTGGAGAAGAGCTGCCTCGCTCTAGTCTGGGCCACCAAAAAACTTAGACATTACCTCCTCGCTCACACAACCAGAGTATATTCCCTAATGGATCCACTCAAGTACTTATTTGAAAAACCAGTACTAAACGGCCGCATGGCGGATGGACGCCATCTTGCTAGCAGAATATGAGCTCAAATACTTACCTTTGAAAGTCATTAAGGGAAGAGCTGTTTCAGACTTTCTCGCAGAGAATGCCATCATTGAACAACCTAAAATTGACACAACATCATTCCCTGATGATGGAATTTTCGCTGTCGAAACTGAGTACTGGCAACTCTACTTCGATGGAGCCTCGAACTACCGCGGCTATGGCGTGGGAATACTTCTAATATCTCCCAATGGCGATCACACACCCATCTCAATCAAACTCGACTTTAACGTCACCAACAATGCCGCAGAATATGAAGCCTGCATATACGGCCTACAAGCGGCCATGGCCCTCAACATAAAACACCTCAGAGTACACGGAGACTCCTTCCTAATCATAAATCAAGTAACAGGAGCATGGAAAATCATGAACGAAACCCTCGCAAAATACCAAGCAAAGATACAAACACTCCTTACAGAATTTGATTGCGTAGAATTCTATCACCTCCCAAGGGAAGAAAATCAATTTGCCGACGCACTGTCAAAACTTTCATCCCTTCTCAACATGCCACCGAATGTTGACACACTACCCATTGTCGTCGAGAGACGTGGTGAGCCCGCATACATTCACACCATCGACATCAACGAGGCAGAACAGACAGAGCCATGGTACCAAGCAATACTCAACTACAAAACACACAACTCCTATCCACCTGACACCGACAAGCGCGGTAAGAGAGCCATAAGACTCCTTGCGTCCCAATTCGTACTCGAAATGGGACAACTACTCAAAAAGACGTCACAAGGTACCCTGCTCATGTGTGTGGACTTCAAGAAAGGGCAGGAAATCATAGCCCAGGTGCACGATGGCGAATGTGGTCCACACATGAACGCAAGAGCTCTATGCAAGCAAATCCTACGACTTGGGTGGTATTGGACGACTATGGAAGCGGCGCATTCATTACGTCAAACAACGCCATAATCACAAATATTCAAAGAACATACAACATGTACCCCCTTCACCCCTCTACAGCCTCACGTCTCCATGGCCCTTCTCAACTTGGGGCATTGACGTGATAGGCAAAGTCCATCCTATCGGGCGGAGGACACCGCCCGTACTAGTAGCGATCGACTATTTCACGAAATGGGTAGAAGCGGCATCCTTCCGCCCTCGGCTCAAAGGAAGTCGCCAAGTTCATACAAACAAACATCATATGCCGATACGCATACCACACGCAGTTTATAAGCGATCAAGGTTCACACTTTCAAGGCGGCGAAGCCATACTTGCCAAATCTGACGATACAACACCACCGATCCTCTCCTTACAGGCCCCAAACCAGCGGGCCGTGGAAGCGACAAACAAAACTATAGTCACCATCTTGGAGAAAATGATCGGCGGTTGTCGGGATTGGCCCAACAAGATCCCATTCGCATTATGGGGATATCGCACAACCATACGCGCACACCCACGGGCATGGCGCCTTATTTTCTCACCTATGGCATGGAAGCCGTGCAACCGGTGGAGATCGAAATGAAATCCCTACGAATACTAATGGAAAGTAGCATCCCGTAGCGAGAATGGGCTCGCGAGCGTTACGAGCAACTCATGCTCCTAGGCGACGCAGCTAAATTCCTTAAGCATTGTGCGAATGTACCAAGCACGACTACAAAGAGCATTCAACAAACGAGTTCGACCACGAAACATAAAAGTGGGAGACCTGGTATTGAAGTCAGTACGCGCGCCACTCCCTGTTGACCCACGAGGAAAGTTTAAACCTAACTGGGCCGGACCTTACCTCGTCAAAGAAATCTACGCAGGAGGAGCGGTCAAACTAACTGATCTGGACGGTCAGGAGTTCAATCGGGCAACGAATCTCGACCAGCTAAAGAAATACTACCCATGAAACATCTTGTAATGTATTTATAACATGTAATTGAACAATTCCACGAGTGGCATGCCCTAAACATGCACATCCATCACAAAAAGAAAACACAATTCTCACGAGGCATGCCCTAAACATGCATTCAAAATAATACAACTTCGAACTACGCCGCAGATTCCATTTATATGGATACGTGGCGACTTTTCAAAGCACAGCCGACATTCAACACAAAATCACATACTCAAAACGTCTCAAGAGTATGGCAAACGTAACAAGATTCAAAACACAGAATACGCATGTCTCTAACCATAAGGGAAACAAGGCAAGTTACACAAAAGGAACTTTTTGTTTTATTATGCTGAAAAAGGAAACATTTACATTTGGATTTTGCAATTGGGAGCACGAACATTACAATACGGGCACACACGACACCGACAAGCATTACATGATCCCGGCATTACCTTCGGGTTTAGGGAATACAAAAACAAACAAACAACTAACAACAAGCATTCGGATAACATTCTTCGACTGGGAGGAGAACTCAACCCATATGAGAAACACCATCACTACCATCCTGGCCTGGAGCATTAACCATGATGAAGCCGAGATGACTAAGTTCCGCCTCCATGGACGGTGCGCTTCCAGAACTCGAACTTCCCCGACTTCCACGGCCAAAGCCGCTGGGTGGAAGGAAGACGTCGGCGGCGGCTCATTCTGCTCTATAGCGCGAAGGCGGGCCCTCTGGCGAGTAGTTGTGGCCGTAGTCCACCGGATATACGACCTCGAAACCCGCACCGTGGCCGGTATCCCTGCCACCTGCCACCGGGGACGCAGAGCCCATTCTCGCGACCACGCATCAGTGATTTGGTTGTTGAGTACGACCAAATCCTGGATCGTGGTATCTGCCGAGGATAAAGCGGGCATAGCCCATTTGCCTTCTCACCTCAGCGGGTGAATGAACACTCAATGTCAAAACCCCATAACTTAACCCCGGAAGGACCATCACCAACTGCACTACCCGTCACCGAGGTAACCTCCCACCATCGCACAACCCAACGAATAGCCGACGCCCTCACAAAGGTGGAAAAATAGTCACGAGGACGGCCATTGGGACCCATCCACCTCAGGCCCGGCCGGTTCACGCTGGCCCGCCGTAGGATACGCCGTGAGGATGGCTCAAGCACGCTCAAACGCTCCATCAACCAAACCTGCAAAATGACGGGACAACCACGATAAGCATGCACTCTATTACACGCCCGATCATCTAGGCCAAGGATCGTCTCCGCTAGGATCAACGCCGCAGGGTTATACCCCATCTCCATCTGCTGCACAACCCAGGCCAAGCGTGCCTCGCCAAACCCCATCCCGTCCCAATCAATCGGGAACATGAAAGCGATGCACAAGACAAAGGGCCAGGGCTCTCCTGCGAGCAACAGCGCCAATAAGCCCATTATCATAATCCATGAAACGCTGACAAAGTCGGATGACATTCAAGCGTCCATCTAGGAACAAGTCCTCCGTCTCGAGCCTCGTCATCATGAGGAAGTTTTGCATGGTTCGCTGATAACCAAGCTCCTGGCGGACACACACCGGAGTAACAGAGCGGGTCCAACCTCCAATAGCAGCAAACTCCTCGACCAGGGGGCAAATTTCCCCATCAGGGAAGCGAAATACGTGGTAGGCCAAGTCCCAATAGCGCAGACAGGCATCCAGAAACTCCGGCTCCATCCGAACCTGCCTTAAGCCTAGGAATATGCCCAAGCCACAACCTCTGAGGTTCCTCTTCTCGATACCCGATAGCATAGCACACCACATCCTCACAAGTCCCTCCAAATGCTCCATTACTCACAAAAAGGAAAAACGCTCTCCGAGATATTATGAATATTATTATGATATGAGTAATGAAGTTGCAAGCTAAAACGTAATATGAAGTGTGATCGGAGGAGATGGATGAATGAACTAAACATGAGCATCCTTCCTATAGGCAACGTCTTCAAGAGGCAACAACACAACATATAATCGCTAGTGAACGGCAAATGATTAACCAAAAATCAAAACAAAAGCGAGAAAACACCATGAAAATCGCGGAAAAGCGGCGATTATCACAAAAATCGCCAGATCCTCTGGCGATTTTCCTAATAATCGCTGTTTTACGGCGATTTTGTGAGAATCGTTGGTATCTGGCGATTTTCTATGCTTTTCAAACAGATTTGTGTGACGACTGCACACCGCCTTGCAGCCTACGAGTTGCAGTAAACTTTTCACAGCCTACGCACCGCTGTTTTTACCTTTTTTACGACGCATTATCGATTACGTTTCCGATACCCAGCTTTACGTCGTATTGGGTCATTTTGTGATCGACTCTCGACTAATGTTTTGCACATACGCTTCGCAAGATTCAACCGTCTCACTTCGCAAGCTTACGTTAAAGCACGACGTAATTAGTTCATGTTTTACGAACGTCAAAAACACCTTTTACGGTCTCACAAAATTTAATCATCACACTTCGCAAGCTTACGTCAAAGCACGACATTCTTAATTCACATTTTACGAACGTCAAAAACACCTTTTACGGTCTCACAAAATTTAATCATCACGTTGCGTAAAGCTTACGTGGCAACACGACGTTCTTAATTCACTCTTCACGAACGTCAAAAATACTTTGCGATCTCACAAAATTAATTCATCATTTTTCGCAAGTTTTCACGATGAAACACGACGTTATTCTTTCACATTTTCATGAGCATCAAAAGCGTGTTTCTGTGACTCAAAATATTTTCTTCAAAAGGCATATTTTATAAAAATCTTTACGTATGCATACTCTTATTACGGGTCAGAAAAATCTCAATCGAGATTTGTTTTCTTTTTTACGACTAACAATCTAATTGCAGGAACACTAGATGAGCATGTCACGAAGGTTTCAAGTGAAAACGGCAACACAAACGATCGTACTACAAAACGAGGCAAAATAAGCAATAAAGCTTCCAGCACCGCACGCATGATCATTAATCACGAAAGTTACGCCAACAGGAGCGCTTACCATAGTCAACAAATACACCTACTACATAATCAAAGCACGCGTACGAGGTCACGTAACCTACTCATGTCAAGTCATGGACGCGAATCAACGTCGTACGACTCCTGCAAGTATGACCAAATACCAAAACGCATACGCCAAGGTCACAGGGCCTTTTTGCTTCAAGCCGCAGTCACAAAAATAGACCTCACGAGAACTCCTACATATCCAAATACATACAAATATAACCACAACATAAAACAGGTCCATAAAAATAAGCCTACGATCCTAGCATACATCCCAAATCAATTAGCTTGATCTCGACGATCGAGCTCGCAAGAACGAATCAATCTGAGCACGGTAACCCGGCTAGCTCCTGCTCGCGCGGCTCAAACTCGCTCATTCAGCGCGCCTCCTCGACCGGCCGCGCCCTAGCTCTGTCGACTCTGCATTTGCGACTGCAACTCTGAAGCATACTTCTGCGCCTTGCAAAGCGCGACCGCTTTATCATTGAAAGCCACGCGCCACCGGTTAGCTACCCTCCATAAATTCTTGTGGACATCCACGGCCACCTGCAAACAAATCTGACGCTTCATATGCTCAAGCGGGGCTATAATCAGCGACTTCATTTCAAGTTTGACTAACGATTTTTACGACAAAATCTAACTCAAAGCGGGGGCTATAATCAGCGACTTCATTTCAAGTTTGACTAACGATTTTACGACAAAAACTAACTCAAACTGGGGGCTATAATCAAAGGCAGCTTCATTTCAGGTTTGATTGACGATTTTACGACAAAATCTAACTCAAATGGGGCTATAATCAAAAGCGACTTCATTTCAAGTTTGACTAACGATTTTACGACAAAATCTAACTCAAACTGGGGGCTATAATCAAAAGCAGCTTCATTTCAGGTTTGATTAACGATTTTACGACAAAATCTAACTCAAACTGGTGGCTATAATCAAAAGCAGCTTCATTTCAAGTTTGACTAACGATTTTACGACAAAATCTAACTCAAACTGGGGGCTATAATCAAAAGCAGGTTCATTTCAAGTTTGACTAACGATTTTAGGACAAAATCTAGCTCAAACCAGGGGGGTATAATCAGCTTCAACAAAGTTTGACTAACGATTTTAGGACAAAATCTAACTCAAACTGGGGGCTATAATCAGCGACCATTTCAAGTTTGACTAACGATTTTAGGACAAAATCTAGCTCAAACCAGGGGGCTATAAGCAGTTTCAACAAAGCTTGACTAACGATTTTAGGACAAAATCTTATTCAAGCTGGGGGCTACATACTACATATCACGCAAGCATAGAAAACAAGTCATACCTGCTTCACCCGAGGGCTCCAACTATCCATGCCAGCGTCAGTCACCGCATGAGATAAATCTTTGCGGTCGTGGTATCGAATGCCGACAGCCACCATCATGCTCAAAATTCAAGCTCTCGTAGAAAGGAGGAGGCTGGACCTCAAGGTCAGGGTCACGTGGCTACAAGATACAAAAATCACGATCAAATTTTGCCTTTTTAAGCCAATAACGTACACAAGCATTACGTGGCTACAAGACACAAAAATCACGATCAATTTTTGCTTTTTAAGCAAATAACATGCAGAAGCAAACGCGAAAACAACGTGAACCTCAATGACGGCGGCGCCAAAGCAAGCGCGCCCACGGCGTATAATCCTCATCTAGCCTCAGCGGGGACTCCGACTCACCCTCGTGATACACATCGCGGCGAACATCAGCATCCGGTGTCTGTACGAAGAGAACCTTAGGAGGGGCCTCAGGCACAACAAACTTATCCCTAATTGTTTGAGCTGACAGACGCTCGCCTAAGAACCAGTATGAATCATACTGAGTCGCAATGTACAACCTCTGTGTATCGCGAATAGCAAAGCGAGTCGTAATTGACGCAGGGACATCCGCATAATTTGCCCAAGGGTTGGGAACAAACTACAAAAAAAAGAGGAATAAACATCTGCAAAAGCACAAACGCAAGGCATATAAGAAATATGAACTTTTCTTACCTTATCAGCGGTCATCTCATTAAACTTCACTCGAGCATCGTCATAAGTCAAGCGAATACCCTTCCTGTTTGCCGTTGCATAAGCGTGAAAAGCAGGGTACTCCGCCTTCACGGCAAAGTTAGCAGGGAGCAACGACGGGAAATGTGCATAGCACCAGGACTACAATGAAGCCAGAAATATGTCACAAAAGAGAAAACAAAGCAAAATAAAACAACAGAGCATCACGAAAAGCAATCATACCTCCATCAGCAAGCCAGGGCCGACCAAAGACGGTTGGGACCCATCATCGATCCGATCAGGATGAACTGCGTCCCTACAAAATCGGATCAGGAGACCCATAGCAGGAGTAACCCAGTCAAAAGCACCCAATCTGGACAAGTCCCGCAGCGCCATCAAAGCGGCGATCGGCGCGCTCTCCTTTATCTCCAAAATGAGTGGGCGTCGAAACCACCATAGCCACAATCGGGCATTACGCTCATGACTAACCCGCCACCGCTTCTTTCCTTGCCGCCAAAATAATCATCAAACCATGATGTCAGAAATTTGAAAAGTATGCCTCTCATCCTCGCGCACCTAATACCGCCTCCGATCAAGCGAACAACCGTAGGGCTCGAGATAGCGAGGCGTACTCTGTCCCACTCAATCATCTCCTCTCCATGAGGAAGCCCCCAAACAACCGCGAGCGAGAAGGTAATACCAACCTCGTACCCTGGCATATGGAACGTGTTAGTAGTGTCCCAAAACCTCGTCTAGCACGCTCGAAGCCTGAAAGGTGAGAATTCACATTCTTCTTACGCGCCTCCTTCCACTTTGTCACCAATGACCAAAGGTCATGCGAAGGATTATTTTCCGCGACTCGGGCGACAACTTCTTGTTAAAAGCATCTATACAAGTACGGAAACCAGAGAATGTCCTCATATTTCCCAACTTGAAGCCAACCTTCACCCGGGTAGACAAATGCTCCATGGTGTTCCAAACTAAGCTTACACCATCCCAGTCCTTGGCAACCTTCGCCCACAGTCTCGGGCCATGAGGAAATGATGGCCTCAAACCCAGCTCATCAACCACGCCCATGAACATATTTTGCGCAGCAGCCGGCCCGGCATCAGCACCAGCCTCACCACCTACGGCACCAGCAGCCGTGGCATCACCCCCAACGTTACCCACAACATCACCCTCTGCGGCCTCAGCATCAACCTCTACTGGCTCCTCGTCATCCTGCTCCTCCTCGGGCTCAGGATCACTCTCAAAAGCATCCTCAAGCTGACGAGAACGACCACGTCTCGGCCTATCAACAGCAGGATCATCTCCAACCTCATCAGAGCTCACCTCGTCAGAAACACCAACACTACTACCCTCATCTCGCTCACGGCTGCCACTAGCCTCAGCAGAGCGACGTCCACGTGTCCGAATGCCACCCTCGGCATTTCCAGCAACAGCATCCACTTTGCGCTTCCTACTAGGCCTATCATTCTTGCGACCACCTCCACGACCTCCACCTCGGCTTCTCCCAGCAGACGCCTGTGCCTCCGGAACCCCACGTCCATGCCCGGCACCTTGCAGAGGCGCAGAACCAACTCCAGGCTCGCTAGCAGGAGGCCTAGGCAACTCAACATTAGCTCCAAGCCCACTAACAAAAGGCCTAGACAACCCCGCAGCAGGCTCCACAGGAACCCCAGTCGCATCCGCAACGCGCCCTGCAGAAGGCCCTGTCGGCTCCACGGTAGTGCTGTGCTCACTAATGGAAGGCATAGGAGACTCCGGAACAGCCCCCTGTACCTCATTCCCTGGCGTCAAAATAGGAGGAGTTTTGAACAGATCAGATTGAGACGGAGCTTCAGAAGTCGCTAAATGATGGCCTTGACTCGAAATGGGAGTAAGCTCCTCCCCGGTAACATTGAAGTCAATGTTCTCGATGACATCCTGCATAGCACTGGTCGTAGGTATCACGATCTCAGGGTCACCTACATAGATTCAAGAACAATCTTAAGCTACGCTGCCATATGATAAAACAAAGTACAATTCAATCAAAGCAAGTTCACGACCAACAGAAGGATGCACGTGCACAAAGGTAACAGAAAAGCAAGCTTTAGGCCTATCTTTGACAGAAAAGGGCTAAAAGGCGAAAAGAAATACAGAAATGCATTTTTTATGACACGGACACGATACCAACAACATACACATTTAATCCAAGGAGCAAGGACGCACAAAGACAGAGAAAAATCAAGCAAAACAGCAGAAAACAATCTTCAGGCCTATCTTTGACAGAAAAGGCTAAAATGAAGCAGAGACCCGAAAATGCACAGTTTGTGACACATGTCCAACGCAGGCGGCATACACAGCAAATCCGAAGAGCAACGATGTGCAAAAGCAAAAAAAAAAAAAAAAAGAAAAAAAAAAAAAAAACAGACGAAACAGCGAAAAACAAGATTTAGGCTTATTTTTGACAGACGAGGCCAAAACAACGCAAGAGTACAGAAATGCGCATATTATGACACGTATACTATATATACGTCATACACAACCAATACAAAGAGTTAGAAAGCGCAAAAATGACAAAAGACCAAGAAAAAAGCAAGAAAAATACGCTTTAGGCTTATTTTTGACAGATAAGGCTAAAACGGCGTAGAGACACAGAAATGCCTAATTCATGACACGTATACGACATACAAGTCATAACGAACACCCACAAAAACTTTCGTACAAGAATCATGTCCCGAACACCTCGACTGAATAGCTTTTGCAAAACGCACGCAAGCTACAAAAACGGCCTTTTCGTGGCCTTTCTTTGACCAAAGAGGCCCTAACTTCCCACGAAATGACACCTTAGCCAACCCAAACAACCTACATAACAATACATCCAAGACTCGAAGCACGAGGAGCAAGAAAGACGAGTTCAAGAAGCCTAGCTCGACTACACAGGAACGCTCCAAAACGCTCCAAAACACCTCCGAATCACACATGCTCAGCAAAAATGAACAAGCCATGCACCATACAAGTCATCATGACCCAAGACAAAAGTTTTCGACAAGTTTCGGAACCGAAAATTTCGACCCAAGAAGCCGTCTCCATACAAAAACACACGAAAATTACGGATTTTCAAACCGTTTTTCACACACAAAATACCCATGGCCTCGTCATTAGCATACAATGACGTTTCAAAAACAACCAAGCCAACCAGTGTCGTTTTACACGACAAAAACAGAGCAAAACCCCGATAAAACCCCCTGTCACACGGTTTTATGCCCAGAAAACCCGACTTTCGCGACAATTTCGACGAAACAAATTTACCCAAGCATTATACTACTAATGGGTAACCTACATTGAAATTTTGAGCGTGTTCCGAGACCAAAAGCGAAAAATGACCAAAACGCCCTTGACCTTCTACACGAAAAACAGCCCTAATACACGGGTTTTGCACATACAATCGTCAACAACAGCAAGACAAGCCTCTTAATGCTCCCAAGTATCAATTTCAAGCAACAATGACAACAAAATTCGAATCATGCAAGACGGTTTAACATAAACCCTAAAAAACGAATTTTCAGTTAAAACCGACTCAAACCGACTTCAAAACACGAATTAGCAACTTGATTGAGTGCATACCTTGGTCCATTGCGAATCGTAGGAGGCGGAATCACGAATTTTGGTGGAGAAATCGCCAAGAACAAGCTTTTTCGATTTTGAGGTGTTGTGTGTATGTTGCGGCTGCTATGCTCTTCTCCCTCCTTCCCGTGTTTTTGAACAAAAAAAAGCACACACACACTAAATCGCCAGACCTCTGGCGATTAAGTGGTCAGGCACGGGATGATTTTTAGCTTGAACTTGTTATTACGGTCTATTACGCTATTAACTCGCTCTTTTATGTGCTATTATGATAAAACATGACAATACACATACTTATTACAAACCGAGAGCCCAAATTTTACAAAATAACAACACAAATACACTCTTTACGAGTCACAAAACAAAATACGTATGCTCCCCACGAGTTAAATACGTATATTTTCAATAACAAAGAACACTCTTTACGAGTCACAAAATCAAAAATACGTATACTCCTCACGAGTTAAATACGTATACCTTTCAAAACAAATACACTCTTTACGAGTCACAAAACAAAATACGTATGCTCCCCACGAGTTAAATACGTATATTTTCAAAAACAAAGAACACTCTTTACGAGTCACAAAATCAAAATACGTATACTCCTCACGAGTTCAATACGTATACTTTTCAAAACAAATTCACTCTTTACGAATGACAAAATCAAAAATACGTATACTCCTCACGAGTTAAATACGTATACCTTTCAAAACAAATACACTCTTTACGAGTCACAAAGTCAAAATACGTATATTCCTCACGAGTTAAATACGTATACTTTTCAAAACAAATTCACTCTTTACGAATCACAAAATCAAAAATACGTATACTCCTCACGAGTTAAATACGTATACCTTTCAAAACAAATACACTCTTTACGAGTCACAAAGTCAAAATACGTATACTCCTCACGAGTTAAATACGTATACCTTTCAAAACAAATACACTCTTTACGAGTCACAAAATCAAAATACATATATTTCCCACAGGTTAAATGCGTATATTTTTCAAAACAAATACACTCTTTACGAATCACAAAATCAAAATACGTATATTTCTCACAAGTTAAATACGTATATTTTCAAAAACAGGTACACTCTTTACGAATCACAAAATCAAAATACGTATATTTCTCACAAGTTAAATACGTATATTTTCAAAAACAGGTACACTCTTTACGAGTCACAAAATCAAAATACGTACACTCCTCACGAGTTAAATACGTATACCTTTCAAAACAAATACACTCTTTACGAGTCACAAAATCAAAATACGTATATTTCCCACAGGTTAAATACGTATATTTTTCAAAACAAATACACTCTTTACGAGTCACAAAATCAAAATACGTATATTTCCCACAAGTTAGATACGTATATTTTTCAAAACAAATACACTCTTTACGAGTCACAAATCAAAATACGTATACTCCTCACGAGTTAAATACGTATATTTTCAAAAACAAGTACACTCTTTACGAGTTACAAATCAAAATACGTATACTCCTCACGAGTTAAACACGTATATTTTCAAAAACAAGTACACTCTTTACGAGTTACAAATCAAAATACGTATAATTAAAAACGTATATTTTTCAAATACACATAAAACAAAATACACACTTTCATTCAAATCAAAACACAGATACACAAGCTAGCACGCAGCAGACACACGAGACACAGGAAATGGCCAAGTTACAAAACGCCATTGAATCACATCCAAACAACAGCAGGCCGGCAAGCCCTAAAACATGCAGGACCGTCATGTCCTTAAACATGCCGTCCCTCCCCGCATTCCCGACGCCAAGTCCTCGTCTCTCCCCGAGACACATACTTAGCGTCGCCAGGTAGTATCGAGACTGTGATGGTCCGGATACTATCTTCTAAGTTTGACTAGCGCTTTAGTCCAAGCTCAGTCAAACTGGGGGCTCTGTAGATACCCGTATCCGTACCCCCCAAAAGCAAACCCGATGACGAAAAGGACTTTCATGCGTATTTTAAAATGAGACAATACGGTACATAAGTGTCTAAAACATTTTAGTTATTTTTAACGTATTAATTTGAATTTGCATATTTCGTAAAAATGAGTATTAATTTAGTCATTTTAAATCGTAAGTTAACACAATACACACGAGCACGAGCCATACACGCCTCACAAAATGACCCAATAATACAAAAACAACCCAAGCACACAAAAACGGCCTAAAACACACAAAATGGCCCAAGCACCCGAGCGGGCCAAAATGTGTCCCGGGTCACATTCTTACAAAACAAAATCCCACAAAGTCGCAAAATAATACGTTACAATATTATTTTACTTCGAGCCAAGATCGAAAAACACGACGAAAAACCGAAACACGAAACACGAAACGCGAGAATCGAAACAAAACCAATCAAAACAAGTTGACCAACCAACTTGTGCAAATTGATCATCCAAGGGCCTCATAAGTCACCCCAATTGCGCCAGTATTGCGACCTACACCTTACACACCTACGATAACGTGATAATGACGCAACAAAATTGTCAGAAACAGGGGAGGAAATCGCCAGAAAACTGGCGATTTTCATGGAAATCGCCAGATTCTCGCGATTTTCCCTTCCTCTCGACGATTCAGCGATTTTGTACAATCGCTGGTTCTCTGGCGATTTTCTGACCAATTAGGCATAAAACACGAAGCATTTGCTATAAATAGCAGCCCTTGTTCAACCATTTTCATCATCAATTCAACCAACAACAACAATTACAACAACATTCAAAACCGATACTCATATTCACAAAAAGCCTCTCGCACTTATAAATTTCCACTTTAAAACCGTCTTTGCATTTCAAGGTAAAGAAATTTTACCTTCCGATTAGGCGTTGGAGACTTATGGGGTTACTCTAACCCACCCCGATATTGGCATTAACGAACTCGTATTCGCAATACGATTGTAGTAATTCGAATCAAATGATTCGTCTAAACCTCGCCAATATCGCATAAACAAACGACTCAAAATCACTAAATTAAGCACCCACTTTTACATTATGCAAATTCTCGATTCATGCATTAAATTACGACTAAAACACGGATTCGACATTTAACTGTACCGTTTCAACTAGTCTCTTTAAACATGCAAAACCGAGGGTTTTACAAAATCTTAGAATTGAACACAAGTCGGAAAGTAACGTTTAATTATTAATTCAAATACAATGAATTAGTAATTTTACGTATATTTCCTATAGCAAATCGTCATAGCTTTAACGGCTTACATTTATTTTACATATTTGTCGAGTCATACATTTGCATTTGTACGTAGCGTTCTATTAGCCCAAATATCGAAATTAAAGCATTTGTTTTCAAACTAGTAAAGACTACTTTTACGTAGGCTTTTTGATTCTGATTTTCATAATATATTTTGTCAAAACTTTCGAAAAGTAACCTCACTCCGAATCCTCTCTGGTTTCACAATAGCCTCAGAAGGATAGGTATCGACGCACCTTGAAATCTGAGACCCTCGCGTCTTATGATTTTAAGATGCGTTGAATAGGTTCCAAATTCCTTTAATATTTGGTGGCGACTCCAAAAATACATTTCAAAAGGATTTTTATACTTCTTTTTGTTTCAATCACATGCAATGACACCCCCCTTTTAAAACAAAAGAGCGCTCGAGCGAGCTGAGCAAAGCAACGCCTTAAAAAGCGAAGCGCCAGCGCCCGCGAGCTTCTTGCAAAATTTATTCATTTTCCCGCGCCGTGCATTCCGCCCCATGACACGAGGGCGGGCGCGAGCGGGGCGTCGAGAAGGGATAAGTCCGGTATCCTCAATGACGCTGGTTTAAGACTTAATTAATTTCCGCCTTAGTAATTAAAGTCGACTAAAAACCAGGTTGTTACAGTTGGTATCAAAGCTGACTTGTGGCCGTAACATGAATTGTCTAATGCGATTTATGCTTACTTAACGAGAGACACCTGGGCGGTACAAACATATTTATATGTTAACCCGCAAGACTACTAGGATCAAATAATAAATTAGATTTTTCCTTTGAGTAGATCACTTAAATAATAACTTTAAATCGCTTTAAAGTGTGAGGATGAGTAGAAACCTTAAGGACCGACCATGGGCTAAGGACTTTTAGATAACGAACTACTACCCTCAAAATAAAATATTCTAACTATCGTATGCTTGCTACTTGCTGATGTAACTAACAAAATTAACAACTATCCCCGGATATAAAATCTATATAATAAGTTTAACTCACGAGGATTGAAGCATCGAAGGAGTACCAGACTACACGGATTAATGTCACCTACTAAATCCATAACCTTTTTCACTAAAATAAATTCTTGAACCTATCGAAATTTTACTCTCCAAACTTGTCAAACTTGATTGCCTTAAAGATCCCATTTAAGAACTGCTTTACTTCCGTCGAAACAATACCTTGTTGTTTGACTCGTTTCTTTAAAACCTTTATAGATGGCGCAAGACAGATATTGGAAGACAAGCACATTGAGAGTTCCGATGCCGACACACCCTGTGGCACCTATGTATGGGGTAGACACCCCAGCGAGAGCACAGGCTTACGCAGCCTTCCAGCAGGGTCAGCCAAGTCACTTCGCGGGAGATCGCTACGACTGCGTGCACTGGATTCAGGAGATGGAGGCAAGGTTTTCCATTGCAGGAATTCACGGGGAGTGGAAGATACGCCTAGTGGAGGAGTACATCACTGGGGAACCATTCTTGTGGTGGACAAGAGTCCGTGCGCCGAATACCGCCTTGGGAGAAAATTTCCATGAGTGGAAATTCTTCAAGTGTTAGCTCAGGCTTGCAGTTCGAGCCGTTTCTGAGGGTGACACCTTCCAGGAGGCAGAGGAAATCAGCGATGATGAATTCGCACCCTTGGGTTAAAACCCGGATGATCTAGTAACCTATCAGTACGGACAACATATTGTAAAATCTCTAGATTATTAACTATCTAAACTCAGAGATTATGTATAGCACTCTTAGGAGTCGTTGTTCCCTACTTCCTACCTTTTTGCTATCTTTCTAGGAAATGTACTAAATGCGTTTTGCTATCCAAAATCGATGTAACCAGCATGTACATTTCAATGGAATGAAGTATCTATTTTCTGTGTTACTTGAATGACTCGTGTTATCGCTTGCTTTTGAGAATAAATTCTATCAATGTCAAGCATGCTATCTAACACCTTGCAATGCTAATAATTTTCTTCGCTTCCTAATTCTTTCAGAATGGCTGGTCCTCAAATGACGACTGAAGAAAGGCAAATCCTGGCCGAAGAGTCATTAATCCGATTGGCTGAAATAGCCACGGACAATGCGAACCGTCATCATCAGCCTAGCGCTTTCGACCGATTCTCTCGCCATCGACCATCAGTATACTCGGGTTCAAGTGACCCTACAGATCTCACAAACTGGCTAGAGGAGATGAAGAAGCTCATGGATCTGAGCAAGACACCTTTGGAAGAGAGGGTCAACATCGCCGCTTACTATCTGAAGGGCGAGGCGAATGGTTGGTGGAACGTGATCAGGACCAACGAGCCTGACACTACGTTCACCTGGAACGAGGTCATGGGGAAAATCAAGGAGCGATACTTCGGGTATGAGGTCCAGTGTTAGAAGGAAGAGGAATTCACGAATTTTAAGATGGGAGAATTGACACTCCAGGAGTACACTGAGAAGTTCCAACAGTTGTCCAAGTTTGGGACTACTATCGCCCCCAACGAGAGGGCCATGACACAGAGGTACCTACGAAACGTCTCCAAGACTGCGTACCTTCCTAAGCAGCAACACTTTCAACACTTTTACCGCAGCATATAAGCGTGCGTGCAGTGTTTGGGCTTCCCAGATGTTGGAAGATGCCGAAGAGAAGAAGAAGAAGAAGAAGAAGAAGAAGAAGAAGAAGAAGAAGAAGAAGAAGAAGAAGAAGAAGAAAAAGAAGAAGAAGGTATTTGTGCCATCTGTGGCACTGTCGAGGTACATGCAAAAGCCGACTTACCAGCGCCCTAACTCTAGGGTGCTCATACCCTTCACTAATCAAATATTAGTGTAAATCAAATTACTCTAATTTGATGAGCAAGATCTATGTGGTAACAAAAATACTTTGTTATAAGTTTATCGAAAATTATACCTTTCTTAAAAGGGAAATTAGGGCACAAAACTAGAACTCCTTTCTAGTTTTGTTTCTTGAGCTAGTATTTAGGATGATCCTCCAAAAACCCAAGTTTCCAAAGTAGGAAACCTCCTTTGAGATACACCCAAGAACTACTCCAAAATACTAAGGATTTTGATCTAGAAATCACTTAGTATTAACTTGATAATATGTGATATTATTATTATTATTATTATTACTAACTCTTACTAATACTAGTATAATATGAGTATTAATATTTCTAGAGAGAAAATGAGAAAGATGAGGGAAAAGAGAATGAATTAGAATAAATTCACTTTCTCTTTGGCCTTGTGTTTTATAGAAAAAACAACAAAATGAAGTGTATAAAACACTCCAAGGGGGCCGGCCTAAATGACAAGAGAAGAGAGGAAGAGTTTCTTTCTTGGGTAGAAAAATAGCATGCATTGTAATGATGGTGTTTGACATGCATTTCCAAATATAAGAAAAAAAAACAAATAAAAACAAATGGAAGCTTCTCCCACTTGCTCTATTTTGGACGGTCCATGAGCCCCTATTTGGGTCTATTTTGTTTTCAATATTTGTCCCACAAAAAGATATTGTTTATCACTTAATTATCTAATATAATAAAGTGTAAATTAATTAAACTCTTCCTTAATATACATGTACACTTACACATATATTAAAAATGTACTTTTACTAATCTCATTAGTAAAATATACGTAATTAGTGAATTAACGCTTAATCACTAATTCCCATCTCCTCTAATAATTTTATCGATATAAAATTAAATCATCCGAGTTCACAACTCGATTTCTCTCTAAATTAATACACTGACTAACCGTTAGTCGATTTATCAAGTTACTAATATAATCGTATCTCATACAATTAATTAGCTTAAATATTTGGAGTACGTTCCTATATGTGTGACTTAAAGGGATCAATTGATTACCGCCGTTCTCACGACAATAACATCAAACTCTAGTCAGCCAACCGTTATTGATTTACGTTAATCAATTGACAATAATCTAGGATTATCCCTACGTATTCCTTAATTGAGATTTATTAAGTAATCGCACTATTGTGGAGGACACATACTCCAACAATCTCCCACTTGTCCGAGACAAGTTGTGCATTACCAATTCTCATGTCCGTTTCACATCTCCCACTCAATGCAAGGTGTCTTACAGGTCGTACTTGCATTCAAACGATATATCTTGAGTGGTTTCCTCGATAAGGAGAGTAGCTGTCTGACCGGGGAATCTACCGTAGATTCTTACCGAGCGTGGCCACGCATTTTCAGCGACTACTCCTCGAGTGGCCCAAAGATGTTTTACCCCGACAAGGGTGGACATTTCCCTTCCACTCGATTGTACTGTATGATGCAGATCACCATGACCCCAAAGATGCCCTTATAACCCCCTTTTACGGCATGGCTTAGGACAAAAATGAAAGTCACTCGGAAACTGCACCGACTCAGACAATCAGTTTCTAGTCAAAGAATTGACTCCAAGGAATACTATAGAAATTCCCACCATGACCAGGTTTCAATCTCATTGAAAAGGAATTCTATAAGCGTCACTGCCCGACAGATCAGAGTGTTTTCACAGTCTGTCTATGCAAACGATCAGTCATCACATATGACCCCATGGTGTTGAACCCACCATCGATCGACTTGCAATCTAGTCTCTACGAGACGTCACCTCTTATAAGAGACCAGGGACCAAATACTTAGTTTATGTCGTTCACTTGAATACGTTCAAAGTTGTCACACAAAAATTCGGATAAACAAAGTATGCATTCATAATGACTTAAGATAAAAACAATGAATGTTATTTTCATATATGTAATAAGATACATCGTTCAATAACATATTACGAAACTAAAGGAAATCTGGCATACGCCGCAACCCCATGGAGGCGGTGTGCGCGTCATGCTTAGCCCTCGAAAGAGGCTTGGTTAAAGGATCAGCGATGTTATCGTCTGTCCCAACCTTACAAATATCTATTTCCTTCCTTTCCACATTATCTCTAATAACGTGGTATTTCCTCAAAACATGTCTAGACTTGTTACTAGACTTGGGCTCCTTCGCTTGGAAAATAGCCCCACTGTTATCACAATAAACAGTGACAGGATCCACGGCACTAGGGACTTTTCTTAGTCCATCCAAGAATTGCCGAATCCACACAGCTTCTTTAGCGACTTAGATGTCGCCAAATATTCACTTAGTTGTAGAATCCGCAGTGACACTCTGTTTGAAGCTCTTCCAACAAACAGCTCCTCCATTCAACATAAAGACATAGCCGGATTGGGATTTCAAATCATCCCCTTCGTTTTGGAAACTTGCATCCGTGTAACCCTTTACACGTAGCTCAAGTTCTCCTCCAAACACTAGAAACGAATCCTTAGTTCTTCTCAAGTACTTAAGGATGTTCTTTACAGCTGTCCAGTGACTCTCACCGGGATTAGCTTGATCTGGCTCGTCATGCTCAAAGCTTAAAGCGACATCAGGACGAGTGCACATCATAGCATACATGATTGATCCTACAGCGGAAGCATAAGGGATCAATTTCATGCGTTCAATTTTCGCAGGAGTCGTAGGACATTGAGATTTCTTCAATGTTATTCCTACACTCATCGGAAGAAAGCCTCTCTTGGAGTCTTTCATATTGAACCTATCAAGAATCTTATCGATATAAGTTTCTTGACTTAATGCTAGTATCCTTTTGGATCTATCTCTATAGATCCGGATACCCAAGATGCGTTGTGCCTCTCCCAAGTCCTTCATTTGGAAATGGTTTTCCAATTCCACCTTTACCGAATTCAGACTTGGAATATCATTTCTAATCAGTAGTATGTCATCCACATACAAAACAAGAAAGGTTACCTTACTCCCACTAAACTTGATGTACAAACAAGGTTCCTCGGCACTCCGAGTGAATCCATTTTGTTTGATAACATGATCGAATCTGTAATTCCAACTCCTTGATGCTTGCTTAAGACCATAAATGGATCTCTTAAGCTTGCATACTTTCTTAGGGTTGGATGTATCTACAAAACCTTCAGGTTGTGTCATAAACACTTCCTCTTCTAGAATCCCATTCAAGAAGGTGGTTTTTACATCCATTTGCCATATCTCATAGTCATGAAATGCGGCAACCGCTAAGATTATCCTTATGGATCGAAACATAGCAACCGGTGCAAAGGTTTCATCATAATGAATACCTTGGACTTGTGAAAAGCCCTTTGCCACCAATCTAGCTTTGTAAACATCTATATGTTTATCTATGCCGAGTTTGATTTTGAATATCCATTTACACTGAAGGGGTCTCACTCCTTCAGGTAAATCTACGATGTCCCAAACTTGGTTCTCGTACATAGAATACATTTCGGATTTCATGGCCTCTAGCCATTGGTCGGAGTTGGGGCTACTAATAGCCGCCTTGTGGGTTGAGGGTTTGTTGCTTTCGAATAACAACAAATCACCCTCCTCCTCGATGTTACCGAGGTAACGGTCAGGTTGATGACTAATTCTTCCTGACCTCCTAGGGATGATAACCGTGTCAGAAGACGAGGGAACGGTTTCCTCATTTTCTGTCTCGGTTTGTGGCTCTTGAACTTCATCAAGTTCAAATTTTCTCCCACTCTGTTTTTTAGAAATAAATTCATCTTCTAGAAAAACAGCATCACGAGCCACAAACACTTTGTTCTCGTGAGGGTTGTAGAAGTAATAACCACAGGTTTCCTTAGGATAACCTACAAATAGACATTTGTCAGACCTTGGAGCGAGTTTATCGTCAGTTTTATTCTTGACGAATGCCTCACATTCCCAAATTCTCATGAATGACAAATAAGGAACCGTTCCCGTCCATATCTCATATGAAGTCTTATTGGCCGCTTTAGTCGGACTTCGATTTAGTGAGAAAACAGCAGATAACAATGCAAAGCCCCAAAATGATCCAGGAAGCTGAGTTTGACTCATCATAGACCGAACCATGTCTAGCAAAGTTCGGTTTCTCCTTTCTGCAACACCATTCAACTGTGGTGTGCCCGGAGGAGTCCATTGTGATATTATACCACAATTCTTGAGATGTGAATCAAACTCATTACTTAGATGTTCGCCACCACGATCCGATCGTAGTGCTTTTATCCTTTTGTTTAATTGGTTCTCAACCTCATTTTGAAATTCTTTAAATTTCTCAAAAGCATCACTTTTATGCCTTATTAAGTAGACATAACCATATCTACTTAAGTCATCGGTAAAAGTAATGAAGTAATGATATCCTCCTCTAGCGGTGATGTTTAATGGACCACACACATCGGTATGTATGAGTCCTAAAATCTCACTTGCTCGTGTCCCTTTACCGCTAAAGGGTTGACGAGTCATCTTGCCCAAGAGGCAAGATTCGCATGTACCATATGATTCGTAATCAAATGGTTTGAGAACCTTCACTACCCGAAAATTAAGCAAACAAAACGCAAGAAACCCGTTTTATATAAAAAATCCAACCGTTGTTTCCAGGGCCGTTGTTTATAATAAAAAACAACGCAAAAAAAATATACGAAACCGTTTTTTATATCAAAAATAACATTTTATATAAATTTGGCGGATTTTATTAAAAAAAACGGTTTTTTAAAATAACCGTTTTTTTTAATAAGTAAAAAAAACGGTTTTTTTAAAAAAACCGTTTTTTTTAAATATTAAAAAAAATGGTTATTTTAAAAAACCGTTATAAATAATATTTAAAAAAAGAACGGTTTTTTTAAAAAACCGTTTTAAAAGATTCAATTTTTTTTTAAAAAAAAAAAAATTACGAAATTGCTATAATTACATATAAATTATCAAAATACAATTTATATAAATTATCAAAATACAATTAATATAAATTATCAAAATACAATTATATAAATTATCAAAATACAACTATACAATTTATATAAATTATCAAAATACAATAATATAAATTATCAAAATACAATTATATAAATCGTTTATAAAAGCTAAGATACTTGCCTTTTTATATAGCTAAATACAAATTTTCCCCGCATATCTCGTTCCTCGTCAATTTCTTGCGCCGTATATGATGTTCCAGGTGGATTTTTAGCGATATACTACAAAAAGAAAAAAAAATATAATTATCTTAGTGCGTAATAATAAAATAGATACTTAAAAGCTTAATCTAACCATCGTAGTTCAAGCCGTCGGAACCAACGCTATCGGCGGACCCACCATCCTTTGAACACCTAAGTATGGTAGAGTGCAATGATCTTTTTGTAGGTGAAAACGGATTTGCATTCCGATTGGCGGTGACCAAGTAATGAGCCGTCAAAGTTGGTAGGAGGTTATCGTTTGTCAAAACTTCAAACGGCCATAACTTTGCGCAGAGTGTCTGATTGGGGCAAATTTTTTTTTCAAACTGCTTAACTTTTCGAGATCTACGCAATGGGCATGCCCCAAAGGGGCATTGACGTCCGAATAATTTTTCAAAAAAATGCCTCTAAAAGGGTGTTTTGGCCCTTTTAAAGTTTTACGACGCAAACAAACCTCCAATACTAAATATCGTCCATCAACAACTCCGTATTACTCCTTCATATTAGGACATATGACTTATTACTCCGTATTAGTACGTATTATTACTTCGTTTATCACGTATTATTACTTCGTTTATCACGTATTATTACTCCGTATTACTAAGTATTATTACTCCGTCTACACACTCCCTCACCCTCATATAACAACAACATCTACAACTACAACTACTATGCAACTACAACTACAACGAACATATGTAACACCAACGACAACGGGCACATCCGAGATCTGCCCCACCCACCGTGCCCCACCCAGCCCCACCCTTGTCCCCACCGTGTGTCCCCACCCTTGTCCTCACCGTGTCCCTAACCCTTAATTAACAACAACAACAACAACAACAACAACAACAACAACAACAACAACAACAACAACCACCACCACCTCAACAACAACCTCAACAACATAACAACAACAAGTGCTCAAGAAGAAGAAGAAGAAGAAGAAGAAGAAGAAGAAGAAGAAGAAGAAGAAGAAGAAGAACAACAACAACAACAACAACAAAAACAACAACAACATGCAACAACAACAACAACAACAACAACGAAGAAGAAGAAGAAGAAGAAGAAGAAGAAGAAGAAGAAGAAGAAGAAGAAGAAGAAGAAGAAGAAGAAGAAGAAGAAGAACAACAACAACAACAACAACAACAACAACAACAACAACAACAACAACAACAACAACAACAACAACAACAAAAACGTAACAACAACAACATCATCAAATAGGGTATAATAATGAAAAAAAAAAACGTACCTCTTATAAGAAATATAGATTAGGGTTTTGGCAAATTTTGAATAGAGTAACAAGAACTTAGGAATGAAGAAAACTAATTCGTGAAATAATTGAATATAATTGTAGTATTGATATATATGGGATTGGAACGAAAATAATTGAGTACAAGAATGAATTTTTTTTTTTTTTTGATGAAAAAGAAAACATACGAAGGTGGAAGATGGAGTATGAGAGTAGTAAAGAGAAAAAAAAAAAAACGTTTAAACTACCTATTAAAAAAAATATTCAGCGCCAACTTAAAATTACTCTAAAATAAACTATAAATAACGGTTTTTTTTATATAAACCGCTATTTATATTCATTTTTAATAACGGTTATATATATATAAACCGTTTTAAATAGTACGGCAAAAATAAAAAACGTTTGAACTTCCTAGCAGTGCCAAATTTTAAAAAAAATATGAAACATTAAAAAAAACGATTTTTCAAAAAAAAACCGTTATAAAACATTAAAAAAACGGTTTTTTAGTAAAAACCGTTTTTTTTTAATAATTATTAAAAAAACGGTTTTTTTAAAAAACCGTTATAAAAAATTCAATTTTTTTCAAAAAAAAAAAATTACAAAATTACGAATTTAAGTCAAATAAAACGGTTTTTAGTGTAAAAACCGTTTTTTATAATATACAAAAAAACGGTTTTTAACAAATAACCGTTTTTTTAATGTTAATTAAAAATAACGTTTTTTTAATTACGCAACCGTTATTTAAAGTCTAACTAAAAACAACACATTTTTGTAAATAACCGTTTTTTATAGTTTAACCGTTGTTTATAATTGTTTTTCGTTGTTTTTAGTTATGAGTTAGATTTGGCGCCTATAGATTAAACAACGGAAATTTTTTTGTCGTTGTTTATAATATTATAAACAACGGCCTGACTAATTTGTGTTGTTTTTGCTCCGTTGTTTTTGCTCAGATTTGTAGTAGTGCTTGGTCTCAACAAGTCTCTTTATGCGTCTATCGTTTATATGACCTAAACGACAATGCCAAAGGTAGGATTTGTTTGATTCATTCGTTTTGAGCCTCTTGTTCTCGACATGATAAACATCATTGACATCATTTAAAACATAAATACCTCCAATTGAAATAGCTTCACCATAAACTATTTCATTAAATGAAAAAGTACAACGGTTGTTCTTCATCACAAAATAAAAGCCTTCCGCATCTAACATGGAGATGGAGATAATGTTTTTCGTTAGAGTTGGTACAAAATAACAGTTATTTAAATGCAACTCTAAACCACTAGCAAGAGCGAGTACAAAAGTTCCCACGGAAACGGCCGCTACTTTAGCTCCATTGCCCATGCGGAGATCTACATCATCCTTGGCTAGAGCTCGCACGTTTCTCATCCCCTGCAAATGATTACAAAGGTGAGATCCACATCCGGTATCCAATACCCATGTAGAAATGCAAGCATGATTGATGTCAATCATATAGAGATTAGAAGGAAGAATACCTTTGGATGTCGCACATCCTTCTTTCAAGTCCTTCTTATACTTGGGACAATTGCGCTTGCAATGACCCACTTCATTGCAATACTTGCAAGTGTCATTGAGAGGTTTTCCCTTGTTGATCTTGGGCTTAGACTTGTGTGGAACACCTTCCACAATAGCCTTGCCCTTACCCTTGCCTTTGATAGATGGCGTTTTCTTAGCCACCTTCCCCTTCTTGACTCCAAGAGACATGTTCTTCATTTTCATGGAGAGAACATCTTTCCTCTCCACCTCATTCACTTTCATATCCCTCTCGGCTTGGACCAAGAGTGCATGAAGTTCATGGTAACTCTTATCCATGTTGTTCATGTTATAGTTTACTCTAAAATGAGCAAACTTGTTAGGAAGAGAATGAAGAATGCGGTTAATCGCAAGAGCTTTCGGTGTAGCACACTCTTGACGCTCAAGAGTGTCTATTTGCTCAATCATTTTGAGCACATGAGGACCAACTTTTTGGTTCCTCTCAAGCTTTGCATCGAAAAACTGTACCGCGGCTTCATAAAGCCTTATTTGCGGTGCTTTGGAGAACATGGTTGTCACTCGAGTGAATATCTCATATGCACTCTTTTGTGTGACAAAACGGAGTTTGAGAACGGGTGCCATGGACCAAATCAAGACGTTTTTCACGTCATTGTCCACTTTCACATGCTCATCATAGGCGGCTCGTGCCGCCCCGGATCGAGAAGTGGGTTCGGCGGGTGGTGGATCGGTAAGGTGTTAGAGCACATTTTCGGATGTAGCGGCGCCCCTCATCGTCGAATCCCATTCGACAAAGTTGCTACCGTCATCCTTAAGGATACACTTATCCATCACGGTTCGCAACCATGAATCTTTGCCCAAAATGGGCGCGGGAGTTGATGGTGATGCCATTGCGATTTGAAATAAATAATTCTACAACAAAAATGAGGAAATATATAAGCATTCATTTGTTCATTAATAACATTTGCTAAAACGGTTTTTAAAACAAATGTCCATTTATATAATGATCTCCCACGAAATTATATAAATGATTCCAAGACTCGTTTTTTCATATAAAATTAGACATCTCATGTTTCCTTTTATATAAAAACGATAAGTCAACACTTGACTAATTCTACACTAGAATGCTTGGTTGATGATTTTCTTTAAAATGCATCCATTAGCCCCAAATAACTCTTATTTGGTTGAGTCCAAACCCAATTAGCATGGGACTTCCTCCCACTACTTACCCATGGTAACGAGGTTCCACGTTGCGGAGGTCCTCACGAACATGGAGTTCATAGTTGCCACATTTGGAAAGGCTTAATCTCAATTCATTTGTTTGATAATGTGGGTGATCTTGTCAATTTTAGTCATTAAAATTCTTTATAAGTGAACTAATTTAAGAATCGTGACTTAAATCGACAATCGTAGCGGGATATCGTGGCATGCATGGCGATTTTGGCATGTGAGCGGAAAATAAGCAATCAAACAAGCATGAGCAAGCAAGCATAAGCATATAAACCTAGTATGGCCACCTACAAATAATTAAAATTACAAGGAGTTACAAATTGGAAACCAACTCCTTTGGTCCCTCTTCATAAGGATTTCATCCAAGCTTCTCCTTACAAGCTTTATAACACTTCTAAGGCTCCATGTCGATCTCCATCGCCGGTCTTCGTTTCACAAATAGTTACAAGTATGAATTACAAATGAATACATAGCAATCCTATTATACATTTATAAATGAAATAAACTATTAAATTACAAACCGGCGATACGAGATCGCATTTAATTACAAACCACACGATATTCCCTTTCATTACGGGCAATATCGGTAAAAATATAACAAACTATGGCCATACTAGTAAGAATAAACATTCATTCAAAAATAAACATTCATCCAAACATGCATAATGAAAAGCTTATAAATAAAAACATGCCAAAATCGCCCTAAACAATAATCGCATTAAATCGTTTCAAACCGATCTCATTTTAATCGATTAATCTTATATTAATCAATAATGCTTAAAACACCTTTTAAGCTTGAACTAAAACTTCTAAACTGATTTAGAACACCCAAAATTAGTTCATACTAACTTATGGTGATTTTAGTTCATAATCATGGTCATTTGCTAATTATATGTACTTTAATCATAACCTTTTATGAATAAAGCTTTATAAAATCAAAATAAAATAAAATAAAACCATTTTTATTTTGAAAAAATTTTATATATTCTAGAACACTTCCAGAATATCAAAAATGAAAAGTTTGTTCAGAAAAAATTTACGAATTAATTTAAGAATAAATAACATACGATTTCATCGATTTTAACTCATAAAATCAACAAAACGTCCACAACAGTGAGGAAAAATCCCAAATTTATACATGAGCATCCTCATGATGTATAAACATATTGGTATAAATTTCATGTCCAGAAAACAACGTTTACTATATTTTTAGACATAAAATGCATTATATACCGATTTTAAACAAATAAATGAATAAATATTCAAAACTCAAAATCTGACTTTCAAAATTTACATGCAGAATATATAAATATGAAGTATCACTGTGTAAAAATTTAGTGACCAGATTCCAGCTATAACTATTTATAGTAATTATTTTAGCCAAAAACACACTTTTTGACTCGGTTTTGTATAAAAAACATTTTAATTAGCAAACAAATTTCAAAAATTACAAAATTTGACCAGAAGCTAAATGAGACCAGAAAATTTGCATGCTATAAAAATATCGCGTTAAAACCATTTTTAACACTATTTTTGGATTTTATCATATTTATTCACAATAAATATATAAAACTCCAAAAACAACAAAATAAATTTGTAACCACATGCCTAAGCTCTGATACCACTTGTAGGTGCTCATACCCTTCACTAATCAAATATTAGTGTAAATCAAATTACTCTAATTTGATGAGCAAGATCTATGTGGTAACAAAAATACTTTGTTATAAGTTTATCGAAAATTATACCTTTCTTAAAAGGGAAATTAGGGCACAAAACTAGAACTCCTTTCTAGTTTTGTTTCTTGAGCTAGTATTTAGGATGATCCTCCAAAAACCCAAGTTTCCAAAGTAGGAAACCTCCTTTGAGATACACCCAAGAACTACTCCAAAATACTAAGGATTTTGATCTAGAAATCACTTAGTATTAACTTGATAATATGTGATATTATTATTATTATTACTAACTCTTACTAATACTAGTATAATATGAGTATTAATATTTCTAGAGAGAAAATGAGAAAGATGAGGGAAAAGAGAATGAATTAGAATAAATTCACTTTCTCTTTGGCCTTGTGTTTTATAGAAAAAACAACAAAATAAATGAAGTGTATAAAACACTCCAAGGGGGCCGGCCTAAATGACAAGAGAAGAGAGGAAGAGTTTCTTTCTTGGGTAGAAAAATAGCATGCATTGTAATGATGGTGTTTGACATGCATTTCCAAATATAAGAAAACAAAACAAATAAAAACAAATGGAAGCTTCTCCCACTTGCTCTATTTTGGACGGTCCATGAGCCCCTATTTGGGTCTACTTTGTTTTCAATATTTGTCCCACAAAAAGATATAATTTATCACTTAATTATCTAATATAATAAAGTGTAAATTAATTAAACTCTTCCTTAATATACATGTACACTTACACATATATTAAAAATGTACTTTTACTAATCTCATTAGTAAAATATACGTAATTAGTGAATTAACGCTTAATCACTAATTCCCATCTCCTCTAATAATTTTATCGATATAAAATTAAATCATCCGAGTTCACAACTCGATTTCTCTCTAAATTAATACACTGACTAACCGTTAGTCGATTTATCAAGTTACTAATATAATCGTATCTCATACAATTAATTAGCTTAAATATTTGGAGTACGTTCCTATAGGTGTGACTTAAAGGGATCAATTGATTACCACCGTTCTCACGACAATAACGTCAAACTCTAGTCAGCCAACCGTTATTGATTTACGTTAATCAATTGACAATAATCTAGGATTATCCTTACGTATTCCTTCATTGAGATTTATTAAGTAATCGCACTATTGTGGAGGACACATACTCCAACACTAACCAACAGAGGCCAAACTTCCAGAGGCCTGCGTTTCAAAACAGGTTTTCTGCGGGGAACAATGAGAGAGCCATGGTTGGAGGCAGAGGTCCCCAAACAAGTATGGTACGTAGGGGATGCTAGATGTGTGGCAAGGCACCACATGAAGGGAAATAGTGTAATGGTCAGCCAATTACCTGTTACCGATGTAAGAAGCTAGGGCACAAGGCAAACGTATGCCCTAACCTCCCGAACTCGGCACCTATTGCGGGGGTACCACAATCTGTAGTGGTACAGGGTCGAGTATATGTACTCACAAAAGCTGAGGCAGAAGAGTCACCTGAGGCCGACGTCATCACTGGTATTTTTCTTGTTAATTCTGTGAACGCAGTCAATTTGTTTGACACTGGGGCATCATTGTCCTTTATATCTTCTAAATTTATCTCTAGAGCTAACCTCACAAAATTCGAATCTATCGATGCAAATATTTCTCTACCAAACGGTAAAACTCTTAAATGTTCCAAAATTTTCAAAGAAACTCCAATCATCATTCATAAAACAATCTTTCCTTCCGATCTTATTCTTTTCGACATGCCGGAGTTCGACGTCATTCTTGGTATCGACTGGTTGACTAAATACCATGCAATATTTGAGTGCCGAGATCGAAAGATTCGCTTGAAGCATCCTACGGGGACTAGAGTTACGTATCAGAAGACTTCGCCAATTAAGGGGGCGAAAATCATCCCTGTGTTACAACTACAGCGGTTAGAAAGAAAGGGACACCAAGTGTACCTATGCAGCATCAACAAAGTAAAGGAAAGCGTGAACATTGGAGATATTCACGTAGTAAGGGAATTTTCTGACGTCTTTCCTAACGAGTTACCAGGCATGCCACCTGCACGTGACGTTGAGTTCTCTATCGACCTCGCGCCAGGTACGGCACCAATCTCGAAGGCACCCTATAGGATGACACCCGTGGAACTACAAGAGCTGAAGAAACAACTTGAAGAAATGGTTGAGAAGGGATTCATAAGACCAAGTGTCTCACCTTGGGGAGCACCGGTTCTCTTTGTGAAAAAAGAAGGATGGCAGTATGAGACTCTGCATCGACTACAGGGAATTAAACAAGGTGACCATTAAGAACCGCTACCCTCTACCCAGAATCGACGACCTGTTTGATCATCTAAAAGGCGCGGGTGTATTCTCTAAGATCGACCTGAGGTCAGGTTATCATCAGATCGCGGTAAGAGAAGAGGACATCTAGAAGACTGCTTTTAGAAGCAGATATGGACACTATGAGTTTAAGGTCATGCCTTTCGGTTTGACAAATGCACCAGCAGTGTTCATGGATCAAATGAATAGAACCTTCCACGAATACCTAGACATATGCGTGGTCGTATTCATTGACGACATCCTAATTTATTCAAAGACCGGAGCAGAACATGAGGAACATCTCCGCATTATTCTGGGAATACTAAGGAGATATAAGTGGTATGCAAAACTATTCAAGTGCGAGTTTTGGCTCGAGAAGGTAGCATTCCTGGGTCACGTCATCTCGAAGGACGGAATGATGGTAGATCCTGCAAAGATTGACGCAGTGAAAGAATGGAATGCACCTATAAACATAACTGAGATACGCAGCTTTCTGGGATTGGCTGCATACTACAGAAGATTCGTTCCCGACTTCTCCAAGGTAGCACGACCAATGACCAAGTTACTACAAAAAGAATCCAAGTTTATATGGAGCGACGAGTGCGAGTATGCATTCCAAGAACTCAAGACAAGGCTTACCACAGCACCAGTCTTAGCTATCCCTACGGATGGTGACGAGTACGAAGTCTATAGTGACGCCTCACTGGATGGCCTGGGGTGCGTACTGATGCAATAAGGGAAGGTCATTGCTTATGCATCGAGGCAATTGAAAGTCCATGAAAGAAACTACCCCACTCATGACCAAGAATTAGCAGCCGTGGTGTTTGCTTTGAAAATCTGGCGTCATTACCTCTACGGAGTAAGTATCAAGTTCTATATAGACCACAAGAGCTTGAAATATATTTTCACACAGAAAGAACTCAACATGAGGCAACGACGATGGCTAGAACAGATCAAGGACTACAAGATTGAACTACTGTACCACGAGGGTAAGGCGAACGTCGTTGCTGACGCTGTGAGTAGAAAGACTACGCATACTGTAACACCCCGTGTTAATTTAATTCTTTAATTAGCCATCGAATATTAAATTCACATTTGTAAATCTGATCTTAACTTTTAGCTCTTCCTTTTCTTACACAAGCCACCCTATTCTTCATTTTACACCTACTTAAAATCATCTTTGGTTATTTACTTGTAATATCATTTAACAAACCAACAACAACTAAAGCAGCACAATCAATCAATGATAATAATAATAATAATAATAATAATAATAATAATAATAATACAAAACAAAACAAAACAAAACAAGCACAACAAAAACAATCCGTATAACTTTTTAGACCCTAACTTTCGAGGTCCGAAAAGTAGTCATACGGACTCGGAATTTAACGAAACAAAAGCCTAAACCACCTAATTTTTCGAGACGGATTTAATGGTACAGTTTTCATAACCATTAGACAGACCGAACTAAATTCATTTTTCTGTTTTCTTTCAAAGGTTTAATTTCATTTCTCAAAACCTCCTATTCTATTTTTCGCCGACTCAGCTTTTAAAATTTTATTGACTTCCTTGATTTTTAAATATTTTCATCAACAGTAAATGAAATATTTTAGTCTTGAATTAATAAAATGAATACTTTTCAGAAAATCGTCAAAACAGCACATTTTAACTTTTATCGCTTTTGACGCCCGACTTTTTAAAACTGACCTAAGGCTTACTAATTATCCTCATCATTTCTAGAAGCAAATTCACATTGCCTTAATTGCTTCATGATTGCCAATCCCTCACCCCAATTCCTCTCTTGGATTCTTAGTTATCTTTTCCTAATCAATCACTTTACATACTAATCATTTACACTAATACCCAAAACTTTCAACCAAATAATCAACACCATTTCCCTCTTTTATGCGTGTAACCTCATGCATTTTCTTATCTTGGATTCTCTCCTATTTTCCCTCCTAATCAATTAACTTTTCTTTTCTAATCAATCAAGCTTTTCTAATCAATTAAGCTTTAATTCATAATCAATCTACCTTTAACCCAAGACTTTGAATCTTATAATCCACCTTTGTTCCCTCTTTATTTCAAGTGCAAAAATCACAATTAATTGCTCAAAAATGTCGAGCTAACTCCCTCCATTTCTCTCTATATTTTTCTTTCATTTTTTCCTCCTAAAACTTCTAAATTAAAACCTTAAATATTACTCTAACAATTTACTAGTATTCTAAGCTTAATCTTGGGTATTTGGAGCTCACTTTGTTACGGGTTTTTGAAGGAGAAGACGGGTACTTGGGTGAAGACTTAGACCTTGATAACATAGTAGACCCGGAAAACCTCTAGCTTGCCAAACCGAGGTGACTAACTATGTCTTATATTATCTTTTTAGTAAATTAATTTGTTTTGTTATTATGTGTTTATGAATATGAAAGTTATGCTAAATATGTTAAACATCATGATTTTGTGTTTGTATGTTATGTGTGCTAATAAAGTGATAATAACTAATAATAATGTTAGTATACTTTATTGTTTTCATTTTTGAATCATATTGTTTCTTTCACTTTAAATTGATGATTCATATGTTTAGTTATGTTTTTATGAGTTTTAAACATATTATAAGTATATGTAAAATTATGATAAGTTTTAACAATGAGTTTAAAGTGATAAAAATCGAAAATGAAAATTTATACATATACATACATATACACGACATTTCCCATTTTTTTTTTAATATATTTTCACTTTTAATTTTTGTAAATTATGTGTAGTGTTAAGTTAGTATAAAATAGATGTTCCTATGAAAAAAAAAACTAGATTAGGAAAACAATTTATAAATTATTAAAATCGAAATTAGTATTCTTGAGCTTTAATATGATCTTCATGTGTGTTCTTGATTTATTCATGTTGATGTTCATCCTTGTTACTCATTTTGATTTCATGTTAATTTATGTTTGTTAATAACTTGTGTTTATGTTTAGTTATTGTTTTATATATTGTTAGCCTTATATTATAAATCAACTTAAAACATTATAAACCTTTTAAATTAAAAAGTTAGAAATTTAAAGTGTTGAAAAACACTATTCATAATTTTAAATAAAAGTTTTAGTAAATTTCATTTTAGTTTAAATCATTTTAGTATAATTAGAATAATTAAATTATAAAGACTTTAAGCTAAAAACCGTTAAAATCGAAAAATGAAATTTTGGACACCACCCTAGCTTAGCCACGGCATTAGCATCACTTATGGGTCAAATTTGTACTTTTATCACTTTTTAGTTTATTGTTAAAATAATTTAATTAATAGTTAATAAGTTAGAATTAAGAAATTAAGAGAAATAAATCAATTTGACACATATATTAAACCACACGGTTTTACTATTTAAAATGGACTAAATTTAATCAAAATGAAATTATCACTAAGTCACTAAAGTTAAATGGTAATTAGAATTGAATTTTAGTATAAACCGATTTAGTTATAAATGAAATATTATAAACCGATAAAAATATGTAACCGTTATAAAAATGAACTATATTCGTGTGCTACTACCTTTGCAAATGTTGGACTGTTTAACTTGGACATACGGACTAAAATGAACCAACCACGACACTACTATTTTAAAATGAAAATCGCTAAATTTAGTAAATAGATGACTAAATTTAACTAAGTTTCAATTTTAAAATAAATACTATTATCACTAAATACAAAACGAACTTAACGACTTTAAAACTAGAAGTTTATACTTAGTAAATAAAAATGGATTAGTTTTATACCTAAAATATCTTAAGTATAAAGATACGTATAAAATACGATGAAAAGTGAATGGTGAAAAATGAATAGTGAAAAATTTTACGAAGTATAGAAAAATTTGAAAATGAATAAGTAAATAACTTAAAGTGTTTGGAAAACACTTAAATAAGATGGGACATATTAATAAATATTTCAATATAGAAATTTAAAAAAACATTAATAATTAACCACATTTCAAATAATAAACGAATGTGTTATGTGATCATATGAAACCTACAATTCAAATAAAACGTTTGACGATGAAACTAGGAGAGTCTAGTAACATGTGATATGTAATATCAAATAAATAATGAATCATGAGTATGTTAAATAAAAGGTCAAACGCTTGAGCCTCCGATATGAAAACGTCAATCGTAAGTGAAGTGGGGTTAAGATAGTCTTGTGCGGATACCACTATCTCGGCCTTCTGGCGTTGGCTATGTCGAATAGTGTGGTTTCAGCCGGCAGAATTATTGCTTAGCATCCTGCCCATGCCTTTGTGCCTTAAGTCGCAATGCCAAAGCCGTACAAGATAATGAAAAATTCAACTCTTAGTGGGTCAGGCTTTAGGAAATAGTCGTTTTATCCAGAGTTAAGGTGCTCTATGAATAGCATAGCCTATTCTTAAAGTGGATATTAGTGTATGCATACTAGACTAGGGCTTTATTCCCCTATTTCGCTAAAGTTACCAGGGCATCCGTGACCTTGTGGATTCAGGTCGATTATAGCGGTGGTCTCCTTGCCGTGTTTCGTTCTTAGTGGGCGCGACACTAGCATTCGTTCTTACCCTGCGTAAAGATTACTTGACGAGATTGTATCTGAAGTTCTAATCATTTCGAACACTAAACGATGAGATGCAAGTATTATAGTATTCGGCGTGGTTTACGAGTCGAGTAAGTCTCTGCACTATGGAAGTGAGATGCAATCGATCAGAGTACAAAGGCCTACTCAGTGGTCAGGCTCGTGAGCAGTATATGTTGTTTGATTGAATGAAAGTGAGTCAAAACCTTTTTTAAAAAACTAAAGACCACAACTTTCTGAAGTGAATCGTGTCTGTTTGAGGATTTTGATACATTATGTATGTTTGTATGCGATCTGATATCGCTTTGTAATCTGGGTGAAATTCTGTGACGCTATTGCTATGATATTACCTGTTAATTGCTTTCGTAATTGAATATCATGCTTATATGATTTATCGCTTTAAACTGCATGCTTATTATGACTAATATGTCTTGAATTGCTACTTGTAATAAGCATGTTTACTTTTTATCATAATGTTATAGTTATAAAGCGATAGTAATAAACCAAAGTAATCGAAACCGAGGGTAAGTATGAGCATAGCTAGTCACTGTCCGCTCAGCGGGCATCCCCCCACAGTTTATTGTGCAGGATAACCGTGGACCAGGAGCTGGATCTTGGAAGGGGCCACGAGACGTCTTTATGCTTTACTTGTTATTTCTTTTGAGAGATTTGTAATATATAATAACGTACTCTCCTAAAATTCCGTATTTAGAGTTGTTTCATTCAACTCTTAAACGATGTTTGTAATATTTGGGTTTTATGTATAATTAATGACGCTGGTTTAAGACTTAATTCATTTCCGCCTTAGTAATTAAAGTCGACTAAAAACCAGGTTATTCTGATTAATTATCAGAGATGACTCGTGACCGTAACATAAATGGCCTAATGCGATTTATGCTTACCTAACGAGAGACACCTGGGCCAGACATTCATATTGTATGTCAGGCATAGACTACTAGAATCAAATAATAAATTAGATTTTTTTTTAATTAGATCACTTAAATTATAACTTGAAATCGCTTTAAAGTGTGAGGATGGGTAGAAACCATAAGGATCGACCATAGACATAGGACCTTTAAATAACAAACTACTTCCCTCAAAATAAAATACACTAACTATCGTATGCTTGCTACTTGCTGAAGTGACTGACTAAAGCTAACAACTATCCTCGGATATAAAATTTAAATAATAAATCTGAGTCTCGGAGATTGAAGCGTCGAAGGAAGTACCAGGCTGCACGGAGTGAAGATACCAAATAAATTCATAACCAATTCCATAAGAATACACTCTCTATCTTCTACCTTTTACTCTCTTCCTCTGGGAATGTACTGGATACATTTCAATGGAATGAAGTATCTAAACTTCTATGCTTACTTGCATAACTGCTGTTATTGCATTTATTTCGAATAAATTCCATCAATAATGAGCCTGTCTCCTAACGTCTCTCTATACTAATAATTTCCTTCACTTTTAAATTCTTTCAGAATGGCTGCTCCTCCGATGACAAACGCAGAAAGGAAAATATTGGCTGAAGAATCCTTAATCCGTATAGCTGAAATAGCCACGGAAAACGCAAACCGTCAACATCAGCAAGGCGCATTCGACCGCATTTCCCGTCATCGTCCACCAACGTACTCGGGTTCTAATGACCCTACCGACCTCACAAATTGGTTGGAGGAAATGAAGAAACTTATGGATCTGGCTAGAACGCCTCCAGAGGATAGAGTCAACATTGCCGCCTTTTACCTAAAGGAAGAGGCAAATGACTGGTGGAACGTGGTCAGGACCAACGAACCTGACATTACGTTCACCTGGTACGAATTTATTGAGAAGATTAAGGGGAAATACTTCGGGTATGAACTCCGGTGTCAGAAAGAAGAACAATTCATAAGTCTCAAGATGGGAGACATGACACTCCAGGAGTACACCAAGGAATTCCAAAAGCTGGCCAAATTCGGGGCTACGGTTGCTCCCAACGAGAGGGCAATGACTCAGAGGTATCTGCGCAATATGTCTAACAGTATGCGTACCTACATGAGCACTAGCACCTACACTACTATTGCTGCAGCGTATGAACGCGCGTGTAGTGTATGGGCTTCCTTGGAGTTGGAAAAGGCTGAGAAGAAGAAGAAGATGTTTGTACCATCCGTGTCACAGTCAAGCTTCATTCAGAAGCCGAGCTACCAACGCCCTAATCAACAAAGGCCAAATTTCCAGAGGACTGCTTTTCAAAACAGGGTTCCTGCTGGGAACAATCAGAGAGCAATGGTTGCAGGAAGGGCTCCTCAACCAAGGACCTTACCGAGGAATTGTCACATGTGTAACAAGGCCCTACACGAAGGGAAACAGTGTAATGGCCAACCAATTACCTGTTACCGCTGTAAAAAGCAAGGGCACAAGGCAAATGTATGCCCCGACAACTTGAACACAGCACCTGCTGCGGGAGTACCACCATCTGTTGTGGTACAGGGTCGAGTTTATGTCCTCACGGAAGCTGAGGCAGAGGAGTCATTTGAAGCTGACGTCATCACTGGTATTTTTCTTATAAACTCTGTGAACGCTGTCGTTTTGTTTGACACTGGGGCATCTTTGTCCTTTATATCCTCTAAGTTTGTTGCAAAAGCTAAGCTCACAAATTCCGAATCAATCAACGCAAGCATTTCTCTACCGAATGGTAAAATTTTCAAATGCTCTAAAATTTTCAAAGAAACTCCAATCAAAATTCATAAAACAATCTTTCCTTCCGACCTTATTCTGTTCGACATGCCGGAGTTCGACGTCATTCTCGGCATCGACTGGTTGACTAAATATCATGCGATATTCGAGTGCCGAGACCGGAAGATTCGCTTGAAGCATCCTACAGGGACCAAGGTTACGTATCAGAAGACTTCGCCAATTAAGGGGGCGAAAATCATCTCTGTGCTTCAACTACAACGGTTAGAAAGAAAAGGGCATCAAGTGTACCTATGCAGCGTCAACGAAGTAAAGGAAAGCGTGAACATTGAAGATATTCACGTAGTACGGGAATTCCCTGATGTCTTCCCAGATGAGCTGCCAGGCTTGCCACCTGCACGCGATGTTGAATTCTCCATCGACCTTGCGCCTGGCACGGCACCTATCTCCAAGGCACCCTATAGAATGGCACCGGTAGAACTACAGGAATTGAAGAAACAACTTGAGGAAATGATTGAGAAGGGTTTCATAAGACCGAGTGTCTCACCCTGGGGAGCACCGGTTCTCTTTGTGAAGAAGAAGGATGGCAGCATGAGACTCTGCATCGACTACAGGGAATTAAACAAGGTGACCATTAAGAACCGCTACCCTTTACCCAGAATCGACGATCTCTTTGATCAATTGAAAGGCGCGGGAGTATTTTCAAAGATCGACCTAAGGTCAGGTTACCATCAAATTGCAGTAAGAGAGTCAGACATCCAAAAGACTGCTTTCAGAAGCAGATATGGACATTATGAGTTTAAGGTCATGCCTTTCGGGTTGACAAACGCACCAGCAGTGTTCATGGACCAAATGAACAGAACCTTCCACGAGTATCTGGACATATGCGTGGTTGTATTCATTGATGATATCCTGATTTATTCCAAGACCGGGGCGGAACACGAGGAACATCTACGTATCATTCTGGGGATACTACAGAAATATAAGTTGTATGCAAAACTATCCAAGTGCGAGTTTTGGCTTAAAAAGGTAGCATTCCTAGGTCACGTCATCTCGAAGGATGGAGTGATGGTAGATCCTGCAAAGATAGACGCAGTAAAAGAATGGAAGGCTCCCACAAATATAACCGAAATACGCAGCTTCCTTGGATTGGCAGGATACTACAGGAGGTTTGTTCCAGATTTCTCTAAGGTTGCACGACCGATGACGAAGTTGCTACAGAAGGAATCTAAGTTCATATGGAGCGAGGAATGCGAGAATGCATTCCAAGAACTCAAGACAAGGCTTACCACAGCGCCAGTCTTAGCTCTTCCTACGGATGGAGACGAGTATGAAGTCTACAGTGACGCCTCACTAAATGGCCTGGGTTGCGTGCTGATGCAACAAGGGAAGGTCATTGCATATGCATCAAGGCAGTTAAAGGTTCATGAACGAAACTACCCAACTCATGACCTAGAATTAGCGGCCGTGGTGTTTGCTTTGAAAATCTGGCGTCATTACCTCTACGGAGTAAGTATCAAGTTCTACACAGACCACAAGAGCCTGAAATATATATTCACGCAGAAGGAACTCAACATGAGACAACGTCGGTGGTTAGAACTGATCAAGGACTACAAAATTGAGCTACTGTACCATGAGGGTAAGGCGAACGTCGTTGCTGACGCTCTGAGTAGAAAGACTACGCATACCCTTAGCAACATCTGGGAAATTCCGGCTGGTATCGTCATGGACTTCAAAAGAATGAATTTAGAGTTAGTTCAGTCTGATGATGCCGACCTAAATGCAATGGTCGCGGAGCCGGAGTTATATCACGAGATTAGAGCCCTACAGTGGGAAGATGAAGAACTCGTGAAAATCAGAAGGGAAATTCCTTCAGGAAACCGAGCAGGGTTTGAAATAAAGCCTGACGGGAGTTTGAAGTTCAAAGGAAGGTGGTGTGTGCCCGACGTTCCAGTGTTAAAAAGAAGGATCCTTGACGAGGCACATAGTACACGATACTCCATACATCCAGGATCCGACAAAATGTACCAGGATTTAAAGCTGAAATTTTGGTGGGTTCGAATGAAAGCAGAGATTGCTGAGTATGTTGCGAAATGCTCAATCTGCCAAAAGGTGAAATTTGAACATCAGCGACCCGGAGGACTACTACAACCTCTAGATATTCCATTGGGAAAATGGGACTCCATTTCCATGGATTTCATAACGGGTTTACCGAGGACTCATAGGGGAAATAATGCGATCTGGGTTATAGTGGACCGCTTAACGAAATCGGCCCATTTTCTACCAATCAAAGACACTTGGAGTCTTGAAGAGTTGACTAAGGCATATGAGAAGGAGGTGATCCGATTACACGGCGTACCGCTGGACATCATCTCGGACAGAGATCCGCGATTCACCTCCCATTTTTGGGAAAAACTCCAAGCAGCCTTGGGAAGCCAACTGAAGATGAGCACCGCTTTTCATCCTGCGACCGATGGTCAAACTGAGCGAACCATCCAAACTGTTGAAGACATGCTCAGGGCATGTGCCTTAGAATTCAACGAGAATTGGGAGAAAAGTCTGCCTTTGATTGAATTCTCCTACAACAATAGCTTCCATGCAAGTTTGGGTTGTGCTCCATTCGAGGCACTATACGGGAGAAAGTGTCGTAGCCCAGTCTGTTGGGACGATGCTAGTGACAACGTGGGAACTGGACCACAGGTTATACAAGACCAGATTGAACACATCAAGATCATCCGTGAACGACTACAAGCGGCCCAGGACCGCCAGAAGATGTATGCCAACAAACATCGCCGACCTATTGAGTTCGAAGTCGGTGATCATGTGTTCTTGAAAGTATCACCCATGAAGGGGGTCCGACGCTTCGGTTTGAAAGGAAAGTTGAGTCCTAAATACGTGGGACCATATGAGATAACCGACAGAATTGGTGAGGTAGCCTATCGCCTGGCACTACCCCCCAATCTCTCCAAGGTTCACAGCGTGTTCCACGTTTCCCAACTGAGGAGATACAGGAGTGACCCAAGTCACATCATTACTCCTGACGTGATCGCAGTTGAGCCTAACCTGCTCTACTCCGAGAGACCTGTCAAGATTCTAGCGCGAGAAACCAAGAGGTTGAGGCGGAAGACGGTTCCCTTAGTAAAGGTGCTATGGAAAGGTCAATTGACAGAACAAGCAACTTGGGAGACCGAAGCCTCCATGAAGGAGAAATACCCCGAGCTGTTTACCTCAGGTGAAAATCCTTTTCTACATTCAAGTTTCGGGACGAAACTTTTCTAAGGGGGAGGTTTGTAACCCCCCGTGTTAATTTAATTCTTTAATTAGCCATCGAATATTAAATTCACATTTGTAAATCTGATCTTAACTTTTAGCTCTTCCTTTTCTTACACAAGCCACCCTATTCTTCATTTTACACCTACTTAAAATCATCTTTGGTTATTTACTTGTAATATCATTTAACAAACCAACAACAACTAAAGCAGCACAATCAATCAATGATAATAATAATAATAATAATAATAATAATAATAATAATAATAATAATAATACAAAACAAAACAAAACAAGCACAACAAAAACAATCCGTATAACTTTTTAGACCCTAACTTTCGAGGTCCGAAAAGTAGTCATACGGACTCGGAATTTAACGAAACAAAAGCCTAAACCACCTAATTTTTCGAGACGGATTTAATGGTACAGTTTTCATAACCATTAGACAGACCGAACTAAATTCATTTTTCTGTTTTCTTTCAAAGGTTTAATTTCATTTCTCAAAACCTCCTATTCTATTTTTCGCCGACTCAGCTTTTAAAATTTTATTGACTTCCTTGATTTTTAAATATTTTCATCAACAGTAAATGAAATATTTTAGTCTTGAATTAATAAAATGAATACTTTTCAGAAAATCGTCAAAACAGCACATTTTAACTTTTATCGCTTTTGACGCCCGACTTTTTAAAACTGACCTAAGGCTTACTAATTATCCTCATCATTTCTAGAAGCAAATTCACATTGCCTTAATTGCTTCATGATTGCCAATCCCTCACCCCAATTCCTCTCTTGGATTCTTAGTTATCTTTTCCTAATCAATCACTTTACATACTAATCATTTACACTAATACCCAAAACTTTCAACCAAATAATCAACACCATTTCCCTCTTTTATGCGTGTAACCTCATGCATTTTCTTATCTTGGATTCTCTCCTATTTTCCCTCCTAATCAATTAACTTTTCTTTTCTAATCAATCAAGCTTTTCTAATCAATTAAGCTTTAATTCATAATCAATCTACCTTTAACCCAAGACTTTGAATCTTATAATCCACCTTTGTTCCCTCTTTATTTCAAGTGCAAAAATCACAATTAATTGCTCAAAAATGTCGAGCTAACTCCCTCCATTTCTCTCTATATTTTTCTTTCATTTTTTCCTCCTAAAACTCCTAAATTAAAACCTTAAATATTACTCTAATAATTTACTAGTATTCTAAGCTTAATCTTGGGTATTTGGAGCTCACTTTGTTACGGGTTTTTGAAGGAGAAGACGGGTACTTGGGTGAAGACTTAGACCTTGATAACATAGTAGACCCGGAAAACCTCTAGCTTGCCAAACCGAGGTGACTAACTATGTCTTATATTATCTTTTTAGTAAATTAATTTGTTTTGTTATTATGTGTTTATGAATATGAAAGTTATGCTAAATATGTTAAACATCATGATTTTGTGTTTGTATGTTATGTGTGCTAATAAAGTGATAATAACTAATAATAATGTTAGTATACTTTATTGTTTTCATTTTTGAATCATATTGTTTCTTTCACTTTAAATTGATGATTCATATGTTTAGTTATGTTTTTATGAGTTTTAAACATATTATAAGTATATGTAAAATTATGATAAGTTTTAACAATGAGTTTAAAGTGATAAAAATCGAAAATGAAAATTTATACATATACATACATATACACGACATTTCCCATTTTTTTTTTATATATTTTCACTTTTAATTTTTGTAAATTATGTGTAGTGTTCAGTTAGTATAAAATAGATGTTCCTATGAAAAAAAAAACTAGATTAGGAAAACAATTTATAAATTATTAAAATCGAAATTAGTATTCTTGAGCTTTAATATGATCTTCATGTGTGTTCTTGATTTATTCATGTTGATGTTCATCCTTGTTACTCATTTTGATTTCATGTTAATTTATGTTTGTTAATAACTTGTGTTTATGTTTAGTTATTGTTTTATATATTGTTAGCCTTATATTATAAATCAACTTAAAACATTATAAATCTTTTAAATTAAAAATTTAGAAATTTAAAGTGTTGAAAAACACTATTCATAATTTTAAATAAAAGTTTTAGTAAATTTCATTTTAGTTTAAATCATTTTAGTATAATTAGAATAATTAAATTATAAAGACTTTAAGCTAAAAACCGTTAAAATCGAAAAATGAAATTTTGGACACCACCCTAGCTTAGCCACGGCATTAGCATCACTTATGGGTCAAATTTGTACTTTTATCACTTTTTAGTTTATTGTTAAAATAATTTAATTAATAGTTAATAAGTTAGAATTAAGAAATTAAAAGAAATAAATCAATTTGACACATATATTAAACCACACGGTTTTACTATTTAAAATGGACTAAATTTAATCAAAATGAAATTATCACTAAGTCACTAAAGTTAAACGGTAATTAGAATTGAATTTTAGTATAAACCGATTTAGTTATAAATGAAATATTATAAACCGATAAAAATATGTAACCGTTATAAAAATGAACTATATTCGTGTGCTACTACCTTTGCAAATGTTGGACTGTTTAACTTGGACGTACGGACTAAAATGAACCAACCACGACACTACTATTTTAAAATGAAAATCGCTAAATTTAGTAAATAGATGACTAAATTTAACTAAGTTTCAATTTTAAAATAAATACTATTATCACTAAATACAAAACGAACTTAACGACTTTAAAACTAGAAGTTTATACTTAGTAAATAAAAATGGATTAGTTTTATACCTAAAATATCTTAAGTATAAAGATACGTATAAAATACGATGAAAAGTGAATGGTGAAAAATGAATAGTGAAAAATTTTACGAAGTATAGAAAAATTTGAAAATGAATAAGTAAATAACTTAAAGTGTTTGGAAAACACTTAAATAAGATGGGACATATTAATAAATATTTCAATATAGAAATTTAAAAAAACATTAATAATTAACCACATTTCAAATAATAAACGAATGTGTTATGTGATCATATGATACCTACAATTCAAATAAAACGTTTGTGATGAAACTAGGAGAGTCTAGTAACATGTGATATGTAATATCAAATAAATAATGAATCTTGAGTAAGTTAAATAAAAGGTCAAACGCTTGAGCCTCCGATATGAAAACGTCAATCGTAAGTGAAGTGGGGTTAAGATAGTCTTGTGCGGATACCACTATCTCGGCCTTCTGGCGTTGGCTATGTCGAATAGTGTGGTTTCAGCCGGCAGAATTATTGCTTAGCATCCTGCCCATGCCTTTGTGCCTTAAGTCGCAATGCCAAAGCCGTACAAGATAATGAAAAATTCAACTCTTAGTGGGTCAGGCTTTAGGAAATAGTCGTTTTATCCAGAGTTAAGGTGCTCTATGAATAGCATAGCCTATTCTTAAAGTGGATATTAGTGTATGCATACTAGACTAGGGCTTTATTCCCCTATTTCGCTAAAGTTACCAGGGCATCCGTGACCTTGTGGATTCAGGTCGATTATAGCGGTGGTCTCCTTGCCGTGTTTCGTTCTTAGTGGGCGCGACACTAGCATTCGTTCTTACCCTGCGTAAAGATTACTTGACGAGATTGTATCTGAAGTTCTAATCATTTCGAACACTAAACGATGAGATGCAAGTATTATAGTATTCGGCGTGGTTTACGAGTCGAGTAAGTCTCTGCACTATGGAAGTGAGATGCAATCGATCAGAGTACAAAGGCCTACTCAGTGGTCAGGCTCGTGAGCAGTATATGTTGTTTGATTGAATGAAAGTGAGTCAAAACCTTTTTTAAAAACTAAAGACCACAACTTTCTGAAGTGAATCGTGTCTGTTTGAGGATTTTGATACATTATGTATGTTTGTATGCGATCTGATATCGCTTTGTAATCTGGGTGAAATTCTGTGACGCTATTGCTATGATATTACCTGTTAATTGCTTTCGTAATTGAATATCATGCTTATATGATTTATCGCTTTAAACTGCATGCTTATTAAGACTAATATGTCTTGAATTGCTACTTGTAATAAGCATGTTTACTTTTTATCATAATGTTATAGTTATAAAGCGATAGTAATAAACCAAAGTAATCGAAACCGAGGGTAAGTATGAGCATAGCTAGTCACTGTCCGCTCAGCGGGCATCCCCCCACAGTTTATTGTGCAGGATAACCGTGGACCAGGAGCTGGATCTTGGAAGGGGCCACGAGACGTCTTTATGCTTTACTTGTTATTTCTTTTGAGAGATTTGTAATATATAATAACGTACTCTTCTAAAATTCCGTATTTAGAGTTGTTTCATTCAACTCTTAAACGATGTTTGTAATATTTGGGTTTTATGTATAATTAATGACGCTGGTTTAAGACTTAATTCATTTCCGCCTTAGTAATTAAAGTCGACTAAAAACCAGGTTGTTACACATACCCTTAACAACATTTGGGAAATTCCGGCTGGTATTGTCAAAGACTTCAAGAGAATGAACTTAGAATTGGTTCAGTCTGACGATGCGGATTTGAACGCAATAATAGCGGAACTGGAGTTATATCACGAGATTAGAGCCTTACAATGGGAAGACGAAGAACTCGTGAAGATCGGAAGAGAAATTCCTTCAGGAAACCGAGAGGGGTTTGAGCTAAAACCTTACGGGAGTTTAAAATTCAAGGGAAGGTGGTGTGTGCCCGACGATCTAGTGTTAAAGAGGAGAATCCTTGATGAAGCACATAGTACACGATATTCCATACACCCGGGAACCGATAAAATGTACCAAGACCTAAAATTAAAGTTTTGGTGGGTCGGGATGAAAGCAGAGATTGCCGAGTACGTTGCAAAGTGCCTTATATGCCAAAAGGTGAAGTTCGAACATCAACGACCCGGAGGACTACTACAACCTTTGGACATCCCATTGGGGAAATGGGACTCCATTTTCATGGATTTTATAACGGGTTTACCAAGGACCCACAGGGAAAATAATGCAATCTGGGTGATAGTGGACCGCTTAACAAAATCGGTCCACTTCCTACCAATCAAAGACACTTGGAGTCTTGAGGAGCTAGCTAAGGCTTATGAAAGAGAGGTGATCAGATTACATGGTGTACCTCAGGACATTATATCGGATAGGGATCCGAGATTCACCTCCCATTTTTGGGAAAGACTTCAAGCAGCATTGGGAAGTCAACTGAAGATGAGCACCGCCTTCCATCCTGCCACCGATGGTCAAACTGAGCGAACTATCCAAACGCTCGAAGACATGCTCAGGGCATGTGCTTTAGAATTCAACGAGAATTAGGAGAAAAGTCTGCGTTTGATTGAATTTTCTTACAACAATAGCTTCCATGCTAGTTTAGGTTGTGCCCCATTCGAAGCGTTGTACGGGAGAAAGTATCGTAGCTCAGTATGTTGGGATGATGCTAGTGATAACGTGGGAACTGGACAACAGGTTATTCAAGACCAGATCGAGCACATCAAAATCATTCGTGAACGGCTACAAGCGGCCCAAGACCGTCAGAAGATGTATGCCAACAAACATCGCCGACCTATTGAGTTCGAAGTAGGTGATCATGTTTTCTTGAAAGTATCACCCATGAAGGGGGTTCGACGTTTCGGACTAAAAGGGAAATTGAGTCCTAAGTACGTTGGACCATACGAAGTACTCGAAAGAATTGGTGAGATAGCCTATCGCCTAGCGCTACCCCCTAACTTATCCAAGGTTCACAACGTGTTCCACGTTTCTCAACTGAGGAGATACAGGAGTGACCCAAGTCATAACATTACTCCTGACGTGATCGCAGTTGAGCCTAATACACTCTACTCCGAGAGACCAATAAAAATTCTGGAGCGTGAAACCAAGGTGTTGAGGCGGAAGACGGTTCCCTTAGGGTCCGTTTGGATAGCAAAATAGGAGGGAAAGGGAGGGGAGGGAAAATGAGGGAAGGGGAAGGAAGGGGAAGAAAGGGGAGAGAAATCAAAACTTGAATGTTTGGATAGCTAAAATTAATGGGAGGGAAGTGAAGGAAAGGAGAATAAAAATGGCTTAATGGGAGGATGAAAGTTGAGGCATGATGTGTATAATGAGTCCAATTAGAGTTTTCCTTCCAAATCTTGTCAAAGTTGGAAGGATTTCATTTTAGTTTAATGGAGGGAAATTAAATCCCTTTGTTTCCTTCCCCCTCCTTTTCCCTCCTCCCATAAAAGTGTAACCAAACAAAGGAAAATGTATTCTCCCTTTCCCTCCCCTCCCTTTCCTTCCAAAACCTTCAATCCAAACACACCCTTAGTAAAGGTGCTATGGAAGGGTCAATTGACCGAACAAGCAACTTGGGAGACCGAGGCCTCAATGAAGGAAAAATATCCCGAGCTATTCAACTCAGGAGAAAATCCTTTTCCACATTCAAGTTTCGGGACGAAACTTTTTCTAAGGGGGGAGGTTTGTAACACCCCGTGTTAATTTAAATCAATAATTAGCCATCAAATACTAATTTCAAGTCTTAAATCTAATCTTAACCTTTTAGCCTTACAAAATTGCATTTTTGCAAAAACTTTCGTTTTGAAAAATTTATCGACTTCCTTAAAACTTTTGAAAATTTTTGAATAGTAAAATAAATATTTTAGTCTTAGAATTCAAAAGTAGAAATATTTCGAAAAATCGTCAAACGCGCACACATTAACTTTTATCGTCTTTGACGCCCGACTTTCTAAACCCGATTTATTTCGTAAAAACATTTTAAAAACATCAATGAGACATTTACTAACACCAAATAGTGTTTATGACACTAGTAAGCTATTTTGATATTTATGTTTCCTAATTTCTTTTAATTAAACATTATTTATAATAAAAACTAAAGCTTATCTACTAAATTACTTAACCTAATTCATTACAACTTTTCCCATTATTTTCTAAGTGCAAAACTCACCTATTTTCTCTCCAAAATAGCCGGCCCCTTCGCTCCTTATTCTCCCTTTATTTTTCTTCCATTTTTCTCCTAAAACACTCTAAATTAAAACCCTAATATTACTCTAATAATTCACTAGTATTCTTAGCTTATCTTTGGGTATTTGAAGCTTATTATTTACGGGTTTTATTTGAAGGTGAAGACGGGTATCTGGGTGAAGCTCTTGATTTAGATAATATTATTGATCCGGACAGGGGCGAACCCACTGTTGTAATTGGTAGGGCATTTGCAACCCCAAAAAAAAAAAAAAATTAGATATGATAATAACTAGTGGTGCGACCCGTGGATTCCACGGGCCGGCTTGATTTGTCGCTTTAGTTGTCATGGGCCAGCTTTAGTTGTTTTGTTTTATTGTGTTCATGTTTATAGCATTGTGTGACGTAATGACGTTGTTGCTTGTTGCCCTTTACCGTTTATGAGGTTTAAGTATGAATAGTGTTTCACAATTTAGTAGTCCTTTAATCATGGCTGGGTTTTAGTTGGGCGCTTTGTTGAACAACATTTTTAAAGTATATTGGTTTGTTTTTATCATATTAGTTGTTGAATAATTTTCTATAATTTCTCAAGTTTTTTGGAGGCAAACTATATACTGCGTACGCTCTTTAAACGTTTCATCAACTATATCTCATACAACAACGCGGACAGCAACAACATGCAGCCCTGCATGAGTAGCGCACGGCGAGAGTAACAACGGCGGTGACTTCAGCAACGACGCAGTGAAAGCATAACACACAGTGACATCAGTCGTAACGATATAATACAATTACGGAATACTATTAGGGAATATTATAATAAATACAATTATATGTAGTTATAGCATTATGTAGGACTGTTAATTTGAGTTGCATATAAAAACAGTCCAAATGATTATTAGTTCCTCACTTTTCCAACTGATTATAACTTGTGTAGCATAACTACAATATTTCAACACAATTCAATTAAGTTACCAACATAAAAATCTATTGTAATATCATCAATTGTTTGTGTCAAAAGTATGAACCCAACACATGTATTCCATCTCCTCCTCCTAGCTCGCATAATCTGTTAAACCTGTTGTACAGGTTCTTTCCGTGCGAACCTGTTTCGCCTTTTCGTCAATTCAAACACTCTTCGCGGTTATATCAAAGGGCGTCTTTAACCGTCTCTTCCAAGCATAAATGATCCTTGGAATCAGCTTTCTATGTCGTCAATTGACGCATGATACTTGTAAAATTGCACACTGAATCAAAATAAGTTCAACTTATGATTAATATGAGCCAAGGACATACCTTTGAGAAGGTAGGAGTATATTTGCCTGAACCAATGTTCAACCATGGCATTAAACGAAACCAAGCTATAAAGTTTGTGAAATGTTTTAAATATTTAACGCTATGAGTATATGGATAATATACCTATCGTGGGTCACAGGTCTGAGTATATTTCTTTGTACACAATGTTTCGAGTTCTCCTATGGAAGGTTGTATCTCTGACTTCGTCTGTCAATCTAATCTTTAAATCTTTGTGTGAGGTGACCCGTAAAGTCACATAGTCTAATGAATTATGAAATCATATAGTCCAATGAATTTTGAAATCATATAGTCCTTGGCTCTTATTAATCGTCATTGAGAAGTCAAAAGGAAATATAACTACAAGTTTAGAACGTTTCACTCAATGTATCTTGTCGTTCTACATTAGTGCAGAGCTCCGTATCAATGTAGGGCAATCAACGCAATCATACAGATATATTTCGACAGTTGATTCATAAAATGATATACTCTAATTAGTTTCAGACACTTGGAATTGACGTTCCCTCAATCAAATTAGATTCAAATTAACAGAGCTTACCAACAACCGTAGTAAGTGGCCTAAAACCTTGCCAACATCTCCGATTAACCATGAATTGATGAAATCATATATTCAATTCAATTATTTAGACACTTCAAAATTAAATACGTAAAATTATTTAGTCTAATGAATTATTCAGACACTTCCAATTTACAACAGCTCAGAACTCAAACAAATCATATATTCTATTCAATTGTTCAGGAACTTCAAATTTAAATTCGTAAAATCACATACTAATGAATTATGAAATCATATAGTCCAACGAATTATTCAGACACTTCCAATTTACAACAGCTCAATCCCATTACATTCGATGGGCAATTAAATTAGATTCCAATTAAAAGAGATTACTTGACAGAAACTGCTGGGTGGGATTTCGTGAACCGTGGCCAGCAAAACCAACTAAGAGGAAAAGAAATAAATTTAGGAGATGAGGATGAAGTGGCACGAGGTGAGAAAGAGGGACTCAGTTCAGTTTTGACGTGGCACAAAAATATGACGTGGAAGGAGGAGAAAGGACCTGTTTTTCCAAATTTATTTTCACTATTTCACCATTTCGATTCGATTGGGCTTCAGCTTTAGCTCACTTGGGCTGGCCAAAGACACTTCATCTCGATTCAAAGACAATGTTATATAAAATTGTACTTCATTCGATTCAATCTGGCCACTCATTTCGCCTGGGCCACCATTTCGATTCATTCGATTCGGCCTGGTCATTCAGCTCTAAAAAGTCCGAAAGAACAGGTCCAAACAATTTGTTTTTTTTTAAGGTTTTTTGGATGACATTGGTGGGAGTTTTTTTTTTTTTTTTTTTTTTTTTTTTTTGATAATATATATAGAATATAGATATAGATGTCATAAAGTTCAAAAAAATTGTAATCTAAAAGCAATTCATACCTTCAGAATTATAGTAGGAGTTGGCGTAAGAGGTCCAGTGTAGTCCAAGCCAAAAGTGTCCATATTTTTCATTCTGCTGGATTTCGTGAACCGTGGCCAGCAAAACCAACTAAGAGGAAAAGAAATAAATTTAGGAGATGAGGATGAAGTGGCACGAGGTGAGAAAGAGGGACTCAGTTCAGTTTTGACGTGGCACAAAAATATGACGTGGAAGGAGGAGAAAGGACCTGTTCTTTCCAGCTTATTTTCATTCATTTCGATTCGATTCGATTCGGCTCATTTCGATTCAATTCGATTCGATTTAGCTTCCTTGATTCGATTCGATTCACTTCGATTCGATTCGATTCATTCGATTCGATTCGATTCGATTCATGACTATGTTATAAATTGTACTTCATTCGATTCGATTCGATTCATTCATTTCGATTCGATTCATTCATTTCATTTCGATTCGATTCATTCGATTCGATTCGATTCGATTCGATTCGGCTCTAAAAGTCCGAAAGAACAGGTCCAAACAATTTGTTTTTTTTTAAGGTTTTTTGGATGACATTGGTGGGAGTTTTTTTTTTTTTTTTTTTTTTTTTTGATAATATATATAGAATATAGATATAGATGTCATAAAGTTCAAAAAAATTGTAATCTAAAAGCAATTCATACCTTCAGAATTATAGTAGGAGTTGGCGTAAGAGGTCCAGTGTAGTCCAAGCCAAAAGTGTCCATATTTTTCATTCTGCTACAAAACACGTCACTAGCTTCAAAAAAAATTTAGGTAAGAGGCATCGATACTTCAGGAAAGTGTCATGAGACAGAAGTTAAAAAGTACGCCGTCCAAATTATCTGTGGGATGCTTATTGAAAATTTTAAATCACTTCAAAAACTTTAGAACAATTAGTTAATTACGGAGTACTACTTAAAATGTACGGAATTTCTTATCACTCAAACTTTAATGTCGAGTTAGAATCTTACGGAAATGCCTGACGCGACTTCAAAACTTCCCCTCTCGAAAAATCTGAGTTTGTCCTCAGCCAACACCTGCTCGTTTTCAAACCACACCACACACAAACATCAGCCAGTTCAATGTTTAAAAACTCATAAACGCGTCTAAAACCTGCGCAACTCACCCGCTTATTATGACCAGAACCACAAACCATTTCATTTATGCCAAAGTAAGTAATTCATTTTCTATTGCTTACCCGCATTATAGTGAATAATACTACATTGTCACAATGTGCTGACAAATTCTGTACCATCTTTAGCCTACAATCAATTTACGCTATGGAAGCCACAAGGTGTACTATTTGCGACCCAAGTTCCCTGGTTAATTTACTACTGTTTTATTTATGTAATTATTTGTTGCATTCAGTTATATTAAAACCAACAAATAAAGAAATAAAAAGATGTAGTGCAGTGGTAGTTATTCCATAGACGACATACAAAAGCCTAGAAAAAGTTTAACAGATGTTCAAAGTTCTTTTCCGCAATCCAATTTGAAAATCATAGCTGTTCGAAGAACTCATGTAATTTTTTCTAAACCATAGCTGCTCTAAGTTATCTACCACACGCACTCATAGTACAATTGGGCCAAATTTGTCATTTATTATCAGGCACAATTAATTTGTATGAGCAAGTGTGGTTTTACTTATTCCATTGATCTACAGAACATTGGCAGTAATTAAATGTCATTCATTAGTCACTAATTAAATGAATCAAATTAGATATCATGAGTAATCAAGTACAAGTATAAGTCAAAACAAAACACTCACAAGTAAGATCCTCTTTATCTATAATTCAACAACCAAAACAACTCAACAATAGTAGTTCACTTATAAATTTAAATTCCGTCAGTAATCTAACTACCCAAAACAGTCCAAAGAATTGTCGGTAAACAGAGTGTACCTAGAGGCTATGGCGGGGTTCGACCACGGCGAGCAGTAAAATCACACTGACTGTAAAGTATATCACAGTTTTACTTACATGATTTTGGTTTCAAGATTATCATTACGCAAATGATTCCAGGAATTCGCCAGGAAATAGACATGTCCATCACAAAATCCGTAACATTCAAATGCTCTGAATTTATCTCCTGGAATTTTTAAATCAGATGGAACTGTAAAATTTGCGGCAAACTCGACAACATTCAAATGCTCTAAAGACGATGAATGTGTCGGCATATCCTTCACATAAGCTTCAACAGTCATCTCTGAATTAGTTTCTGCCACATCACAACAAAAACGATTAAATTATACAACTAAAACTCCTCAGTCGCCTAATTTAGCAGTCGGTCACATATACATGTTCATTTTACACGAGGCTGGTAAACTGTCGCATATGTCTGTCATTTTTTCCCTCCCTCAAATCCTCATAATAATGTCTGAATATTCGAAGCCAAGAATGTCAGATTCGTCACTGTATACATTCTGAATTTCACATTGTCACCATTCAGGACATGTACGCTAGGAAACCGGAAACAGACGGCATAAGGTCAGCCAATTTAACATTTGCGCACGTATATATGGGGGTATTTACACTGCTGGTAAACTACAAAATTCTCAGGTGAAACAGTATCATACCTATCAACCAATTCGTCTTTTAGTTGTTGTCGATATTTAAGAAGTTTCAAGGCCTCCTCCGAAATTGGCTTCCAGTCAACTTCATCTTCCGCTTCTTCTTCCACCTCATTCTCGTCCTCGAATTATTCGTCAGCCTAATTGTTGGCACGAACGTCTTCGTCATGATCGAAAAATAAAACCAGATGAACCCATACAAGACTTAGACTTAATCCACCTTAACCATTAACAATCAAGGACTTAGACTAAAGAACTCTTCTCAATACAAAATACTCTATTATTACGCTTATTATTACTATTATGTATGATTAATTAATTATCAACTACACCAAATCATTACCAATTCAACCATTTTCCTACGGACCGCATAAGTAAATAAGCTAGATACAAGAATTTCTCTTCATTTCTGGATTAAACATGGCACTAAACATCTAGATATAATAAATTTTATAGATTTATCGATCAATTGTGCTTCAAACATCTAGATATAAACTCCTTTGGTTCATGACTGATCATGCCTCCAAAATGATAATGCCACCATAAACAATCCTTCTGTAGTCATTAGCTCCCCTATTTAAAATGGTGATTCATATCGATTCACTACATATCTTATACGAGAAAAAATATATATAACAAAAACACAAAGATAGACATAAACAGTTACCTAAACCAATCCGCAGTGGACTCAGCTTTGCCTAAATATGACAACTGTGATGATGATGTATCCTCCGACATTAGATCCGACAAAATAGGATCATCAGCACAAGCAACTTCAGAAGAAAATTGCTTACGTAGACTTCGAGTCATAAATCGGCAATGAAATTGATCAAAATCAAATTTAATACGGGTTAAATTGAATTAGGGTTTTTTTTGGTTTTAGAAATCGTGATTTTCTAAGTTTCAAAACATTCGTACCTGACCACAACACCCCTTTTTTTATCAATCTTCGCTCACAATCACTGATAAAAATTAATCCAATAAATCAAAGGATTCATCGTAAAACGATCATTGAAAAAGAAAAGAAAAGGAAGACTAAACAGATAAAATCAACTTATCATCAACTCATGCACATCCAACAACACATCATCACGGTATCCAAACCGCCTCAACAAAACACCGAGTGAACTCACGTAATCCTTAAACAACAACAAATGATTCGCAATGGTAGAGGCCGATTTAGGGTAAAGCATAGCCAAATGGTTAAGCTCATAAGTTCCCATGAGTAATCTAAAAGACGAAAACTCAAGTTTTTTTGTGAGACTAAAGAGTTGCGAGAGGTCAAAAAATGCTACCAAGCAGACTGTAATGACGCCAAGGTTTTGGCCTAATTAACTTTTCACGTTACTTTAACTCGCTCTCTTCCAAAAAACACTACAACCCAAATGTGAATCATCATACCTAAATAACTCGTGCAACATCATAAATCTCATCAAACTAATCACTCAAACGACACATAATTACAATTGAAACAAACAACTACAAATCCAATCGAATGCGCATCAGACCATAAAGTACCACATCAGATTGATCGAACAACAAAGAACAACAAAAAGAACGCATAAAACAATCAAATCAAAGATGCAATCGAGACGGAAAAATAACAGCAAAGGAAGAGGGATAAAGGATTTAACTGGAAACGGCAAGAACCCAAGGTTTGGCCATGTAACGACATAACTTGTGAGGTTTGCCCGAAACACCGCGACTTTTGGCGACACGAATCGACAAGAGGACCTTCTGCAACTCTTGGTAGTCGGCTCGATTTCGCTTTTGCTGTCGATGACATCGTTGTTCATCTTAAGTTCAATTGTTGTTGTTGTTTTGAGTTTAGGGAGGAGACCATTCGAAATTTCAGATTTTGATCGGAAAACTTTTCATCTTTCTTGAAGGAGGCGAGTAATCTGATTTTTATCAGTGTTTTCTACTGACGTGGCAAATATAGATGAGGTGGAAGAAGGAGGGGTTTATTTTGATTGTTTTTCATGGTTTTTTTGGTTGGTATAGTTTAGAGATTTAGTTTTAATAGTTATATATAGATTACAACAAATGAGTAATTATTGACTTAATTAACGTTGTCTCTTTCCTTTCTTTCCAAAACTTCCTTCAGTAACGTTAGAATCAAACAGTAAAAATTAACTTCCCAAAAAAAACCCTTCCATATTCTCTCCAATTACCAAAAATTTCTCCAGTAAATTATTAAATATGAGTCATAATTTGCTTTGAATTTAATCTCTATTTATATCTCTAGTTTTCCATATATTTCCCATAAATTTCTCTGATAAATAATTAAATATAAGCCAAATTTCCTATATTATGCCAAACACTCCGGTTTCAACTTTCAAGCATAGTTATATTATTGGTTGATTGTGTTCAATTTGTTGGTAATTTGTAGCAGCACTTGCATTCTTGTAATCTTGTGAACTTAAGCAATTTTTTGATTGAATTGTGTTTGTTTTGTTTGATTTGTGTTTGCCGTGTATTTCTCAAATTGGTTGCATTTTCATATAATTTGTTTCTTGACTAAATATGATAAATTTTGTTTGATTTTCTATTTCACTTGACTAATTATGATAAATTTTGTGATTGACTTAACAAATATTGTGTCAATTTATTTTTACATTTTGTTAATTGATTATATTATTTTTATTTTGGGTAGTAATGTAATTCAACATTGTATTTTTTCGTCTATTTTAATTAGATGAGTTTAATTTTATAAATGCTCTATTAGTTTTGCAACCCCAAAAAAAAAATTCTGGGTCCGCCCCTGGATCCGGATAACCAATAGCTTGCTGATCAAGGTGACTAGTTATATCTCATTTTAACCTCTCTTGTAAATTAATTTGATTTTTATTATAATTTTATGAGTATGATTTTTATGTTAAAATATGTTAAACATCATTTATGTGTGTTTATATGTTATGTGAAGTATAATAAAATGATAATAAATAAGTAATATTGATAATAGATAAATTGTAGTAATATGATAATATGTTTAGTTTAATTTGTTTTGGGCATTTTTAATTATTGTTCATATGATTTTTACTTCTATTTATGTTTTAGTTATGTAGTAATCACATATAAAAATTATGTTAAATATTAACAATGAGTTTAAAGTGATTAAAAATCGAAAATAAAATCTATGTGTGTGTGTTCTTTCCTCACGGCATTTCCCTTATTTTTATTTAAATTTTCACTTTTAATTTTTGTAAATAATATGTTGTGTTAAGTTGTATTACAATGGATGTTATCATGTTAAAAAAATTAATTTAGAAAAATAAATTATAAGTTGTTAAATATGCATTTGTTTTCTTAACTTTATTATTTGTGTTGTTGATGTTCTTTAGATCTTCATGTGATGTTCATCATTGTTGTACACTTTGATTTTGTTTTATTTTATGTTTGTTAGTAATTGTTGTTTTTGTTTAATTATAAGTTTATATTATGTTAGTAGTATTACTTAAATCAACTTACACTTTTAGGAAAATATTTAGAAAATTGAACTTTATTTTTAGCTCAAAATTTTAGTGAAATGAAATTTTTAGTAAAATTTCGTTTTAGTTTAAATCGTTTTAGTATAATTAGAATAATCAAAATATAAAGACTTTAATCTAAAAACCGATAAAAATCGAAAAATGAATTTTTGAGCAACAACATACATGGCCACGGCATTTTGGCTATTTTAGGTTAAAAATTGTTTTTATCACATTTTAGTTTATTGTTAAAATAATTTAATTAGTAGTTAATAAGTTGAATTAAGAATTTAAAAAGAAATAAAAGAATTTTGGTATACTATACATACCACTCGACATTTCCATTTAAAATGGACTTAAATTGATCAAAATGAAAATATCACTAAGTCACTAAAGTTTAATAGTTAATAGAATTGAATTTTTGTATAAATCGATTTCGTTATAAAAGAAATATAATAAATCGATAAAATTGAGTAGCCGTTATAAAAATGAATTAAATCGTGTGCTACTGCCTTTGCAAATTGGACTGTTGGATTTGGACATACGGACTAAAATGAACCATCCACGACACTATTATTATTAAAAATGATAATCTCTAAATTTAGTAAATAGATGACTAAATTTAACTAAGTCGCATTTTTAAAATAAATATCATTTATCACTTTTACAAACCGAACTTAACGACTTTAAAATTAGATTTTTAAACTTAGTGATTAAGTTAGGAAGTGAATAGTGACCGATATGAATAGTGATCGATGAATACTAACTGAGATGAATAGTGACCGATGAATATTGACTGAGATGAATAGTGACAAATGAATAGTGATTGATGAATAGTAACCTAGATGAATACTGTCGATGAATAGTAAATCGGGACGAAACTTATTGAACAAGTAACGTCCCAAAACTTATTTTAATGGAATTTGACGTAACTTATTGAACAAGTTATCTTTCAAATCCCGAGACATGAATAGTGAAAAATTCACAAAACTTGTAAAACAAGTTACGTCTCAAAATTCAAAGATATTTCAAATTTCAAAATTTGAAATATTGTAAATAATTGAAAATTTACTAAGTGTAGAAAATTAAAAATAATAACTAAATAACTTAAAGTGTTTTGAAAAACACTTAAATAAAATTGGACAAACTAATAAGACGTATCAATATAGAAACTTAAAAACGTTAATAATTAACAAACACTTCAAATAATAAACGAACGTGTTATGTGATCATATGAAACCGAAAATAAAATACTTGAACGTTTGACGATGAGACTAGGAGAGTCTAGTAACATGTGATACTAAATATCAAATAAATAATAAATCGAAGTAAGTTAAAGAACAGGTCAAACGCTTGAGCCTCCGTTATGAAAACGTCAATCGTGAGTGAAGTGGGGTTAAGATAGTTTTGTGCGGATACCACTATCTCGGTCTCTGAGCGTTGGCCATATCGAATAGTGTGGTTTCCAAGCCGGCAGCTTTATTGCTTAGCATGCTGCCCATGCCTTTACGGCTTAAGTCGTACTGCCTAAGCCGTACAAGATAATGAATATGCCAACTCTTTTGGGTCGGTCTCTAGGAAGTAGTCGCTTTATTCATAGTTAAGGTGCTCTATGAATAGTATAGCCTACACTTAAAGTGAATATTAGTATATGCATATTAGACTAGGGTTAATTTCTCTATTTCGCTAGAGCTATCAGGGCACCCGCGACCTTATGGATTTGGGTCTTGTATGCGGTTCTGTCTCCTTGCCGTGTTTCATTCTTAGTGGGCACGACACTTGCATTCGGTCTTGCCACATGTAAAGATCACTTGACGGGATTGTAACAGAAGTTCGAATCATTTCGAACACTAGAAGATGAGATGCAAGTACTATAGTATTCGGCGTGGTTTACAAGTCGAGTAAGTCGCTGCACTATGGTAGTGAGATGTAAGCGACTAAAGTACAATTGCCTACTTAGTGGTCAGGCTCATAAACAGTATGTGTTGTTTGATTTAAATGAGAATGAGTGCATACCATCTTTGAAAACTAAAGACCACAAATTTCTGAAGTGAATCGAGTCTGCATGATGTGAATGATACAATATGTATGTTTGTTTGCGATCTGATATCGCTTCGAAATCCTGTTGATATGCTGTGACACTATTGCCATGCTATTATCTGTTATTTATTTTCATAACTGAATATCATGCTTATAAGATTTATCGCTTTAAACCGCATGCTTATTATGACTTATATGTCTTTATATGCTATATGTAATAAGCATGTTTATGTTTGTATCATAATGTTATAATAATAAAGCGATAATAATAAATCAAAGTAATTGAAATCGAGGGTACTCATGAGCGTAGCTAGTCACTATCCGCTCAGCGGGCACCCCCCGATCAGTTTATTGTGTAGGGATATCGTGGACCGGAAGCTGGATGTTGGACGAGGCCACGCAACGTTTTAATGCTTTACTTTCAGTTGTTTTTCGAGATATTTGTAATATATAACACTATACTCTTTTAATTTCCGTACTTAGAGTTGTTTTATTCAACTCTTGAACGATGATGTAACATTTTGGGTTTATGTATAATTAATGACGCTGGTTTAAGACTTAATTAATTTCCGCCTTAGTAATTAAAGTCGACTAAAAATCAGGTTGTTACACATTGCGTGTATCAAATTCCCTTGTCCACATCGCCAAGGCGAGACAGCACTTGTGAAAATACTTTGGACGAATCACGATGTCGAAGAAGCAACATGGGAGCTCAAGAGCTCAATGAAAGAATGCTACCCGCATCTCTTTTCTTAAGGTATTTTGTTAGTTATGCGGACGTAACTTTTTTTTTTTAGGGGGGTAGAAAGCGCGCTTTTTGTTTTATATTGATTGCTTGCATGATATGAACGTGATGTGCTGGTATGTTGATAACGTAGAGTGCGTTACCTTGAGTGTAATGCCTTTTGGACTGTGTGATGAGTTTGGCTTAGTAATGTTGATAAGAGTTGTAATAGAGGCATTGTTAGAGTAAATGATTGGCTCGTGGTTGAGACTATCTTATGAATTGGGTACTTGAGAAGTAGTGGATTGTGTATGTATGTATGAAATCCCATGGTTTGTTATGGGCGTGATGACTTTGTTTCATGATTGAATGTATGAGCTAGAAATGCTGAATTGATTTACTTTGTAAGGTATACTTGAGTTGTTCTCTTGCCATGATGTATTGTACCATGTGATGGAGGTCTGTGTTGTAATACTCCGTATTAAAATAATAATAAATTATATAATATAATATTATTTACATATAATCTTAAAAGTGTTAATACTTCCAAATATACTTTAACTAAATCAAATAATAAGTCTATTAGTATTTTTCTACGCACGATGATAGAAAATTCGCAACTAAAGCGTTATTAGCTCAATTCTGGTGAGACAAATTTCACCGGCACCGTTAGGATCTCATTCATAGGTCAGGATGATAACATATTTCTTTTAGAACCATTAGAATTTCAATTGCAATTATTTTTCAATCAGCTCTACCTTTTACACTTATAAATATTAAAATAGCATTTCTTAAAAATAGTCTTTTCAGCAACAGAAAAAAATACCCCAGTATCTGTATCGCCCACTTTTAGGACGATACATTTGGATGCATGATTAAAATTTCTCATAATATTTCTAACCGATGTCGTACATTTATGTCATGTTATGACAGATTGTATATTTTCTACGTAACCATATCTCAACTAATCGCTTTCCGCCACATTTCAAATCTTCATTGGTTTATGTCATCCTTGTGACACTTGTCCTCCATGCAATCACCATGCACATGCATGTAGACACTTGTCCACCTTGCGCACAAGTGCAAGCCACAGGCCCGTCTAACTCAAGGGGCCATGTGGTCAACTGAACAGGGCCTCAGAAATTTGAGGGCCCATAATGAATCTATCTCTTCTCTAATTAAAAAAAAAAAAAAAAAAAAAAATTAGAAAATCAATAAGGATGGCAACATTTTAGATACTCACCCCGACACCCCCTACCTCTATGCTAATTAGCGAAATCATTCCCAAATTAAATTCCTTCAATTTTGACTAATTCATCTCCTAATTCCAAAATTAAAACAATTTTCCTTTTCTCATGAAAAATTTACCGTTTTCTTCTTCAATATCCTAGTTTATAAATGAATTTCATCATGAAGGAGTTTTTTTCACCAAATCATCTAATCATCAATTCAAAAGATTAATCAAAGAACGCCTAAATATCTATAATATCAATCATCTTCTCAATTATTTTTGGGAGCAATTCAAAGAAAATCATAATATAGAATAGGGCAGATATATTATTGATTATTGTGAACTAATTTTACGATAATTAGGTCATTTTGATTTTCTTATTTTATGATTTTTTCGTTTTCCATTTTTGATTTTGAAATTTTTTGCTTGTTTTACATGATCAATTGACGTGATTGAAATAATCTTGATCAATTTCAATTATCATCTATGTTCACTTTTCTAATCAATTAATATTGGGTTTTGTTTTTTTGTTAAGGATCATTGGTTTTGCATTTTGTTTTCATTGTGAATCGATCATAATTTTAGTCGTAATACAAATTTAATTTTTGTAAGGAAAGGGCCTCATATTTTATTCTAGCACAGGACCTCTATTTTCTTTGAGACGGCCCTGGCAAGCCATTTGCTCAACATGCACCAAAACATGGTGCCATTTGTTGATCATGCATTTTGGTTCCAAATATCATCCAAATTCATGGAATTTGATGATCATTCATTCATACTTTCTCCCTTAGCCTTCCTCTTCATGGCGTGAGATTACTCCCTCCATCAACCACCCATTTTCCTCCTTTTCATTCACCAAAACTCTTAACTCTAATGTTCTAATTCAATATAATTTAATAGTCATCATCTCTAATTCAAGAGGTAAAATTAATTGTTTTAGCTTAATAATTTCTAGTTTTAGTATAATATCATTAGAGACTAACATTTTTCCATTTTCCCTCTTCAAGACCTTGTGATGGAGCCTTCAAGGAGCACGATGATCTCTCCATCTTTATCGATTTTTTCGATCCCCACAATCTTTAAGCTTGTTTATGGTGAGGGGACATGCATATCTACCTCTAATTTCATGTGTTTCATTTTTAGTGCAAAGTTATGGTTTAAGTATATATTTTGGCCTAACATGTTATTGATCTTGTTTGTGTATTTCTTGTTGTTGTTGTTGTTATGCCGAGTATAATCACCATAATTATCATGATAAAAATTTATAATTTACCACCTAAGATGATCAAAATATAAATAAGTATGCATATGACTAATGTGATAAGTGAATCGGTAGAAAAATAACTTGTTGTGAATATTGTGTGTTGCTTAAAAATAAATTAGGACTAGTGTCATGATCACCATCTTATCTTATAATTAATCTCATGCTAAAATGTTATATTTGATGTTTAAATGCATGCTTAAACCTTGTTGCTACCATGTTTTAAGTTAATTGCATTTTAGAAATATGTTTGTATGTAAAATCATGTTTAATTTGTTTTACTTAATTTTATGCTTTGAAATTTTGATATGATGTGTGTTTTGGTGTTTTTGAATTGTGGTTTAAATTTCGTAACTTTTGGAGTTTTACTTCTTCCTAAATAAAATAAACAAAGCCTAATTTACCTTAATTCTTTAAATAAGTAAAACTAATTATTTTGATCTGAACCTTTTATGTACATTTCAAAATATATTAATCAAGCTACTGCTAAAATTTGGTGTGAACATATTAAGTTTTGAATCTCCGTTTAATTTTTAAAAACTTATCGTTTTTAATTTATTTCGTGTACCAAAACAATTTATTTTTCAAAACTATTTTAACCCATGATTATATATATTTTGGGAAGTTCAAAAATAATTTTTAATAATTTTTTATAAATTACTTCATTTTTGGGCTTATTCTATATATTAACCGTTAAACAACTGTAAAGTATTATAAATAATATTATGTTCATAAAATGATTTTATCTTTTCAACCTACTCCCTCCGTTTCAGTGAATTGTTTACAGTTTGACTTTTTTGTGAGGGGAAAAAAGTCAAACTGTAAACAAATGACTGAGACAGAGGGAGTATATTCTTCTATTAAACTTGTTTTCATAAATTAAAAGACACATAACCCCAAAGTATATGAAAACATAATTAAATACTAATAAAACATGTATAATCTTAAATTAACAATTAAGGACTTGGCTATGTCTTAACTTGACTTCCACTAGCAAGTTTTGACTAAGTCATTATAATATAACTTGACCTTGACCAAAGTCAAGCATTGACCTATAGTCATTTGTTGACCAAAGTCAAAGTTAAGTAACTCTTTAATAAGCTACTAGAAATAAGCTACTTAATTTACCCTAAACATTATATCAAATAATGAACTTTAATCTACTCCTCAAATAAAACTTTCCAAAGATAAATAACTAAAAGACTTTCATTCAAGATAAACAAAGATCACAATTATATATTAAAAGATACGAGTACTACTCTAGGCCAAGCTGGATATGTCTCCGTTGTTTGTGACCTCTGAACCCCTTGTGTCTTCATATCATAAGTGGAAATCATAAAGCTTATGTCATTTAACCTTTAAATCGCCAAGACGATGATTAATGCCGCTTGGATTCAGTCGACGTGGGAGAAAATCATAAAGCCCATGATTAGCTTGGGTACATGGTTATGTCATGTATCTCTATCAAATTCGACCGCTGTCTCTAAGTCTGTGAGTGGAAATCATAAAGCTCAGTTGACCTCTGGACACATGTTATCCTAAATCATCATTCAAGATTCCCCTTTAAGCCGTGTTTGTTTGGGCACTCTTATGCAATGGTCAAATGATCATCCTGACGGGGGATAGCTCCGAAAAGTACGCTGCCCGTAAGCTGAGGAAAGCTAGGGAGTCACTGCTTAAGGAGTACAGAACAGCAAACCTTTGGGAAGGTCGTCATTGGTAGTAGTCGTCCAGCCGCCGCTGAAAGAGTGCGGGGTGGGTATATGCGCATATATAGACAAGAGTACATGATCATCTCTGCTACTTAATGGTATCTTGGCACTTGTTATATTGTTGTTCTGAGATTCTGATATGATATTATTGTAATACAGCCTTGAGGTATTAAGTATGCCTTAAGTGGCCTCTGAGTTATTACCGCTGTTCACTCCCTTGGCAGTATTTTGATCTTTTGCCTGACCATACTTGTGTTCGGTCACATCGGGAACTAGGGGTGAGATGTAAACCTCCTAGTATTGGTGTGATTGGCGGGAATGATGTATTCCACCCATATGAAGTGATAATGTAAGCTTTATATAAGTGAAATCCTTTAGTAGCCACGTCCCGTGCATTGTTTGAAACTTAAAACGTTTTCCAAAATCAAATGGCTACAGTTTTCTATGATGATTAGTTTAAGGTATATAAACTCTCTTATATCATGAGACCCGTAACTTATGAAAGAAATTTAATAGTGGAGAATAATTATGGATATTCCTTCTTACGTTTTGTAATGTGATATTTACTATCCTTTTATTACAAGTTTATGGTTCTTAAGATATTCTAGTTGATAATCATGGTTTCATATTACTTTCTTACTTTTAGTTTAAGTTCGTTTGATCATGTAGTGTGACTTAACCTGTTAATCACTTATTAAATGCATTGTGTTTATATTCCATAATTATGTACATGTTTCATATGCTAGTTGAACATATAGTATCATGAGTAGGATTACTTGCATACAATAACATAAGAAGGCATAAAATATATACCAATGAATCATAGGGCTGCATTAGATTATGAAACAACATGTTTTGTTACTGCGTGGAATAATGTGTGCTCTCCTCAGGTGCTATGTAAATGTCAACCTGCTTGGATACATTGGATGCTTGGATGGTTATGCTTATTTCTCTTTTTTTTTACACGCGGGTTGGGACGTTACGAGAGAACTCTTTTAATAAATAAGCTTGTAGTTGTGAGCTTAAATTTTATATTACTTTCCTACATCGGTTTTTTATAGCCCTATCTTTCATTTTTATAAAATGTCAGTGTGGACTGTAACACTCGGTTACATCGACCAATTAGTGGTCATTATCCTAATAATTTAAAGTCTTCCGCTGATTAATATTTATGCTTCCGCTAGATTTTTATTGAAAGTCATATATATAGAACCGGGTTGTTACATGTGTGACCATGTGATTGAGATCTGTGTGACCATGTGATGAGGTCTGTGTGACCATGAGATTGCGGTCTGTGTGACCATGAGATTGAGGTCTGTGTGACCCCGAGATTGAGCAGGAGATGTGACTGGATTAAGTGTGGGATGTTATCGATATGGTAAGTCCCCTGTGTGGAGATGCACAGCGGGGTTCTTGGCTATGCTTGATTTGATTTAAGAATGGTTGATACACGTCCGAGCTACTACACTCTTGGCATACTTCTAAATTGATGTATATAAAGATATAATATGTTTACTTCTCATGCTATAAGTTTCTTTAAGCGCTTTATCTTTCTTTTGCGCCCTTTTTATAAGGTGATGTGACGGCTAAGTAGGTTTTCGTTGTTTTCTTTTGTATGTTATGTTTTCCCCATCCCGTGGGTACTCGGACGTGATTGTGCTGATGTGGGGATGCTTGGAGGGATCACCTGACTTCCGTATTCGAGTCTAGGCATCACCTTAGATGTCACGCTATCTTTATCGTTTTTCACAGTTTCGGCCTGCGTGCCTTGATTCTGCGTGCCTTGATTCTGACTTGCTTCCAGTTATATATATATGCACAGGGGTAGTTGCATCCTTGAGATTTACAGGTGTTTGCCAATGGACCCGTTCAGTCGGGTCCCGTAACGCCGCCCTTTAGGTGGGGTCCGCCCCGGCCTAAATGGGGGTGTTACAGATCGTGTAGATTGGAATTTATTTATTTCTTTGTTTTATACGTACATTATATATGTTTTATTTGTATTTTAATGTAAGATGAAAGTTTTGAAGTAAAAACTAACAATGTGCAGAAAATCGATATGATGACGACGTTAATTTTGAAAACATCAATCAAACAGACAATGAAAGAGTTATACCAGAAATTATTATTTTTGTGTTTAGAGAACGGAAATTGGGTAAGTGATAGAAATGATTTTCCGATTATCTTTGAAGAAAATCAAAGATGAAGATGTCGATGATTAAATAGAATAATTAATATTCTTATTAAATTAATAAATAGATGCTTAAATAATTAGGAAATTTAATTAACAAAATCTACTCATAATTAATTACACAAATCTAAGATTCCTTTTTTACCCTTTGTAAATATCCATTTGAAATTTAAAAGTTGAAAGAGAGAAATCAAAATACCTAGGCAAATTACATTTATACCTCGGGTGGTACTCAGATTGAGTACCACCGGGTGGCGCAATCTCATTTTCCTTATATTTAAAATGCAAGACACTTAATTTAAAATCAGTAATTCTCCTGTAAGACTAGCCTTACACCAAGTGCCGCTTGCCCAAGCGGAGTCCAGGGGTGCCTCAAAGCCTGCAATGGCAGGAATTGTGAGGTCCTGGGTTCGACTCCCTGGGTGAGGAAAGGCATGAGGTATCACAGCGGCCCCTTTGGGGTGGCTTACATGGTCCAGGTGGTTGACAAGGCTAAAGTCGTGTCACCTATGTCAAGATAAACCTACGGTCCTACTAACTAATAGCTAGTGGCAAGCAGGGTGTCGAATTCACTAGGAGATGGTTGGAACTACTAATAACTTAGGGTCTCTAGTGTACTCTAGGTGTGAAAAGGTTGGGTCTTGAGTTGCTAAACTAAGGATAGACTAAAATTAAAAGGATAGGAAGTCGATAAAGGGAGAAGTATAGGGTCACAGGTTCACGATGATGAAAGTACTAAGGTTATCACGGAATATAGGTACTAGTAAGGGTTCGTGCTAATGGAAGAAGACAAGTCCTCTCGGATCAAAGTCAATCCTAAAGCTCGACTAACGGGCTCTCGCTACGTATTAGTCTCGCTCTACTAACTCCCTCACAAGGCTCACCTTAACCCGGCTTTCGGTCTTAGGTTTAGGCTTCCTAGGTCAAGCAATCAATCGTGGCCTTTGATTAATTGAATGTAAAATTAGGGCAAGGGAATAGATTAACAACGAACAATCAAAAGATAACCAATTCCGATAATAAAACTTAACTACTAATCATCGATCCCCATAAACCCTAGAAAAGGATTAGTTACTCATAATTAGGGCTAGAAAGAAATTAAACATTAAAGTAGAGAAATTGAATAAAGCAAACATGAGATTACCAACGATTAGAAAGCTTGAAATTAATGCGTAGAACCGACGATTACAAAGTTTCAATCCAATCTTCAATGTTGAGTTTTAGTTTTCTAGAGAAAAGGACTTAGAAACTATTCTAAACTGCAAGGTAAAATGAAAGATAAAAGATAAACAAATAAAACCCTACTCGAGTCTATTTATACAAGCACAAATATTCGGAGAATAAGAGAACCAGAACCGATCGGTTCGGGGCCGAACCGATCGGTTTGAGCTGATGAACCGATCGGTTTGGCTTGGAACCGATCGGTTTTAACTACATACGTAAGTTCCAGCAACTTTTGAGCTTGAGCAATCACATTGAACCGATAGGTTTACTCTGAACCTATAGGTTTAGCGTCTCGTAACCTAGCATTGCTCCCGTATTAGCTCCCGAGCTTGAGTTCTTCCGTTTCAAGCTCCGTTCAGCGCTCACGAGCCCCTCCAGCAACTACTGAGCTCGTGAAATCAACCACCGCCTCCGAGAAACGCCTCGTAATCAGCACATAATCAACCAAAACCTGTAAAATGACATAAAAAGGCGGCAGTACCAACATTCACAACAAATAGCTCCTAATAAACAAACATACTCACTAAATACGAGCTAAATGTGACAAAACGGGGGTATATAAATCAATATAAAACGCACACATCAAAATCCCCCAAACCAAACCTTTGCTTGTCCTCAAGCAAACTACCCAACAATTAGCATACAAAACAGGAGGCCAAAGCGAGTACAGGAAAAATGCAACCCATCGTCACAAGCATCGTCGTCTCATACAAAAGCGTAATCAATCCAAAACCAGCTTCCTCTTCAAATAAATGAAGAGTTAAGGAGCAAGACCAACATATAACTGACGGCGAAACAAAAAGACGCAAACTCCATGCAAAGACTTCGACTGTATGCATCCAACAAAACGCTGAGACTATAAATAATCTCACTAACTCGATAGCTAGCAAAACTGCTCAAACTAAGCACGTCATCACCCAAAATGCATCCGAAATCACACCGAGCGAGGTTTCCAAGGGTTGTAATGTTAGGCTTGGGTTAACAAGGGTAAGAAGGGGGTAATCATTTGGAAAATGTGGAGCTCAACGGCATACAGCTGCATTAGAAAATGTATGACCACAATCCAACAATAACTCCTTTACGTGCCAACTAAGCATCTCCAACTTCCGAAATCAACCTTTACAAGCATAGTTCCCCGACTACAACACTTCCGATCATTTATTGAAGCAAAAGAAACGTATATGCAAAGGCAAACACACATTTTTTTCTTTTTCTGGTTTTTCTGTTTTTGTTTTTTTTTTCTTTTGGTTTTTTTTTCTTTTTTTTTTCTTTTTTTTTTCTTTTTTTTTTTTTTGATCGGGAACCGATATACAAACTCGGGAGAACTCAACATAAACGACTGTGCAACTCCCACTCAACAATTCACGGACTCGACCCACTTCCACCCAACCAAAACTCCGTGACAAAACGATGATCCCTAATGCAACCGATTAGCCAGGATAGGATAGTTATGGAATGTAGCTATAATATAATGTGGCTAGAAAAACAGGCTACAAAGGCTAGGACGGGCTACAAATGAGGGACCTAAATCTAAAGGGTAAGGAAATAAAGGCCGTTTGGCTATGTGGAGTTAACAAAATATAGTAACCGAAATCAAGTACCACTTCGTGCAATGCTCGATCATTCAGACGCAAGTAGGCTCAAACAATGACAGAATTCAAGTTTTCATTCACTAGCACGAGTTCAAATCAATGTTCGATGGATGGGTAGTCTAAGAAACGCGCCCCGTCTACGACACATGCCTCTATGTCAGATTATAGTCGACTCACTCAAATCACCTCAAGGGTGAAAGGGTAGGGTAGGCATAGCATGAGAATCAAAACGCAATCAAAAGACTCAACTACACGACAACGGGTGTATCTCAAAAGACACTAAAGCGAATCCTGCACAAAGGTTCCTAGAACGACTCAAGACACTTGTTTTTTGAAATTTTTTTTTTTGTATATATGCATGCTGAAATAAACATGGAACTAAGCTAATGCAACTAAACTATAAAACGTGAAAACGTCTCTCCCCCCAAACCAAATCACACATTGTCCTCAATGTGGAAAACAACACAACCACAACAGCAGATCAGAGGACACAACAAGTATATACGGAGGGTAGAAACAAAAATATAAACAGACAAAGATAAAAGGAAGAATAGCTCACATGGTATGTACAATGTCGTCGTATCTCCCCCAAACCAGCAACAAACATGGGGGAGGTAGTGGCCAGCACGCCACTAATCCTGCATCTCATCGTCAGATGCATCCTCAGTGCCCTCAGCTTGGGACCCTGCGTCAAAGGCGCTCGTGTAGGTCTCGCCATAGAAGTCACGGCCATGATCCGCAGAGTAACCCGCGTAGCTCGCATCATGACCGTAGTAGTGTTGCCCCTCGTCGAAGGCAACCTGAACACCGAAACCTGCGTAACCGGTCTGCGGCATCCCACTAACCCCAGCGTCGCTCTGTAACCCGCCTCCAAACGAGAACCGACTCACTCCCTGACTCTGCTGATAAGTCATGTCGGAATAATTATACCAAGACGGGAGTGGATCGGTTTCATACACATGACCCTGCTCATGCAAGTGCCTGTAACCCGGAAATGCTGCGCGCTCCTGGTCAATGAAGTGCGACTGCATCATGGAACACAACTGGTCCATGCTAGATCCACCCATGAAAAGCGGCTGACCATACGAATTCATCGAAGGCATCTGCGGCATATGCAGCGTAGGGGAGGGCTGAACCTGCTGGCTAGCCGCGCCGCGACTAGACTCACCTTGACTAGGGCGAGATGAACGCGCTGTAGTGGACCGTGGTGTATTAAAAGACACCGCCCCGTCTAGTGGGAGCAAGTAGTTCGGCTCCGGCAAATTGGAGATAAGATGAGGCTCCACCATAGCCAACTGTGTCAGGGCAGGTAAGCGTGCGTGGGGGAGCTTAAGCCACCGATCGAGGTCCCTCGTGACATGCCAATAGTAGCATCCCTTGTCAAATCGCACCCACTTATAGAGGGTGGAGAGACAGGTCATGTCGAGCAGATTCTGGTCGCTCACTGGAACCCTGTCTGCATCAGAAAAATCAGCATTCAATGCCTTAGCAAGGTGAGTGACCAAGCCACCCACGGAAATGGTCCTCACTTTAGGCCCAGCCTTAGCCAGCTTCCGGAAATGTAGGGCCATTAGATAGCCCAAATCCATGTAAAACGGTTCTGTTCGCTGAACGTTAAGAAACGAGCCCAAAATCTCGAGCTCGGCCTTAGTGAATTGCCCCGTCTCATGACGACCAAAAACCGAATTAGCAAGCAGACGATGCCAAATTCGGATGACCGGGTGTTGGACTAAATGGCTACTGAGGCGTTTAAAGCTTGAGGGCAAGGTGGAATTGGCGACCAAGCGCCATAAGTAGCCCGCATTGAACTCGTCGGGGGCATTCGCGCTCATATTCTGCCCGTTTGCGTCAACCAAACGACGAAAACCGAAGATCTCACGAAAGCGGTCTAGAGTGATATTATGCTGCTCATTCAGTAAACGGAAACGAACCATCCAAGGATTCGTATCCTCATCCAAAATAAAGCTACTAAGAAATTCAAGAGTGAGGTCGGCAAAGCTTTTCTCGAGCATATTGAATAACACAGACATATGCAAACCAGCACAGAATTGTTCCATAGCAGATAATATACCTAACTTATTCAAAGCTTGAAGTGAAAGAAATCGAGTAGATACCATTTCCTTCGAACTGAGGGCGAGGAACCGAGTGCGCTGATCAGGAGTCCCGAACACGACGCTTTCAAAGCCCTGAACCGATGGAATTACCGGTGCTTGAGGTACTCTCGGACCCCGGCGTGATGAGCTCGCACCCGCACCCGCCTTTCTCTTTCCCGCACGCGTCTCCCGTCCTTCCATAGCCACAATGATGAAGAAAACCAAGTGAAACCCGAGCCAAAACCCGAACGAAATAAGAAATTCGTAGCCCCTCTTGACCCCAAAAATCAAAGTTGTCAAAAATTGATTTTTGCGTGCAATATACCCTTCAAAACCCTCCTAGGACCCTATATAAACCAACAATGAACTTGAAAATCGACTCAAGGATGTTTAATTTGAGTTTTGAACTCAAACCCTAGAAAACGATTTTTTTGATTTTTCAAGCTTTTTGAGTGTTTTAATGGAGGAATGAGGATGTGGAGAGGTTGAAGATGAAGTTAGAGGGATGATTGGAGGAAGAAAGCTTGAATGTTGGTGGATTAATGGAGATTTAGAAGTTAGGGACGAAGTTTGAAGAGGTTTTGGGGTGGTGGTTTTTTTTTTTTTAAAGTGTGGTTATGAAGTGAGAAGGGAAAGAGGGGTTTATAAGCTGAAGAAACACGGAACTTGCTGATGCCCCTTAGAACCGATCGGTTCGGGTTGGAACCGATCGGTTTTGACCTGGAACCGATCGGTTTGACCTAAACCGATCGGTTTTAACGCGCTTCTCGTCTCTCCAGAAATTTTAGCTCTATTTTAACCCGATAGGTTACAAGTGAACCTATAGGTTCATACTTTCTCCGGATTTTTCAGACTCTTGGCCATGAATTCTATTACCTGCGCTCAAAACTTAGTTAAATACCCTCCCTCACGCGCTCAAAAACGAAATGCAACTAAAACTATAAAAGTACATGAATGAAAAAGCGAATAAAAACGAAAATTAGACTACGAAATGCCTAAAACACGGATTGCCTTCCGGTTAGCGCTGGTTTATAAAGGTCCCGCACGACCTAAATACCTCGTCAGTGAGAGGAATCAAGAGGGTTAAGGTGTAATACCTCGACCACTCCAACCATAGCTCCGTCATGATAAACTTTGAGCCTCTGTCCGTTCGCTTGAAAACGCTCACCCGAGTCGTTCTCAACTTCGAAATAACCGTACTTGCTCGCTTTAGTGACAGTAAAAGGTCCTGACCACCGAGATTTCAGCTTTCCCGGAAAAATACGCAGTCGCGAATTAAAGAAAAGGACCTTGTCGCCAACATTGATCTCTCGTGGGACAATCATCTTATCATGCTGTCGCTTCGTTCGTTCCTTATACAACCGTGCACTATCATACGCTTGCAACCGGAATTCATCAAGTTCATTAAGCTGTAAAAGACGCTTCTCCCCACACAGAGTCGAGTCAAAGTTAAGCTCCTTAATAGCCCAAAAAGCTTAATACTCTAGCTCGACAGGGAGATGACAAGCTGTGGATACCCATATCCGTACCCTCCCAAACAAAACCCTGTGATGTATCACGGACTTTTATTACGCATGCTTTAACGTTGACTTAAACGGTTCTAACTAATGTCGAATTCATTTTGAGTCGTTTGAAATGTTAAAATGTTTAAGGTCGCTTCACATCGCTTTAAATAAACGTTCATTTTGTCCATTTGGAGTCTAGCTAGGTCCTTGTCCTGCTTCATTTGGCATGAGCTTCGCATTTGCACTACAATTAGTCCTTTTACATTAACAAGGTCTAATTCAGCACTCCTAAATTCCTAAATTTAGGCCCGGTAGCTAAAATCGCTATTTTGCCCCCTCTTACACAAAATACGGCTTCACGTCTTACCTTATTTCACAAAAAATATGCAAATACACCCTTTTCATTTTTTCGGGTCTCGGGCAAACTGAAGCCTAAACCCAGCCTTTGGCCCGCACTCCAAAGCCCTAAGCATCACAAAATATCTCAGAAATATCCTAGAGGTTTTCTTGAGCCACACGTTTGAGATTATCACGAAATCTTTCTAAGATATAATTCAACCGAAACTAGGAAACTACACAAAAAACCCAACCCTCGAACCGCATAAGCTTATGCGGTTTGGTGAGGCAACCGCATAAGCCTATGCGGTTTCCCCAGGCAACCACATAAGGCTATGCGGTTCCTAGGCCTGTTTTTATCCCCAATTTCCTAATTTCTCCGAGGTCTTTTAGTATATATACACCCCTATACCTCGACCTCAAACACACAATTCACAACCAGAATACATCCTTTACACCACAAATTCTCTCATCTTACACTCTTGCATCCACAAAAGCCTCAAGCACTCAAATCCTTGAGTTCAACACACCATCCCGTGTTGAATTCATCCTCCTTTAAGTTCAAGAAGAAGCTCTGCCAGATCTCAAGCGTCAGACAAGGTAGGTACCGATCCACTTGGATCAAAGCTTTTTCTTATTTTCTATGGACTAACAAAGGGGTCTACACTTTAGCGCCCCGGTTTGGCACCCAGCGCGCTTGCAGTCCAAGTGTTCTACTTACTTCGGGTACACTCCATATCCGATGACACGCCAAAGTCGCATAAGCAACCGACCCTTATAAAATAAACCAATGGACAATTGAATTTTATTTTATTTGCATGCATCTTGCACCTTCTTATTTTGCATTAAAATCAACTTAAACAATGAATTCGACCTTTAACTGAACCGTTTTCGTTAACAAGTTAAACATGCTAAACTGAGGGTTTTAATCAATCTTTTTGCATCTGCATCTGCATTCTTTTACAAACTTATCGCACTTGTACGTAGCGATAACATTGGCTCAAATATCATCTTACAAGGATTGTTCTAGGTCGGTAGAGGCTATTTTTACATAGGCTTTTCTAAAAGGTTTTCATAAATCATTATTTGAATTAACTCTTTTTCTAAAGTACCCTCACCCCGAATCCAATCTGGTTTCACAAGCCTTAGATCTAGGGGTGTCGGCGTGCTCCAAAATCTAGGACATGTTTTTAACTTAGAACATGGTAGCAGGTTCCTAATTTCCGCGATAATTAGGTGGCGACTCCATAACAGTTCTTAAAGGTTTTTCAACTTAATCTTTTTTAACTTTAAAATCCGCCCTTAAGCAAGACGCCGAGTTGGGGTCCCTCCCGGGTTCCACAGTTTGGCGACTCCGCTGGGGACATCTTATTTTTAAAAACTAAAACTAGCTTTTTCTTTTTAAAAATAAAGAGGTGAAACTTGAAAGCCTTGAACAATCCAAGTATACATATTTGAGCTATGCACATTCGTTTAGAGTCCATTCCTTTTGGAATCTAGGCACCCTTTGCACCCTCGAGAGGTGGTTCCCACATGCAGGCTTGTCCACTCGATAAAGCACATGCCGGACTAGCTTTCCTCTCGCCCCTCCACGGCTTGTCAGTAACGGCTATCTCGATCCGCCCAAAGGTTCCCTTCAGAAACCTATCGCCTTCCAGAAGGAAATGAAGGGGTTAAGTATCTGCCAAAGCGTACTCGAGGTAGTTGGAGGTGTACCCGACTGACTCATTTTTCACCCTTTTTGAGTCATACGTACAAGTTCGAGGCCATGCACTCCATGGTCTTTTCCAAAACAAGCATTTGCATTCATATCTTCGAAAACTCGCTTAAACGTTTCAAAGATAAATGAACCTAACATCTAACAAACTAACACTTTTCAAACAAAACTATCGCAGATTTTTGAAACTAGCTTTCTCAAAATTCTCCTTTTTCACTAACAAGCAAAAACCCGAGCAAGGATTAAAACCCGAGCTCGTGGATTTCAATCCTCTAGGTCATACGGCCTAGACTCCGTTTTAACATCCTCGACTCGACTTGCTCGAGCCGAATCCTTCTTCTTTTACACATCCGACTCGAGCTCACCTCGGCAAATCACCGATATCAGTTCGACGGATGCAAAGCAAAATCTTTTTAACATCGAGACGAGATGTGCGCACGCATCCTCGCCTCAAAAGCTTCCCTTAGCAAAACCTTTTCGAAAACCTCCTTTTTCAAGCTTAAAAGGTCTTTCTAAACAACGAAATGAGCTAAAATGAATGCCTAAAATGAATGTAAGTCTAGTGGGTCGAGTCGTGTCACTAATATGCAAAGTGAAATGCAGGCCTCAGCTGAATACTCACCATGAATCGCATCATCACCCCTTCCTTCAAACGCTCCTCAAAGACGGCTAACCTCAACAAGCTGAAAACCCTCCGTCACCGCATTGATCAGCTCACCAAATACATTGACAACTTGAAGGCCTTGCATCAACTCGAAGTTGCACGTTTAGAACAACGCTCCAAGGCCGACAAGCATGTCTCCCTCCACACTCTCGTCACCCAACTCCAAAGGGACGAGGAAGATTTCACCCAATATCTCGTCCGTTGGAGAGGATTACTTGCCCAGGTTCAGAATCCTCCACACGAGGACGAACTCATATACACATTTCTCGGTAGCTTACGACCCGAGTGGCGAAGACACTTTGATTACAGTGACGCCGAGAATTTCGAAGAACTCATTGAAATTGCCCTCGGAGCCCAAAGCAACCCCATAATCTATGACAATCCGGCAATCTTCCTCGGACCAGCACCCGTCATGGATTGCTCCTACTTGGTCACACCCACCAACAACCAAATCAATGGGGTCTGGTTCAGTGATGACGAAGACGAAGAGTGGCCACCCACTAACAAAACGGTAGCTCAACTCTCGACTACTCCTTCCTCGAATAAAAACAAAAGCAACAAGAAGGGGAAGAAAAAGAAGGGCAAGCAGTCCGAAAACAAAGATCAAAAAGAAAAGGGCGAGCAGTCCGAAAGCAAAAATCAAAAAGAGAAGGGCAAGCAGTCCGAAAGCAAAAATCAAAAGGAAAAGGGCGAGCAGTCCGAAAGCAAAGATCAAAAAGAAAAGGGCGAGCAGCCCGAGAAGGAAGACCGAGACGAAGTTTCACATCTCACACGCTCTGGTCGTCCTTATCAAAATATTTTCACAGATGAACATGCCAGAAAAGCAATCATGCGGTAGAAAGGCAAGGCCGTAGCCCAAGAAGATAACCCCTCTACAAGTACACCCTCCACCTCTACAGTAATTCCACCACCTAACACGAATGAGGTGCTTCAGAAGCAACTCACTCGCACAAAAGCCGATGTTTCCATCTGGGCTCTTTTACGAGACTCAGCTGAACATAGGAATGCATTCATTCGCGCTCTACAAATAGCATGTGCAGATGCTGAGATCTCTCCAGATCAAATGGTCAGCCATGTCACGAGGGATTGGTTACCGGGGGCTATCACCTTCTCAAATGATGATCTCCCCGCATTCGGATCAAACCACAACCTCGCCCTATACATTAGCGTGGAATGTATGAAGAAAACTTTGCCCGTGTCCCTCGTTGACAACGGATCTGCAGTCAATGTTCTACCATTGGCCACCGCACATCGCCTCGGCCTATCCGATAAAGACTTCACCCCAAGCATGGACGGAGTCAAAGCTTTCGACGGAACCCGAGGTCACGTGAAAGGAACCATTTCTCTTCACATACGCAGTGGTCCCATAGGAAGAAAAGTCGAGTTTCAAGTCATCGACATGACCCCTTCCTATAACATACTCCAAGGACGACCGTGGATTCACTCCACCAAGGCCGTGACTTCAACTCTACATCAAAAGGTTAAGATCCCTATCAACGAGGAAATCATAACCTTGAATGCCTCAAACTTCCGAGCCCTTTTCGATACACCAAAAGAACCCAATTCTGCCGAAATTGTGGCTGAACCCGCAGAAGACTTATGTGGTTTCGACTTCGAAGTCGGCGCTATCACACGTACACCAATCAAAACCTACAAACCTTCGTAACAAAAACAACAACAGCCTTTGGCTCACCATGGGTTTAGGCTATAAGCCCAAAAACGGCGACCAGGAGAAGATGGTTAAGGAAATCCAAAGGCGAAAGTCAACCCACAAGGTCACCCTGCGACCTTACATCCTCGACCTGAAGGTATATTTCACCCCCGGAGGAACCGTCGACGGGAATACCTCCCTTCGGGACGTCATTCATTCATCCGAAGCTTGTTTCTCTAGTGAGGCCGAGCCCAACACACTCAAGGCCTCACCGAGCACCAAAAATGAAGAGATTGTCTCTACGATCATGCGAGACCGTCACTTCGATCCTAACTTACTCATAGCCGACGCCACAGACAAAACCCTCAACGGATGGTATAAGACGCTGAAATGGACTGACGCACAAGGTCACCACTTCCAGCTTATCACCGGTGAAGGACCACTTTTCGACCATGTCACTAATCTCAAAGACAAGGACGAGAGTGATTCCAACTCAAGCAACTCAAGCAGCTCAAGCAGCACCTCCAGCGGCACAGAAGACGATGAAGAAGAAGAAGAAGAAGAAGAAGAAATTCTTTTAGATTCTAATGCTCTTAGTGTCGGGTCATCTGTCGACCCATCTATCCTAGACTCTAGCTTTAGTCTAGATTTCCTTTTTACGGAGGCTAGCTCCAAGCAATTTTCTGATTTGTCGAATAATTCTCTTCAAAATAATGAAAGGAATAAATTTGCTTACGTCTTGTCTCAAGCTAATAAAATACAAACAAACAAAAATCAACAAACAATCAACAAAACACAAAATACAAAAGACACTAACTCATGCGAAAATGAACAAACAAACGAATCATTAAACAAATACATTGCAAACATTGTACTCCCAAAAACACAAGACCCAATCATCGAGGAAACCATAACCATAAACGTGGGAACCCCCGAAGAACCAAGGGAACTACAACTAGAAGCCTCACTAGACGAACACGAGCGCATCCAATTCACACAACTCCTAAGCGAATTCAAGGACGTATTCGCTTGGTCATACAAAGACATGCCCGGCATCGAACGAAGCATCGCCGAGCACCGCATCCCCATCAAACCTGGTTACAAACCCATCAAGCAAAAGCTAAGAAGACTACGTCCCGAATGGTCCCTTATGGTCAAGGAAGAAATCGAAAAACAACTACAAGCCGGTTTCATCCAAGTCATCGAGTATCCTGAATGGGTCTCAAACATGGTCCCAGTCCTGAAAAAGAATGGCAAAATTCGAGTATGCGTTGACTTTCGCGACTTGAACAAAGCTAGTCCCAAAGATGACTTTCCATTACCCCATGTGGACGTCCTAGTCGACAACACCGCTGATCACGCCCTCCTATCTTTCATGGACGGCTACGCAGGCTACAATCAAATCAAAATGTCACTCGAAGACATGGCAAAGACGGCCTTCATTACACCGTGGGGCACATACTGCTATACGGTCATGCCTTTCGGCCTAATCAATGCTGGCGCAACATACCAACGCACCGCTACAACCCTTTTACATGACATGATGCACAAAGAAGTCGAAGTTTACGTCGACGATATGATCGTGAAGTCAAAGGAGAGAAGTGGTCATATCACTAACCTCCGCAAGTTCTTCACACGCCTACGACAATACAAAATGCGCCTTAACCCCCAAAAATGTACTTTTGGAGTTAAATCCGGCAAACTACTAGGACATGTAGTGAGCCAAAGAGGCATCGAGGTCGACCCCTCGAAAGTCAAAGCAATCCTTGAAATGCGACCCCCGGAGAACCTCGACGAAATTCGAAGTTTCTTGGGCCAAATCCAATACATCTCGCGTTTCATCAGCAAACTCACCATGATATGTGAACCAGTTTTCAAGAAACTCAAGAAAACCGATCATGTTGAATGGGACGAAGAGTGTCAAAAAGCATTTGACAAGGTCAAAGAATTGCAAACTAACCCACCAGTTCTACGACCACCCCAAGCGGATTTACCACTATCCTTATACCTTACAACAACACCTACCGCCATGGGCGCCATGCTCGCTCAAGAAATAAACGGCGAAGAACACGCAATCTACTACATCAGTAAGAAATTTCTCGATTACGAAACTCGATATTCACCTGTCGAGAAGAGCTGCCTAGCTTTAGTGTGGTCATCCAAAAAACTCCGTCACTATATGCTAGCACACCAAACAAGGGTTTATTCCACAATGGACCCCGTAAAATACCTCTTCGAGAAACCAGTGCTTAACGGACGAATGGCCAGATGGACATTGCTCCTAGCCGAATTCGATCTTAAGTACGTACCCCTCAAAGCAATCAAGGGACGAGCAGTCTCCGATTTCCTAGCCGAAAATGCAATCAACGAAGAACCAATCATCGACACAGCATCCCTTCCAGACGATGGGATTTACAACATCAACCAAGAACAATGGGAGTTATATTTCGATGGCTCCTCCAACTATCGAGGATGTGGAGTAGGAATACTTCTCATATCCCCGAATGGCGAACACACACCCTTATCCATCAAATTAGATTTTGACGTCACAAACAACGCCGCAGAGTACGAAGCATGCTTGCACGGTCTCCAAGCAGCGCTTGTACTCAACGCCCGCAACATAAGAGTCTATGGGGACTCCTCCCTCATAATCAACCAAGTATCCGGAGCATGGAAGATACTTAATGAAAACCTAGCGTTATACCAAAGCAAAATACAAGAGCTCATAAGCAAATTCTATCACGTAGAATTCATACACCTCCCACGCGAAGAAAACCAATTCGCCGACGCGTTATCCAAGCTCGCATCACTAATCAACATACCCCCGGGGATGGAAACGCTCCCCATTGTCGTGGAACGACGGAACGAACCCGCTTACATCTGTGACATTGAAACCGAGGAAGAACAAACCGACCCTTGGTACCAAGCAATCATCAACTACAAAACAAACGGTGAATACCCACCAAACACTGACAAACGGGCCAAACGAGCCCTACGCCTATTATCGTCACAATTCGTGATGGAAATGGGCAAACTGCTCAAAAAGACGCCTCAAGGCATACTACTCCTGTGCGTCGACCACAAAAAGGGACACGAAATCATGTCCCAAGTACACGATGGCGAGTGCGGAACACACATGAACGCACGAGCCATGTGCAAACAAATCATAAGGCTAGGATGGTACTGGACAACCATGGAAGCCGACTGCGCGAAATATGTCAAACATTGCCATAATTGCCAAATTTTCGCAAACGTACAACACATCCCTCCTTCACCACTATACAGTTTAACCTCGCCATGGCCTTTCTCAACCTGGGGAATCGACGTCATAGGCAAAGTTCAACCCGTAGGAGCAGGAGGACACTGCTTCATCCTCGTGGCCATCGACTATTTCACCAAATGGGTCGAAGCCGCATCGTACCGCACACTAGGCACAAAAGAGGTTGCAAAATTCATACAAAGCAACATCATTTGTCGCTACGGCATACCCCACGAATTCATCAGCGACCAAGGCACACACTTCCAAGGGGAAGTCGAACCACTCCTCCTCAAATACAAGATACAACGACACAAATCATCACCCTACCGACCACAAACTAACGGCGCGGTCGAGGCATCAAACAAAACCGTCGTATCAATCCTCAAAAAGATGATCGACACCTGCCACGACTGGCCCAACAAAATCCCATTTGCATTATGGGGATACCGTACAACCATCCGCACACCCACAGGCATGACACCCTATTTCCTGACCTACGGGATGGAAGCCGTTCAACCTGTAGAAATCGAGATGCAATCCCTTCAAATTCTCATGGAAGCAGACATTCCTGAAGCCGAATGGGCACGCGAACGATACGAACAACTCATCCTTTTAGACGAAAGACGACTACATTCACTAAATGCGGTCAAGAATGTACCAATCTCGCCTACAACGCGCCTACAACAAACGGGTCAAGCCACGAAACATCAAAGTGGGTGACCTAGTACTCAAATCAGTCCGAGCACCATTACCAGTCGACCCAAGAGAAAAATTCAAACCCAATTGGGCCGGACCGTACTTGGTCAAGGAAATCCTTCCTGGAGGAGCCGTGAAACTAACTGACCTTGACGGTCAGGACTTCCGATTACCAACAAATCTTGATCAACTCAAGAAATACTACCCCTAAGCACAAACACTTTTGCAATATATTTCAAAAAACAAAACTCACTCTCGCATGGGTGAACTACGCTCGGTTTGATTCCACGCACTGTGGATACGTAGGCAGCTTTGCAAAGAGCTCAACCGAATCACACGAACTACGCCGGTTTGATTCTGTATTCAAAGCAGATACGTAGGCAGCTTGTCAAAAGCACAACCGAACTTCTTAGCACGCACGCCCAAAGCTTAAAAAGGTCAAGGGCGTCGCACTCACAAAAGACACGCTCAAAGCTTAAAAAAGTCGAGAGCACAGTCAACACAAAACAAAACAACAAACGGATCCAAAGCTTAAAAAGGTCGAGGATTTAAAAACAAATACGAATGTTCGAAGCTTAAAAAGGTCGAGAACATTTTAAAACAAAAGAAAGCAACGAGACAAGACAAAAGCAAATTAATTCTATTTAATTAATTTATTTAGAATTTTTCTCAATTTAGAAATGAGCTAGGAACAAGCCTCCTTAGCCCTTTATTCAAATCTAAAACATGCATTAAAATAAAGGAATTTTTCTAAATTAAACAAAGCAAACTACTCAAGTCTTTTTCTGACGCTTCGGGTTGACCTCTTCATCTTCAAGAGGCCGATCCGCCACAACTTTCGACCTAAGGACGGGAGTAGATCTCTCAAAACCTGGGGGCTCGATCGGGTCCTCATCCTGCTCAACCGGGGGCTCCTCGATCCTTGACCCTAGACGATCTTTAACGGTCACCTTCGGTCCAAGCCTTTCCCGCGCCGGTCTCGAAGTAGAAGCACCTGCACTAATAGTACAAAGATCACCATAGTCCCTCCTTTCGCGCACCGCCTCATACGCCAAGGAGGGCCTTGGCCCATTCTTTTCCCTCCTCCTTTGATTCTCCCGTTCTCGAGGATCATTGGAGCGGTACCACCGTGTATAGAAGTCCGTAACACGGCTAGACTCTATATGCTCCGGAACAGCCCAAGTAACACGGTCCGACCATCCTCGGATCCAAGCATCGATCATTTGGTTGTTTAGCACAACAACCCCTCCAACCTGAGTATCCTGCTCGGGGATAGTCTGAGCAAGCCCGATTTGCCTTTTCAAGCGAAGAGGATGAATCCACACTCCTCGTTCAAACCCGCACAACATCAACCCACGAGATGCATTCGCAACAGACGGCGCCGTAACCGCCGTAATACCCCACCAAGACACGTACCAACGAATAGTGCTCTCCTTCACGAACCCCTGTAGTAGTTCAAATGAACGCTCCCGGTCGTCACCACTCCATCTTCCGCGACGTCGTCCCCGCCGCCTTGAAGACACTTCCAAGGGGAAGAGCTTTATACACACTAAGCCTCTCCATGAGCCAAACGTTGAGAATCCTAGCGCAACCCCTGTACGAGCTCAGACGATTAGCATAACGGTCGTCTAAGCCCAGTATGGTCTCCGCCAGGATCAACGCAGAAAGATCATGTCCCCTCTCCATCTCTTCGACAACACGAGCATACCTCGCGTTTCCGAACACTCCATCCGCATGGACCCGCAAAGCATAACGATGAACCAAACAAAAAGCAAGGGCCCTCCGCCTAGAACGGTCCGAAATACTAGTATCAACTTTATTCATGTATCGTTGACACAAGAGAAGCATGTTTACCTTGCCTCCTTCAAACAAACCTGCAGCATGAGCATTCGTCATCCCAAGGAAGTTTCGCAACATCCCGTTATAGCAAAGCTCACTCCTTACAACCACAGGAGTAGTCCGTTTCGACCATCCAGCAATGGTCGAGAACTCCTCCATCAAAGGGCACACCTCTCCCCCGGGAAACCTAAAAACATGCAAGCTAGGATCCCAATAATCTAAGCACGAATCAAGGAAGTCAAGATCGACTTTCATTTGGCGAAAGCCAATAAAAACACCCGCGCCATCATCATACACCGCCTTCTTCATTGCCGAACTCAAGGAAGAAGTCCACCTCTTCAAAAGAGCATCAAAATGCTCCTCCATTTTTTTTTGGATACAAAAAAAACAAAAAAGCAAAAGCAAAAAAACTTTTATAAATATACCTAATATAGTTGTGAAAGCAAAAATCTAAAGCTAAAGAAAAGAAGAGGGTATTGTGAATGGAGATTATGGCACGCACCCCCTCTCCTTATATAGGAAAACAATGTCCGAAATATGTAAATACAGCGCTACCAGACAGACCAGCAAACCGCATAAGCTTATGCGGTTTAGCCCACGAACCGCATAAGCCTATGCGGTTTCAGGGGCTGGTTTTTCTCAAATTTTCCTAATTTCGTCTTTCCTAAACACTACAGTCTACGTTGGGCTACGACATTCTTTTGTTGTTCCCCATGCACCAGCATCACGCTTCACTTTGGCAACTACGATTCTTACCACGAGTCAACGCATAACATTTCCGACATTCATACAAGCTCATTTCAACACTTAAAATGAACTTTTTGCAAACACATTTTCACAATCTAAAATAAACATCAATGCATCCCACTCGGGAATGTGGATACCCATATCCGTACCCTCCCAAACAAAACCCTGTGATGTATCACGGACTTTTATTACGCATGCTTTAACGTTGACTTATACGGTTCTAACTAATGTCGAATTCATTTTGAGTCGTTTTAAATGTTAAAATGTTTAGGTCGCTTTACATCACACTTAAATAAACGTTCATTTTGTCCATTTGGAGTCTAGCTAGGTCCTTGTCCTGCTTCATTTGGCATGAGCTTCGCATTTGCACTACAATTAGCCCTTTTACATTAACAAGGTCTAATTCAGCATTCCTAAATTCCTAAATTTAGGCCCGGTAGCTAAACCGCTATTTAGCCCCCTCTTACACAAAATACGGCTTCACGTCTTACCTTATTTCACAAAAACTATGCAAACACACCCTTTTCATTTTTCCGGGTCTCGGGCCCGAAACCGAGCCCAAACCCAAGCCTTTGGCCCGCACTCCAAAGCCCTAAGCATCACAAAATATCTCAGAAATATCCTAGCACTTTTCTTGAGCTACACGTTCGAGATTATCACGTAATCTTTCCAAGATATAATTCAACCGAAACTAGGAAACTACACAAAAAACCCAACCTTCGAACCGCATAAGCTTATGCGGTTTGGTGAGGCAACCGCATAAGCCTATGCGGTTTGTCCAGGCAACCGCATAAGGCTATGCGGTTCCCAGGCCTGTTTTTATCCCCGATTTCCTAATTTCTCCGAGGTTTTTAGTATATATACAGCCCTATACCTCGACCTCAAATGATACTTTCACATCATCTTTCACACACAATTCACAACCAGAATACATCTTTTACACCCCAAATTCTCATCTTACACCCTTTCACATTCACAAAGCCTCACGCACTCAAATCCTTGAGTTCAACACACCATCCCGTGTTGAATTCATCCTCCTTTTAAGTTCAAGAAGCGAAGCTCTGCCCAGATCTGAAGCGTCAGGACAAGGTAGGTACCGATCCACTTGGATCAAAGCTTTTTCTTATTTTCTATGGACTAACAAAGGGGTCTACACTTTAGCGCCCCGGCTTTGGCACCCAAAGACGCTTGCACTCCAAGTGTTCTATTTACTTCGGGTACACTCCATATCCGATGACACGCCAAAGTCGCATAAGCAACCGACCTTATAAAATAAACCAATGGACAATTGAACTTTATTTTATTTGCTTGCATCTTGCACCCTTTTCTTTTGCATTAAATCAACTTAAACAATGAATTCGACCTTTAACTGAACCGTATTCGTTAACAAGTTAAACATGCTAAACTGAGGGTTTTAATCAATCTTTTTGCATCTGCATCTGCATTCTTTTACAAACTCATCGCACTTGTACGTAGCGATAACATTAGCTCAAATATCATCTTACAAGGATTGTTCTAGGTCAGTAGAGGCTATTTTTACATAGGCTTTTCTAAAAGGTTTTCATTAATCATTATTTGAATTAACTCTTTTTCTAAAGTACCTACCCCTAATCCAACTGGTTTCACAAGCCTTAGATCTAGGGGTGTCGGCGTGCTCCAAAATCTAGGACATGTTTTTAGCTTAGAACATGGTAGCGAGTTCCTATTTTTCGCGATAAATAGGTGGCGACTCCATAACAGCTTCTTAAAGGTTTTTCCAACTTAATCTTTTTAACTTTAAAATCCGCCCTTAAGCAAGGCAGAGTTGGGTCCTCGACGCGGATCCGGGTTCCACAGTTTGGCGACTCATTTGGGAGATCTTATTTTTAAAACTTAAAACTAGCTTTTTCTTTTTAAAAATAAAGAGGTGAAACTTGAAAGCCTTGAACAATCCAAGTATACATATTTGAGCTATGCACATTCGTTTAGAGTCTATTCCTTCTGGAATCTAGGCACCCTTTGCACCCTCGAGAGGTGGTTCCCACATGCAGGCTTGTCCACTCGATAAAGCACATGCCGGACTAGCTTTCCTCTCGCCCCTCCACGGCTTGCCGTAAACGGCTATCTCGACCGCCCAAAGGTTCTCTTCAGAAAACCTATCGCCTCGCTGCAAGGAAATGAAGGGGTTAAGTATCTGCCAAAGCGTACTCGAGGTAGTTGGAGGTGTACCCGACTGACTCATTTTTCACCCTTTTTGAGTCATACGTACAAGTTCGAGGCTATGCACCCCATAGTCTTTTTCAAAACGAGCATTTGCATTCATATCTTCGAAAACTCGCTTAAACGTTTCAAAGATAAACGAACCTAACATCTAACAAACTAACACTTTTCAAACAAAACTCTCGCGAATTTTTGAAATAAACCTTTTCAAAATTTCCTTTTCACTAACAAGCAAAACCCGAGCAAGGACTAAAACCCGAGCTCGTGGCTTTCAATCCTCTAGGTCACACGGCCTAGACTCCGTTTTAACATCCTCGACTCGACTCGCTCGAGCCGAATCCTTCTTCTTTTACACATCCGACTCGAGCTCACCTCGGCAAATCACCGATATCAGTTCGACGGATGCAAAGCAAAATCTTTTAACATCGAGACGAGATGTGCGCACGCATCCTCGCCTCAAAAGCTTCCCTTAGCAAAACCTTTTCGAAAACCTCCTTTTTCAAGCTTAAAATGTCTTTCTAAACAAAGAAATGAGCTAAAATGAATGCCTAGAATGAATGTGAGTCTAGTGGGTCGAGTCGTGTCGCTAATGTACCAAGTGAAATGCAGGCCTCAGCTGGATACTCGTCGTACTAAGAATCGCCTAGTAATCCCATACAAGAAACGAACCTACACCCGCAAAATGGCCGGCAATGACGAAGTTACCGCACTCCGTAACCAAGTCACAAAGCTGACCGCTGACCTTGAGAGACTTCTGGCCACCCACACCACTGAGGTGGAACGTATGGAAACCAAGATCAAGGAAGAGGCCGATAGGCACGCCAAGAAACTCCAAGCCATGGAGGAAAGGCTCTACGTCTCGAGCACCTACTCCATCCACAAGGAAAATGAAAACGTGCCTACTAGCATCAAGGACGAACTCCCTAACAAGCTCGCCCTTAGTGACCTTCCTGTCTTCCAAGGACATAAGAGCCCGATCATCCACATCCGAGCTTTCAAGTCCCAAATGGCCATCAAAGGAGTCGACGCTAAGCATTGGCTAACTCTCTTCCCGCACTCTCTAGCAGCAGTGCCCAAGACATGGTTCTACTCACTCGACCCGCAACGGGTCCCCACCTTTGAAGAACTCACAGTCGAGTTCGACCGACAGTATCGAGACAATGAAGACACTCAAGTCTCAATTTGCACCTTAGAAGTCCTATCTCAAAAGGACAATGAAGGCTTTACCGACTACCTTACTCGTTGGAAGAAGCTGAGCGCACAAATCCCCAACCGTCCCCGCGAGGACGAACTCGTACCGAAGTTCATAAATAACCTACGACCCGTGTATCAATTTTACATGAGGTACAGCAACATTCAGAACTTCAAAGAACTAACTAAGGTCGGCACTCAAATCGAAGATGACCTTAGGACTGGCACCATGGCTAAATACACCGGCCATGCATATCAAGGGAGCTCCTCTAAGTCCTCCCGCGCGGTCAAGAACGACGAAAATCGTACCGTCGGTAACCTTGATGATGACACCCTTGACGCTTTCGCAACTACCTTCTCGCCGCCTCCTAAGGCCAAGAGAAACTTCGACCCTCTCTTTATGTCCTACTCCAAGGCATTCCAAAGGTTGGTCGAGAAAAACTACCTACAACCGATCGGGCCTACTAGCGAGCTGCCCGAAGACAAGAAGCCTAAATCTTGGAACCCCAATGCCTTCTGTGCATACCACCGAGGCAAGGGGCATGACACCGAGAACTGCTTTAGGCTCAAGAACGCTATCCAAGATCTAATCGATCAAGGAAAGCTCAGCAAACCATCTCAACCCGCCAAGCCTTCAAACAACGAAAACCCGCTTGGAAACCATGCAATCTTCGTAGGGTCAATCCCTATACTAGACTGCTCCTACCTGATCACACCCTCCGACGACCAAGTTAATGCAGTCTACTGGTCTGATGACGAAGACGACGAATACTGGCTGCCCACTGACGAAGTGATAAGTCACATCAATCAACTTGCAAAAGACATCGATCACCTAAAAGCTCTACATCGCACCGCAGCCGAACGTTTGGAACGTCGCGTCCAAAAAGAACTTAGCAACCCAGTCTCGCTCGACACCCTCGAAGCTTTTCGTCAGAAAGACAACGAAGGCTTTGTCAAACATCTTACACAATGGAGGAAATTACTTTCCCGAGTGCCCGATCACCCACACGAAGATGAACTCATATCCACTTTCCTTTTCAGCTTACGACCTGCCTGGCGATACTACTTTCACTTCTGCCACGCTCAGAACTTCGAACATCTCATCGAAATTGGCACTCGCATCGAAAAGGATCTCACATCTAGCTATGAGGATCCCACCTACCGAAGTACCCTTCGAGGACACACTCTTAAAGGGCGAAGAATACACAACTCGCATGGCTCCGCAAGGAACTTTGACAAACTCTATATGCCCTACGCTGTGGCATTACAAAAACTAATCGAAAAGGACTACCTCACACCCATCGGACCTATTAACGAGCCACCCATGAATAAGAAATCAAAATCATGGGATCCCAACGCCTTCTGTGCATACCACCGGGGCATGGGACATAGCACTGAGAGTTGTCTCAAAATCAAACATGCCATTCAAGATCTTATCGATCAAGGAAGGATCAAGAAACCTCGGAGGAAAACCACACCTTCCTCCAGCAACGACGCAATTTACATCACAACTCAAGCAACCCTAGCAACTCAAGCAGCTCAAGCAGCTCAAGCACCCCCAACGACACAGAAGACGATGAAGAAGAAGAAGAAGAAGTTCTTTTAGATTCTAATGCTTTTAGTGTCGGGTCATCTGTCGACCCATCTATCCTAGACTCTAGCTTTAGTTTAGATTTTCTATTTACGGAGGCTAGCTCCAAGCAATTTTCTGATTTGTCGAATAATTCTCTTCAAAATAATGAAATGAATAAATTTGCTTACGTCTTGTCTCAAAATAACAAAATACAAACAAACAAAAATCAACAAGCAACAAACAACACACAAAATACAAAAGACACTAACTCATGCGAAAGTGAATCATTAAACAAATACATTGCAAACCTTGTGCACCCAAAAACACAAGACCCAATCATCGAGGAAACCATAACCATAAACGTGGGAACCCCCGAAGAACCAAGGGAACTACAACTAGGAGCCTCACTAGACGAACACGAGCGCACCCAATTTACACAACTCCTAAGCGAATTCAAGGACGTATTCGCTTGGTCATACAAAGACATGCCCGGCATCGAACGAAGTATCGCCGAGCACCGCATCCCCATCAAACCTGGTTACAAACCCATCAAGCAAAAGCTAAGAAGACTACGTCCCGAATGGTCCCTTATGGTCAAGGAAGAAATCGAAAAACAACTACAAGCCGGTTTCATCCAAGTCATCGAGTATCCTGAATGGGTCTCAAACATGGTCCCAGTCCTGAAAAAGAATGGCAAAATTCGAGTATGCGTTGACTTTCGCGACTTGAACAAAGCTAGTCCCAAAGATGACTTTCCATTACCCCATGTGGACGTCCTAGTCGACAACACCGCCGATCACGCCCTCCTATCTTTCATGGACGGCTACGCAGGCTACAATCAAATCAAAATGTCACTCGAAGACATGGCAAAGACGGCCTTCATTACACCGTGGGGCACATACTGCTATACGGTTATGCCCTTCGGCCTAATCAATGCTGGCGCTACATACCAACGCACCGCTACAACCCTTTTACACGACATGATGCACAAAGAAGTCGAAGTTTACGTCGACGATATGATCGTAAAGTCAAAGGAGAGAAGTGGTCACATCACTAACCTCCGCAAGTTCTTCATTCACCTACGACAATACAAAATGCGCCTCAACCCCCAAAAATGTACTTTTGGAGTTAAATCCGGTAAACTACTAGGACATGTAGTGAGCCAAAGAGGCATCGAGGTCGACCCCTCAAAAGTCAAAGCAATCCTTGAAATGCGACCCCCGGAGAACCTCGACGAAATTCGAAGTTTCTTGGGCCAAATCCAATACATCTCGCGCTTCATTAGCAAACTCACCATGATATGTGAACCAGTTTTCAAGAAACTCAAGAAAACCGACCACGTTGAATGGGACGAAGAATGTCAAAAAGCATTTGACAAGGTCAAGGAATTGCTAACTAACCCACCGCTCACGATCGCCCAAGCGGATCTACCGCTATCCTTATACCTTACAACCACACCTACCGCCATGGGCGCCATGCTCGCTCAAGAAATAAACGGCGAAGAACATGCAATCTACTACATAAGTAAGAAATTTCGACATTCTAAACTCGATATTCACCCGTCGAGAAGAGTTGTCTAGCCTTAGTGTGGTCATCCAAGAAACTCCGTCATTATATGCTAGCACAAAGAACGAAGGTCTATTCCAAAATGGACCTCGTAAAGTACCTCTTCGAGAAACACGTGCCTAACGGACGAATGGCCAGATGGACATTGCTCCTAGCCGAATTCGATCTTAAGTACGTACCCCTCAAAGCAATCAAGGGACGAGCAGTCTCCGATTTCCTAGCCGAAAATGCAATCAACGAAGAACCAATCGTCGACACAACATCCCTTCCAGATGATGGGATCTACAACATCAACCAAGAACAATGGGAGTTATACTTCGATGGCTCCTCCAACTATCGAGGATGTGGAGTAGGAATACTTCTCATATCCCCGAATGGCGAACACACACCTTTATCAATCAAATTGGACTTTGACGTTACAAACAACGCCGCTGAATACGAAGCATGCTTGCACGGTCTCCAAGCAGCGCTTGTACTCAACGCCCGCAATATAAGAGTCTATGGGGACTCCTCCCTCATAATCAACCAAGTATCCGGAGCATGGAAGATACTTAATGAAAACCTGGCACTATACCAAAGCAAAATACAAGAGCTCATAAACGAATTCTATCAATGAGAATTCATACACCTCCCACGCCGAAGAAAACCAATTACCGACGCGTTATCCAAACTCGCGTCACTAATCAACATACCCCCGGGGATGGAAACGCTCCCCATTGTCGTGGAACGACGGAATGAACCCGCCTACATCTGTGACATTGAAACCGAAGAAGAACAAACAGACCCTTGGTACCAAGCAATCATCAACTACAAAACAAACGGTCAATACCCACCAAACATTGACAAACGAGCCAAACGCGCCCTACGCCTGTTATCATCACAATTCGTGATGGAAATGGGCAAACTACTCAAAAAGACACCCCAAGGCACACTACTCTTATGTGTCGATCACAAAAAGGGACACGATATCATGTCCCAAGTACACGATGGCGAGTGCGGACCACACATGAACGCACGAGCCATGTGCAAACAAATCATAAGGCTAGGATGGTACTGGACAACCATGGAAGCCGATCACAAGAAAATATGTCAAACATTGCCATAATTGTCAAATCTTTGCAAACGTACAACACATACCTCCTTCACCACTATACAGTTTAACCTCACCATGGCCTTTCTCCACATGGGGAATTGACGTCATTGGCAAAGTACAACCCGTGGGAGCAGGAGGACACTGCTTCATCCTCGTGGCCATCGACTATTTCACCAAATGGGTCGAAGCCGCATCATACCGTACGCTAGGCACGAAAGAAGTTGCGAAATTCATACAAAACAACATCATTTGTCGCTACGGCATACCCCACTTAATTCATCAAATGACCAAGGCACACACTTCCAAGGAGAGGTGGAACCACTCCTCCTCAAATACAAGATACAACGACACAAATCATCACCCTACCGACCACAAACTAACGGCGCGGTCGAGGCAGCAAACAAAACCGTCGTATCAATCCTCAAAAGATGATCGACACCGCCACGATCGCCCAACAAAATCCCATTTGCATTATGGGGATACCGCACAACCATCCGCACACCCACAGGCATGACACCCTATTTCCTAACCTACGAGATGGAAGCCGTTCAACCTGTAGAAATCGAGATGCAATCCCTTCGAATTCTCATGGAAGCAGACATTCCTGAGGCCGAATGGGCACGCGAACGATACGAACAACTCATCCTCTTAGACGAAAGACGGTTACATTCACTAAGTACAGTCCGAATGTATCAATCTCGCCTACAACGCGCCTACAACAAACGGGTCAAGCCACGAAACATCAAAGTGGGTGACCTAGTACTCAAATCAGTCCGAGCACTATTACCCGTCGACCCAAGAGGAAAATTCAAACCCAATTGGGCCGGACCGTACTTGGTCAAGGAAATCCTTCCCGGAGGAGCCGTGAAACTAACTGACCTTGACTGGCCAGGACTTCCGACACCAACAAATCTTGATCAACTCAAGAAATACTACCCCTAAAACACAAACGCTCGCAAAATTTCAAAAACAAAACTCACTCGCATGGGTGAACTACGCTCGGTTTGATTCCACGCACTGTGGATACGTAGGCAGCTTTGCAAAGAGCTCAACCGAATCACACGAACTACGCCGGTTTGATTCTGTATTCAAAAAACAGATACGTAGGCAGCTTGTCAAAAGTACAACCGAACTTTTCTAGCACGCATGCCCAAAGCTTAAAAAGGTCAAGGGCGTTGCACTCACAAAAAGACACGCTCAAAGCTTAAAAAGGTCAAGAGCACAGTCAACACAAAACAAAACACAAATCCAAGTCCAAAGCTTAAAAAGGTCGAGGACTTTAAAAACGGAACAAGTCAAACAGGCGAATCCAAAGCTTAAAAAGGTCGAGGATTTAATGCGAATGTTCGAAGCTTAAAAAGGTCGAAAACATTTAAAAACAAACAAGAGAAAACAACGAGACAAGACAAAAGCAAATTAATTCTATTTTATTACTTTATTTAGAATTTTTCGCAATTTAGAAAGGAGCTAGGAACAAGCCTCCTTAGCCCTTTATTCAAATCTAAAACATGTATTTAAATAAAGGAATCTTTCTAAACTAAACAAAACAAACTACTCAAGTCATTTTCTGACGCTTTGGGTTGACCTCTTCATCTTCAAGAGGCCGATCCGCCACAACTTTCGACCTCAGGACGGGAGTAGATCTCTCAAAACCTGGGGGCTCGATCGGATCCTCATCCTGCTCAACTGGGGGCTCCTCGATCCTTGGCCCTAGACGATCTCTAACGGTCACCTTCGGTCCAAGCCTTTCCCGCGCCGGTCTCGAAGTAGAAACACCTGCACCAACAAAGATAAAGATCACCATAGTCCCTCCTTTCAAGACCGCCTCATACGCCAAGCGAGGGCCTCGCCCATTCTTTTCCCTCCTCCTTTGATTCTCACGTTCCTTAGGATCATTGGAACTGCACCACCATGTGTAGAAGTCCGTAACACCTGCTAGACTCTATATGCTCCTGAATTTCAAGTAACACGGTCAGGCCATCCTCGGATCCAAGCATCAATCGTTTGGTTGTTTAGGACAACAACCCTCCAACCTCGAGTATCCCGCCGGGTATGGTTTGAGCAAGTCTGATTTGCCTCTTGGCGAAGAGGATGAATCCACACTCGTTCAAACCCGCACAACATCAACCCACGAGACGCATTTGCAATAGACGGCGCCAGAATCAGCCGTAATACCCCACCAAGACACGCACCAACGAATGGTGCTCTCCTTCACAAACCACCGTAGTAGTTTAGCGAACGCTCCCGAGGATCGGCACTCCATCTTCCGCGACGTCGTCCCTCGCCGCCAAGACACTTCCAAGGGGAAGAGCTTTATACACACTTAGCCTCTCCATGAGCCAAACGTTGAGAATCCTAGCGCAACCCCCTGACGAGCTCGCACGATTAGCATAATCTACGCTTAAGCCCGGTATGGTCTCCGCTAAGATCAACGCCAAGGATCATATCCCCTTTCCATCTCTTCGACAACACGAGCATACCTCGCTCCCGAACACTCCATCCGCATGGACCCCGCAAAGCATAACGATGAACCAAACAAAAGCAAGGGCCCTCCGCCTAGAACGGTCCGAAATACTAGTATCAACCTTATTCATATATCGTTGACACAAGAGAAGCATGTTTACCTTGCCTCCTCAAACAAACCTCGCATGAGCGTTTGTCATCCCAAGGAAGTTTCGCAACATCCCGTTGTAACAAAGCTCACTCCTCACGACCACAGGAGTAGTCCGTTTCGACCATCCGGCAATGGCCGAGAACTCCTCCATCAAAGGGCACACCTCTCCCCCGGGAAACCTAAAAACATGCAAGCTAGGATCCCAATAATCTAAGCACGAATCAAGGAAGTCAAGATCGACTTTCATTTGGCGAAAGCCAATTAAAACACCCGCGCCATCATCATACACCGCCTTCTTCATTGCCGAACTTAAGGAGGAAGTCCACTTCTTCAAAAGAACGTCAAAATGCTCCTCCATTTTCTTGGATACAAAACTTTTATAAATATACCTAATATGTTTATGAGAGCAAAAGCTTGTATTAAGAGAGAAGAAGAGAAGTAATTGTGAATGAGGATTATAGCACGCACCCCCCTCCTTATATACGAAACACCTTACGGAATATGGACACTCAGCATTAAAAGCCAAGCCGTCAAACCGCATAGCCCTATGCGGTTTGGCCACCAAACCGCATAAGCTTATGCGGTTTGAAGCTTGAACCGCATAAGGCTATGCGGTTCAAGGGGCGGGTTCTCTCACAATTTTCCTAATTTCGTTTTTCCTAAAACCTACATTGGGCTACGACATTCTTTTGTTGTTCCCATGCACCGGCATTACATTTCGCTTTAGCACATACGATTCATACCACGAGTCAAAACACAAACATTTTCGACATTCATGCAAGCTCACTTCGCATTCAAAATGAACTTTTCGCAAAACACTTTTTTACAATCTAAAATAAACATCAATGCATCCCACTCGGGAATCATATCACTTTTTCAAAACAAGCCTACCAAACAGGTTTATCAGCGACAATCAAGTACAAGCTACAACAACCAAGTTCACAGATCAAGCTACAACAACATGTACACAAAGGTTCATACAATCTATGTTACACAAATTCACTCCGGATGACGGCGCCGATACTCGTCAAACTCGCTGACCGAGCCGTCTCGACCGGCTCGACATTAACCGAAAGCACCGCCACCCCAAGCCATCCTCCACCTGTTGGCTATCCGCCATAGCTTCTTATGAGCCTCCTTAGCCACCTGCGATACACAACACAAAAACACTTCACATTTGTCTCCATTTTGCCTTAATTTCACTCAAATCAAGTCAAACTTAGGGGGGAAATTTCAAATCAACAACGCTCATCCCCACTTTGCCTTAATTTCATTCAAATTAAGCCAAACTCGAGGGGGTAACACAAAAACATGCATCTCACTAGTTTGATCATCACCATATTTCATACCTCGATCAAACTGGGGGCTCACTCACATATACAAGACAAGTACATACCTTCTTCACTCCCGTCATTCATTGTCCATGCCCGCGTCAGTGGTCACCGGCAAGTACGATGGCAAAGTGAAAGTACGACGCACACCCGACTCGTCATACTCAACGGTGGTAGGGAAGTCACCAGGCTGCTCCGCCATCTCCGGATCAAATTCCTACAAAACAATTTCAGAACGCACATACACGTCAGGGAAATTTTTCGCAAAAATTACCTTACGCACCTCAAAAGAAGCAAGCATACCTCAATCGCCCACAAGCAAGCCGAGACTCATGAATCGCCATAGTCTTCCTCAGACGAGAGAAGACTCACCGACTCTCCTTCCCGCATAACGCCACCCGATCCTGGCGGAAACCCTCGCTCAAACAGACCCTCGGCGGATCCTTAGCACCATCTGAGCCGCCACCTACCTGAAAGACCAAACGCTCCCCAAGGTACCAAACCGCCCATACGGCAGCCAGTACAAGCGCTGGTCTCTCGTGACCGCAAACCTAGCTCCAATGCCCTCAGAATATCCTCAGATCGCCCCACTGAACGGCACGAACTACAAGCAAAGACAAGACAAACACTCATAAATACCAATACAATCATTTTAAGTACACTTTATTTAAAATGGTTCAAGCACAAACCTCATCAAACCGCATCCTGCTCAAATTGATCCCTAACATCGCCATACGACCGCTAAACGCAAAGACGATTACAAGTACCCCAAGCACGCATCACGGGTACTCCTCACGATCCTCACAAAGACGCGGGAAGCGAAAAGGAAAATGGCTAAGAATCCACGATCGCACACACAAGAAACAAAAACACGCCATAAAGACAAAGACAACAAAATGAACAACAAGACAAAAACAAACCAACACTTACCTCCATCAAGAAGCCAGCGCGACCAATGACAGCCTCGACCCTCGATCCATGACCGCGCCTCACGGCATCCATGCGTAAACGAATGCACAAACCCGAGATCTGGCCACCCACCAAACGTCCCAATTGCATTCCACCAGGAGATGCATAAGGACCGACGCCGATGCCCGCTCACCCTTATCGCGCCAAGTACACCACGGCCACAAACCACCACAACCACATACGAGCATTCTCGCTTGCCGCTCCACTCCGAGGCCATACTCGGTCTTCCCTCAAAATACTCCAAGATATAGCTCGTCTTGAAGGTATAGGGGGGCGCACCCTCACAAATCACCTCCAAACCACCGCCAACCGCGGCGGTCACAACCTCGTCCACAACGGACGGCGCAAACTCAAAATCCATGTCACGGTCCCCAAACGGCAGCCCCGTTATGACCGCGTACTCAGACAAGGTAATGCCGGCCTCAAAGCCAGGCATATGGAACGTCGTCGTGGTGTCCCAATACCTATCCAAGAAGGCCCTGATCAACATCAGGTTCGCCACCGCTTCTTCCTCGCACTCTCCCTCCAATGGCCAACCAACGCCAAAAGCACTACGCAACACCTGCTTGCGCCCTCGGCGAAGCCTCTCCTCAGCACACATCGCGACGAGACGCCCGAGAAAGTCCTCATCGAGCCCTTATCCCAACCCATCGCCGCCGATAGAAACATGTCTCTCGGAGCAAGCCAAGGTCAGGCTATCCCAACCCTTCGCGAAAGCCCTGTTCGCGCGTGATTTTCGCGGCCTAGAGCTACTCGCCCTAGGCGCGACCTCCTCGACCTCCTCAGCCTGCTCCTCAGCAACATCCATCTCAGCCTCCAGCTCCTCCACAAACTCCTGAGCAAACGCATCCGCCTCCTCCTCCTCAGGATCGCGCACAAGAACATTCCTCCCACGGCCCCTACCTCGTGACTGACCACGTCTCGTGGGCAGATCACGAGGGTCAGCATCCCTCTCACTACGAGTACGCCTTAAGCCACTCGAGCTAGAGGCTCCCTCAGTCCTCGAACTAGCACTCCTGCGGGATTTCGACCTCGAATACCTACTCAGAACCTTCCCCTGCAACCAAACACAACCAATACATACAGCTATAATACATGCAAGTATACAACTTGGCATACACATACAAATACACACAAATAATATACACATAATACATGTACATTCCTTTTAACACATTGCACTATACACTTCACAGGGCATTTTTAGGCCTAATTCACAATTAAGCCGAAAACCGTTCTCTACGCCTCAAAATCACAACTTTATGGTTTTTACGCGCCATAATAGTCCCCAACAACAACCCATTACAAGCAATTGCATTTTGGTCATCCCGATCAAAAACCCCTAATTCGCCTTAATTACTCCGTATAACTACGACTTAAGACGGCGATTTGAAAGCTTTAACTCGACTTTTTCGCAAAACTAACGTTATAGGCATGCTATACTCACTATGGGCATCCTGCACCGAAGTTTAATTGAAATTCCGGGTCGGAAAATCCGGGTTCGTTTTCGGGCCCGAAACCTAATTTGGACGTTTTTCACACAAAGACGGTCTAAATCACAATCAATTCACACATACACGTTCACATGGCATAATGCAACACAATGACGTCAATTTCAAGCATTCAAACGGCAAATTTCAAGCAAAACTCGGGTTTTCATTCAAAACCCGTCTTTTCAACATTTCAAGGCAAAACTAGCTAATTACAACGACAAATAACGTAAGAGCAAGTTAAAATGGAGCATTACCTCGTTCCATAGCAAGGCAACGCAAGAAAAATGAGCAAAAACGGTCGAGAAATCGAAAAATGACGTTTTTAGAGCTTAGAAACCGTAAATGAACAATGAAGCATGCTCACGGCCTCACTCGTGTTATATAAGCCCCCAGCAGCCAACTAGGGAAACCGCATAACCTTATGCGGTTTGCCCAACGAACCGCATAAGGCTATGCGGTTCATGCCCCTGGTTTTTCTCGGGTTTTTCTCGTTTTACGCCTACTTTTCGATCCCTAACTCATCCTAGCTCGCATACAACTCCAAGTACGTCCCGTGCTTGGGTTAAGGCATCACCTACAGTCCGCCATACGCGTATGTTAAGCATTTAATGTACGGCATGTAAGGTATACTAACGCTCTTCACGAGCACTACATCATTTTCTCCTCCACGGAAGGCAACCATATGCAACCCCAACTACATAGACACTCCTCGGCGAGCCTAAGCACATGCAGTCTGCAATATACACCTAACTCCAAGCATTTCACTCTACATAGACGCTCCTCGGCGAGTTCAAGCACAAGCATTACACAGACGCTCTTTCACGAGACCTACACTAACACTTACACGAACTGCATACAAGCATATGCACCCTGCACTCTAGCCCTTTTACATCCAACACATGCAATACGAAGACATTACAAACACAAGCACCAGCATCAACATTTGACATTACAAGCACACGCAAAGGCACCAACAAACGACAACAAGCACGACGAAGACGCCACAGGCGGCAGTTCTTATAGCATGCACGGACCGCCAAGTCCTTAAAATGCGCACGCCTCCCCGCTTAGCCTTGGTTCAAGTCCTCGCCTCACCCATGGACACATGCTTCGTTCCGCTGACTATATCGAGACTGTAATGGTCCGGATATGGTCGTATGAGTTTGACTAGCGCTCTAGTCCGAGCTCAGTCAAACTGGGGGCTCTGTGGATACCCATATCTGTACCCTCCCAAACAAAACCCTGTGATGTATCACGGACTTTTATTACGCATGCTTTAACGTTGACTTATACGGTTCTAACTAATGTCGAATTCATTTTGAGTCGTTTTAAATGTTAAAATGTTTAGGTCGCTTTACATCACACTTAAATAAACGTTCATTTTGTCCATTTGGAGTCTAGCTAGGTCCTTGTCCTGCTTCATTTGGCATGAGCTTCGCATTTGCACTACAATTAGCCCTTTTACATTAACAAGGTCTAATTCAGCATTCCTAAATTCCTAAATTTAGGTCCGGTAGCTAAACCGCTATTTAGCCCCCTCTTACACAAAATACGGCTTCACGTCTTACCTTATTTCACAAAAACTATGCAAACACACCCTTTTCATTTTTCCGGGTCTCGGGCCCGAAACCGAGCTCAAACCCAAGCCTTTGGCCCGCACTCCAAAGCCCTAAGCATCACAAAATATCTCAGAAATATCCTAGCACTTTTCTTGAGCTACACGTTCGAGATTATCACGTAATCTTTCCAAGATATAATTCAACCGAAACTAGGAAACTACACAAAAAACCCAACCTTCGAACCGCATAAGCTTATGCGGTTTGGTGAGGCAACCGCATAAGCCTATGCGGTTTGTCCAGGCAACCGCATAAGGCTATGCGGTTCCCAGGCCTGTTTTTATCCCCGATTTCCTAATTTCTCCGAGGTTTTTAGTATATATACAGCCCTATACCTCGACCTCAAATGATACTTTCACATCATCTTTCACACACAATTCACAACCAGAATACATCTTTTACACCCCAAATTCTCATCTTACACCCTTTCACATTCACAAAGCCTCACGCACTCAAATCCTTGAGTTCAACACACCATCCCGTGTTGAATTCATCCTCCTTTAAGTTCAAGAAGCGGCTCGCCAGATCTCAAGCGTCAGGACAAGGTAGGTACCGATCCACTTAGATCAAAGCTTTTTCTTATTTTCTATGGACTAACAAAGGGGTCTACACTTTAGCGCCGGCTTTGGCACCCAAAGACGCTTGCACTCCAAGTGTTCTATTTACTTGGTACACTCCATATCCGATGACACGCCAAAGTCACATAAGCAACCGACCTTATAAAATAAACCAATGGACAATTGGACTTTATTTTATTTGCATGCATCTTGCACCCTTTTCTCTTGCATTAAATCAACTTAAACAATGAATTCGACCTTTAATCGAACTGTATTCGTTAACAAGTTAAACATGCTAAAGCGAGGGTTTTAATCAATCTTTTTGCATCTCAGATCTGCATTCTTTTACAAACTCATCGCACTTGTACGTAGCGATAACATTAGCTCAAATATCATCTTACAAGGATTGTTCTAGGTCAGTAGAGGCTATTTTTACATAGGCTTTTCTAAAAGGTTTTCATAAATCATTATTTGAATTAACTCTTTTTCTAAAGTACCCTCACCCCGAATCCAATCTGGTTTCACAAGCCTTAGATCTAGGGGTGTCGGCGTGCTCCAAAATCTAGGACATGTTTTTAGCTTAGAACATGGTAGCAGGTTCCTATTTTCCGCGATAAATAGGTGGCGACTCCATAACAGTTCTTAAAGGTTTTTCCAACTTAATCTTTTTTAACTTTAAAATCCGCCCTTAAGCAAGACGCCGAGTTGGGTCCCTCGACGCGGATCCCGGGTTCCACAGGGAATCATATCATTTTTCAAAGCAAGCCTACCAAACAGGTTTATCGACGACAATCAAGTTCAAGCTACAACAACAAAGTTCAAAGTTCAAGCTACAACGACATGTACATAAAGGTTCATACAATCCTTAATACACAAATTCACTCGGGATGACGACGTCGATACTCGTCAAACTCACGCCGACCGAGCCGCCTCACCGGCTCGACACAACCGAGTCGCTCGTCACCAAGCCATCCTCCACCTGTTGGCTATCCGCCATAGCTTCTTATGCGCCTCCTTAGCCACCTGTGATACACAACACAAAAACAGTTCACATTCTTCTCCATTTTGCCTTAATTTCACTCAAATTAAGTCAAACTTAGGGGGAAAATTTCAAAACAAACGCAGTCAACCCCACTTTGCCCTAATTTCACTCAAATTAAGCCAAACTCGAGGAGGTAACACAAAAACATGACTCTCACGAGTTTGATCATCGCTATAAATCATACCTCGATCAAACTGGGGGCTCACTCACATATACAAGACAAATACATACCTTCTTCACCTCGTCATTCAAACCGCCCATGCCCGCGTCAGTGGTCACCGGCAAGTACGACGGTAAAGTGAAAGTACGACGCACACCAGACTCGTCGTACTCAACGGTGGTAGGGAAGTCACCAGGCTGCTCCGCCATCTCGGGGTCGAACTCCTACAAAACAAGTACAAAACGCACACGTCAGGGAAATTTTTCGGAAAAATTACCTTACGCACCTCAAAAGAAGCAAGCATACCTCAATCGGCCCACAAGCAAGCCGAGACTCCGCAAACTGGCCATAGTCTTCCTCAGGACAGAGAAGACTCACTGACTCTCCTTCCCCGTACAACACCACCCGATCCTGAGCGGAAACCCCTCGCTCAAACAGGACCCTCGGCGGATCCCTAGGTACCACCGGAGCCGGCCATCCTGCCTGGTAAACCAAACGCTCTCCAAGGTACCAAACCGATCCGTACGGCGTCGCCAGGTACAGGCGCCTGGTCTCTCGCTCTGCAAACCTAGCTCCAATGCCCTCAGGAATATCCTTGTACTGGCCCCACGGGAATGGCATGAACTACAAAGAAAACAGAACACGCTCATAAATACAAATACAATACAATCATTTTAAGTACACTCTATTTAAAATGGTTCAAGCACAAACCTCATCAAAACGCATCCGGTTCAGACGATCCCGAACATCATCATACGACCAGTTAAACGCAGCACGGTTACACGTACCCCAAGTACGTACCGCCGGGTACTCCCTCACGATCCTCACAGCATGCGGGGGGAGCAGAAAAGGAAAGTGGCTAAGAATCCACGACTGCACACACAAGAAACAAAAACACGTTACAAAGACAAGGACAATAAAAATGAACAACAATGCACCCGAGACAAAAACAAAACCAACACGTACCTCCATCAAGAATCCAGGCGAGACTAAGGACAGTCTCGACCCTCGATCCATGACCCGCGGTCTCACGGCATCCATGCAGAAACGAATGCACAAACCCAGAGACGGCGTCACCCAGTCAAACGTCCCAATTGCATTCCAATCCAAGAGATGCATAAGGACCGATGTCGATGCCCGCTCGCCCTTTTCGCCGAAGTACACGGCGCTGACAAACCACCACAACCACATACAAGCATTCTGCTCGTCACTCCACTCCGAGGGGCCATACTCGGTCTTCCCCTCAAAGTACTCCAGGATATAGCTCGTCTTGAAAGTATAAGGTGGCGCACCCTCACAAATCACCTCCAAACCACCGCCAACCGCGGCAGTCACAACATCGTCCACAACGGACGGCGCAAAATCAAAACTCATGTCGCGGTCTCCAAACGGAAGCCCCGTCATGACAGCGTACTCAGACAAGGTAATGCCGGCCTCGAAGCCGGGCATATGGAACGTCGTCGTGGTGTCCCAATACCTATCTAAGAAGGCCCTGATCAACATCAGGTTCGCCGTCTGCTTCTTCCTCGCAATCTCCCTCCAATGGCCGACCAACGGGCCAAAAGCACTACGCAACACCCAAGCTTGCGCCCTCGGCGAAAGCTTCTCCTCGAAAACACACATTACGGACGAAACGCCCAAGAAAGTCCTCATCGAGCTCTTATCCCAACCCATCGTCGCTCGATAGGAGACGTGTCTCTCCGGAGCAAGCAGAAGGTTGTGGCCATCCCAACCCTTCGCGAAGGCCCTGTTCACACGTGATCTTCGCGGCCTAGAGCTACTCGCCCTAGGCGCAACCTCCTCGACCTCCTCAGCCTCCTCCTCGGCAACATCCATCTCGGCTTCCAGCTCATCCACCAGCTCTTGAGCAAGCTCGTCCTCAGGGTCACGCACAGGGACATTTCTCCCACGGCCTCTACCTCGTGACTGACCACATCTCGTGGGCAGGTCCCGAGGGTCAGCATCCCTCTCACTACGTGTACGCCTCAGGCCACTCGAGCTAGAGGCTCCCTCGTTCCTCGAACTAGCACTCTTACGAGATCTCGATCTCGTAACACGACTAGAATCTTCCCCTGCAACCAAACACAGCAAATACATACAGCCATAACACATGCAAGCATACTATAATACATACAAATACACACAAATAATACGCACATAATACATATACATCCCTCAACACATTACACTATACGCCCTACAGAGCATTTTTAGGCCTAATTCATAATTAAGCCGAAAACCGTTCTCTACACTTCAAAATTGCAACTTTATGGTTTCTACGCGCCATAATAGTCCCCAACAACAACCCATTACAAGCAACTGCATTTTGGTCACTCCGATCAAAAACCCCCAATTCGCCTTAATTACTCCGTATAACTACGACTTAAGACGGCGATTTGAAAGCCTTAACTCGACTTTTTCGCAACACTAACGTTATAGGCATGCTATACACGCTATGGGCATCCTACACCGAAGTTTAATTGAAATTCCGGGTCGGAAATTCCGGGTTCGTTTTCGGGCTCGAAACCTAATTTGGACGTTTTTGACACAAAGACGGTCTAAATCACAATCAATTCACACATACATGCTAGCATGGCATAATGCAACACAATGACGTCAATTTCAAGCATTCAAACGGCAAATTTCAAGCAAAACTCGGGTTTTCATTCAAAACCCGTCTTTTCAACATTTCAAGGCAAAACTAGCTAATTACAACAACAAATAACGTAAAAGCAAGTTAAAATGGAGCATTACCTCGTTCCATGGCAAGGCAACGCAAGAAAAATGAGCAAAAACGGTTGAGAAATCGAAAAATGACGTTTTTAGAGTGAAAAAACCGAAATGATATAATGAGGCATGCTCACGGTTGAATTCGTGCTATATAAGCCCCCAGCAGCCAACTAGGGAAACCGCATAACCTTATGCGGTTTGCCCCATGAACCGCATAAGGCTATGCGGTTCCAGCCTGTGGTTTTTCTCGGGTTTTTCTCGTTTCACGCCTACTTTTCGATCCCTAATTCATCCTAGCTCTAATACAACTCCAAGTACGTCCCGTGCTTGGGTTAAGGCGTCACCTACGGTCCGCCATACGAGTATATTAAGCATTTAATATACGGTACAGAAGCAGAAGCACGAACGCTCTTCACGAGCACTACATCATTTTCTCCTCCACGGGAGGAGATCATATGCAATTACGACTACACAGACACTCCTCGGCGAGCCTAAGCACAAGCACCCTGCAATACACACCTAACTCCAAGCATTTCACACTACATAGACGCTCCTCGGCGAGTTCAAGCACAAGCATTACACAGACGCTCTTTCACGAGACCTACACTAACACCTACACGAACATCCTCATTCTACAAGCATATGCACCCTGCACTCTAGCCCTTTTTACATCCAACACATGCAATACAAAGACATTACAAGTACAAGCACCAGCACCAACATCTGACGATACCAAGCACACGCGAAGACACCAACAAACGACAACAAGCACGACAACGGCATTCAACAGGCCGGCAGGCCCTTATAGCATGCACGGACCGCCAAGTCCTTAAAATGCGCACGCCCCTCCCCGCATAGCCCGGTTCGAAGTCCTCGTCTCACCCATGGACACATGCTTCGTTCCGCTGATCATATCGAGACTGTAATGGTCCGGATATGGTCGAAGGAGTTTGACTAGCGCTCTAGTCCGAGCTCAGTCAAACTGGGGGCTCTGTGAATACCCATATCCGTACCCTCCCAAACAAAACCCTGTGATGTATCACGGACTTTTATTACGCATGCTTTAACGTTGACTTAAACGGTTCTAACTAATGTCGAATTCATTTTGAGTCGTTTGAAATGTTAAAATGTTTAAGGTCGCTTCACATCGCTTTAAATAAACGTTCATTTTGTCCATTTGGAGTCTAGCTAGGTCCTTGTCCTGCTTCATTTGGCATGAGCTTCGCATTTGCACTACAATTAGTCCTTTTACATTAACAAGGTCTAATTCAGCACTCCTAAATTCCTAAATTTAGGCCCGGTAGCTAAAACCGCTATTTAGCCCCCTCTTACACAAAATACGGTTTCACGTCTTACCTTATTTCACAAAAACTATGCAAATACACCCTTTTCATTTTTCCGGGTCTCGGGCCCGAAACCGAGCCCAAACCCAGCCTTTGGCCCGCACTCCAAAGCCCTAAGCATCACAAAATATCTCAGAAATATCCTAGAGGTTTTCTTGAGCCACACGTTTGAGATTATCACGAAATCTTTCTAAGATATAATTCAACCGAAACTAGGAAACTACACAAAAAACCCAACCCTCGAACCGCATAAGCTTATGCGGTTTGGTGAGGCAACCGCATAAGCCTATGCGGTTTCCCCAGGCAACCGCATAAGGCTATGCGGTTCCTAGGCCTGTTTTTATCCCCAATTTCCTAATTTCTCCGAGGTCTTTTAGTATATATACACCCCTATACCTCGACCTCAAACACACAATTCACAACCAGAATACATCCTTTACACCACAAATTCTCTCATCTTACACTCTTGCATCCACAAAAGCCTCAAGCACTCAAATCCTTGAGTTCAACACACCATCCCGTGTTGAATTCATCCTCCTTTTAAGTTCAAGAAGCGAAGCTCTGCCCAGATCTGAAGCGTCAGGACAAGGTAGGTAACGATCCACTTGGATCAAAGCTTTTTCTTATTTTCTATGGACTAACAAAGGGGTCTACACTTTAGCGCCCCCCCCCCCCCCTCGGCTTTGCCACCCAGCGCGCTTGCACTCCAAGTGTTCTACTTAAAAAATAAAATGTCCCCAGCGGAGTCGCCAAACTGTGGAACCCGGGAGGGACCCCAACTCGGCGTCTTGCTTAAGGGCGGATTTTAAAGTTAAAAAAGATTAAGTTGAAAAACCTTTAAGAACTGTTATGGAGTCGCCACCTAATTATCGCGGAAATTAGGAACCTGCTACCATGTTCTAAGTTAAAAACATGTCCTAGATTTTGGAGCACGCCGACACCCCTAGATCTAAGGCTTGTGAAACCAGTTGGATTCTAGTGAGGTACTTTAGAAAAAGAGTTAATTCAAATAATGATTTATGAAAACCTTTTAGAAAAGCCTATGTAAAAATAGCCTCTACTGACCTAGAACAATCCTTGTAAGATGATATTTGAGCCAATGTTATCGCTACGTACAAGTGCGATAAGTTCGTAAAAGAATGCAGATGCAGGTGCAAAAGATTGATTAAAACCCTCGCTTAGCATGTTTAACTTGTTAACGAAAAGCAGTTCAGTTAAAGGTCGAATTCATTGTTTAAGTTGATTTTAATGCAAAATAAGAAGGTGCAAGATGCATGCAAATAAAATAAAATTCAATTGTCCATTGGTTTATTTTATAAGGGTCGGTTGCTTATGCGACTTTGGCGTGTCATCGGATATGGAGTGTACCCGAAGTAAATAGAACACTTGACCGCAAGCGCTACTGGGTGCCAAAGCCGGGGGGGGGTGCTAAAGAGTAGCCCCCATTGTTAGTCCATAGAAAATAAGAACAAGCTTTGATCCAAGTGGATCGGTACCTACCTTGTCCTGACGCTTCAGATCTGGTAGAGCATCGCTTCTTGAACTTAAAAGGAGGATGAATTCAACACGGGATGGTGTGTTGAACTCAAGGATTTGAGTGCTTGAGGCTTTTGTGGATGCAAGAGTGTAAGATGAGAGAATTTGTGGTGTAAAGGATGTATTCTGGTTGTGAATTGTGTGTTTGAGGTCGAGGTATAGGGGTGTATATATACTAAAAGACCTCGGAGAAATTAGGAAATTGGGGATAAAAACAGGCCTAGGAACCGCATAGCCTTATGCGGTTGCCTGGGGAAACCGCATAGGCTTATGCGGTTGCCTCACCAAACCGCATAAGCTTATGCGGTTCGAGGGTTGGGTTTTTTGTGTAGTTTCCTAGTTTCGGTTGAATTATATCTTAGAAAGATTTCGTGATAATCTCAAACGTGTGGCTCAAGAAAACCTCTAGGATATTTCTGAGATATTTTGTGATGCTTAGGGCTTTGGAGTGCGGGCCAAAGGCTGGGTTTGGGCTCGGTTTCGGGCCCGAGACCCGGAAAAATGAAAAGGGTGTATTTGCATTGTTTTTGTGAAATAAGGTAAGACGTGAAGCCGTATTTTGTATAAGAGGGGGCTAAATAGCGGTTTTAGCTACCGGGCCTAAATTTAGGAATTTAGGAGTGCTGAATTAGACCTTGTTAATGTAAAAGGACTAATTGTAGTGCAAATGCGAAGCTCATGCCAAATGAAGCAGGACAAGGACCTAGCTAGACTCCAAATGGACAAAATGAACGTTTATTTAAAGCAATGTGAAGCGACCTTAAACATTTTAACATTTCAAACGACTCAAAATGAATTCGACATTAGTTAGAACCGTTTAAGTCAACGTTAAAGCATGCGTAATAAAAGTCCGTGATACATCACAGGGTTTTGTTTGGGAGGGTACGGATATGGGTATCCACACAAGCTTTCCCATAGACTAACCTATACGGCGAGGCGCCAATAGGAGTCTTGAAAGCCGTACGATATGCCCATAAAGTGTCATCTAACTTGAGGCTCCAATCCTTCCTCGACTTTGAAACAACTTTCTCGAGGATAGACTTGATTTCGCGGTTCGAAACCTCAACTTGGCCACTAGTTTGAGGATGATAGGCC